>CM034358.1:48203373-48633596 GCA_019925275.1 Mytilus edulis
CTTAAATTAGGCTGTTAGTTTTCTCGTTTGAATTGTTTTACATTTGTCATTTCGGGGTCTTTTATAGCTTACTAAATCTATTGGATGTGTTTTGATTCATTTTTTTTTTTTTTTTTTGAAATCATTTTTTAAATATTTACTAGAACTAATGAAACTAATTCTCAATAATTGAAAACAATTTAGACTTATACTTGTACTTTCTGTCTTTAGAATTTTTTTTATCTGTATCTATAACCTGTATCTGTCCGATGATCAAAGCCTATTACAAAATTTACAGTTGTTCTTATGATGTACTAAAACACTCCTGTCCCAGTTTTGGGAAGGTTAGAACGGTCTCAAACGTGTTCAATAAAGTAACAATCGTCACGTGCCTGCCCCAAGTTAGAAGCGGGTAACTAAGTGTTTTTTGTTGGTAACTGTCTATCATATCTATTTTTAGTGTATTGCTTGTCCATTAAACAGGTCGGTGGCTTTTTCGTTTGGACCGATGTAATCCTTGCTATACAGTATGGATTTTGATCATTGATGAATTCTTTACAGTGATGTATAGTTACGTGCTTGAAAATCAAATGAACACTGTTTTATAAATGTCACATTGGCTAATTCACAACAGCTTTTAGTTTTTATATTACATGTAGCCGGATATCTGTTTCCTTTCGACGCAACTGTGCTCGCTCCTTTTAGAGTTAACGTGAAACTTTGTATTAAGTGTATCGTTTCTTAAACTAAAAAACTAAACAACTCCACCTGCATATAGGATAAACATTTTCCAACTTTTTCGTTATTCCTGAGCATCCAGCAAGTACTCAGACTTTGTAAAACGTCACCAGTGTCTGAGCAGACAATAGATGAACTTTTACTGTTTTGTCTGTTCTTTTGGTGGTATCCATATGACTTGGCTCGGTACTTATGCATCCCGTCATTGTGATATTGTTCTATGTTCTATTGTTGATAAGGTTCACAAGTGTTTCTCATACTGTAAAATATGAGAATATAAAGATTGAAAGCAGTACAGTCTACTTTTTTAAAGATTAAATGGACAGAATCATGTCCGAAGTTTGATCTTTTGTTCATAGTTTTTTTGCTGATAGTCGATGTAGTCGACCCTAGGGTAATGGGGTAATGGGGTAATACAATTACTTTCATAGTCGTTTTAATATTGATTAGACCGATTGTTTTCCTATTTAAATTGTTTAACATAAGTCATATTTAGGGACCCTTCATAGCTTACTGTTCGGTTTGAGACAAGGCTTCGTGCTGAGGCCCGTACTGTGACTCTTATTATACATTGTTGTGACTGAGATGAGGAGTTACTTTATTGGCACTCATACCACATCTTCTTAATTAGAATTGATCAACCACTTTTCTTATGACAAAATGTCTGTATTTCCATGACAGTTGTTTTCCATTTGTTTGATGTGTTTTAGCTTTTGATCTTGCGACTCTATAATTTTGTTGGTTTTGTAAGAGTCTATTCTTTGAAGATTCTAATTGCTGGAACATAAAAACAACATAATTCGAAAAAATGCAAAAAAAACGATGTCAAAAAAGCAGACAAACCACAGTAAAGAAAATATTAAATATGAAAGACACCAAAATTAACTTCATTGGATGTGCTCATTGTTGAAGGCAATGTAGTTATATGTAGCAGTTTTATGTGTAATTTGGTCTCTTCTAAAGAGTTCTCGCATTGTCAATCATACCACATCTTAGTATTATATTTCAAATAAGTGATGAATATATACCTCTCATTTGCTGAACACTTTTTATAAATGTGCAGCACTTATCCCCAGCTACTGCCGGAAAACTCATATACATAAGTGACCTTTTATTGGAAGATGATAACGAAATCTTAAGCTTATTCAGTCAAGTAATGTAATAATTTTCATATTAATTTGTGCGACTATTCGAATTAGTCATTCTTATACAAAGAAGTAAAACTTTATTATTAATGATATGTACTTTATTTTGCAATTTATCTACTACTTATTTTAGATTTATATAATATGTAAATATTCATCAGTATGGAAAATAGTGATTTAATATCCTTTCTTCATTGGCATTGGCATTGGCATATCAGGTTTCATCATGTCCATCATTTTCATCATTTTCATTGGCATTGGCATATCAGGTTTCATCATATCCATCATTGGCATGGGCATTGGCATTGGCACATCTGGTTTCATCATGTCCATCATTTTCATCATTTTCATTGGCATTGGCATGTCAGGTTTCATCATGTCCATCATTGGCATAGGCATTGGCATATCTGGTTTCATCATGTCCATCATTTTCATCATTTCCATTGGCATCGGCATATCAGGCTTCATCATTTCCATCATTTTCATTTTCATTGGCATGGGCATATCTGGTTTCATCATGTCCATCATTTTCATTGGCATTGGCATATCTGGTTTCATCATGTCCATCGTTTTCATCATTTTCATTGGCATTGGCATATCTGGTTTCATCATGTCCATCATTTTCATCATTTTCATTGGCATTGGCATATCAGGCTTCATCATCTCCATCATTTTCATTTTCATTGGCATTGGCATATCTGGTTTCATCATGTCCATCATTTTCATCATTTCCATCGGCATTGGCATATCAGGTTTCATCATGTCCATCATTTTCATCATTCCCATTGGCATTGGTATATCAGGCTTCATCATTTCCATCATTTTCATTGGCATCATTTCCATCATTTTTGGCATCATTTCCATCTTCCCTTTCATCTCCATCATTTCTTTCATTTTCATCATATCTTTCATTTTCATCATGTCCATCATTTCTTTCATTTTCATCATTTCCATCATACCACCTTTACCGCCCATACCGCCCATCATTTCCATTGGCATATCAGGCTTCATTGGCATCATTTCCATTGGCATCATGTCCATCATACCACCTTTACCGCCCATACCGCCCATCATTTCCATTGGCATCATTTCCATTGGCATCATAGGCTTCATTGGCGGTGGCATCTTTTTCATCCCATAGGCATTCACGCCAGCCAAAATGGCTACAGTTGTAAGCACAAAAAATGAAGCCATATTTTGTGATTTGACGAAACCTAAAAAAACAAATATTAGTCTTTATCACTAGAATATATTAATAATTCAAACAATTCTCATGTTGTTTTTTTTTGTAATTAGCTTTTTCACACCTAATCTAAGTTTTATGATATGTAATGAAAAAGGTTTAGGAAATAGGAAAATGTCTGTCAGGAATGTGACAGTTGTTATAAAAAATGTCTGTACCAAGTCAGTAATATGACAGTTGTTATACATTCGTTTGATGAGTTTCTGCTTTTGATTTTGCCATATGTAAGAGACTTTCCGTTCTGAAGTTTCCTCGGAGTTCGGTATTTGTTATTTCATTCTTTCATACTGTTCTTCGTGTGTTTGGGTTTTTGCATTTCTCATGAATATAGACCGAGAAATGCATCTAGAAGGCACAATAATTGATAGAATGATATTTCAATTTAATATTCTAATAAAGATCAAATGGTCAGTTATTTATGTTTACTCGTTGTTTTAGTAATTGTAAATTGTTAAGGTAAATAACCATGTTGAAAATCATCTACAAATATCTTGTGCAATTAATAAAACTTCTTGAGTTTATGCAGAAATATGATTAAATTAATAGGAACAAGATTGCAAAGAGTTGCATAATTATATAATATAATAAGATTTTACTAGTTATTACACATGTTACACTGGTGCATCCGATGTGCCCTCCTTAAATACTTTCACATTTTAATCAGATCAGATCAAACCCAAAGATGAATTGATACATGAATACATGCATTGGTATAAAACCAAAAAGGATAATAAAAGAATAAGTCGTTTATCTAAAATTTATTGTACATGTAATAGATCGTGAACTAAACCTCTAATATTTTTACTCTTTGAGTATGTTTGTTTTGTTCATGCATCGTTGACAATGTAATGGAATTTGATGCGACTGTCATACAAGTGAGAGGTTTAGCTAGCTATAAAACCAGGTTCAATCCACCATTTTCTACATTAGAAAATGCCTGTACCAAGTCAGGAATATGACAGTTGTTATCCATTCGTTTGATGTGTTTGGACTTTTGATTTTGCCTTTTGATTTTTGATTTTCCTTTTTGAATTTTCCTCGGAGTTCAGTATTTTTGTGTTTTTACTTTTTAATGCATGAACCGATAATGATATCAAACAACATACACAATGTATGTATAAAGCGAATAACATGACAAGTCAAAATAAATTTCATAATTAGCACGCAATATATACAGATAGAGTTAAACTAAGCATCAAATATCACTTAAAACGCCAAAAAATGTCAAAGGAATTTTGGTTGTCGACACACCATTTTTATAAAGTTAAAGAAAAGGATGATACTTCAATTTTATATAAACAAATGATAAGTCTTTTGCAAACTTTTATAAAATATGTGCAAAAGGCTAGTCTAAAGGTGGTACCCAATACCTTGATTTTATAAATTAGTTAGTTGAATATTTATAGAATGTTGACCACATATTTACTTTGACCCTTTGACAAAAATAAATGAAAGTTTCAAAAAAACTTGAACCTCACATTTTATCGGAAAAATCACAATGGATAATATGTATAGCAGATTAAAAAAAAATAATTTTGATCATTGTGAAGCTTCATATTTCCTTCGCAATAGAAAGTGAATCAATCGTTCAGCTGAATACTTCAGCCGAAGAGTTATATCCCTGTACAACATTTAAGAATACATTTTAGAATGTAAATGCGCTACCAGTACTTCATTATTTTCTTTAATCCAAAAATGTTCTACTTTTTTTTTATTTTACTTTTATCAAAATATACCAACTTAACCCTTATTTGCTTTCCATGTGAAACGCGAATCCTTCTAGAGTATCTAATGTACTGAAGGCTGATAATTCGTTAATTTCTTTCTTACCTGAGGTTTAACTAGATGACAAGATAGTATCGATGGATAGCCAAGGAAAGATCTGCGATTATTTCAATCAGCATTTGCCTATTTATAAGATCAATTATTTTTGCTAATTGAGCTTATTGCGTAATAAAACATATGTTTTTATCAAAAATATGCATGGAAATTTATTTTAATCAAAATTATGTGATCGTCATTACACGATAGCCATGTCTGACACATATTTGTCATATAATACATCTTTTCAACATCATTGAATTAATACTCTAATTTACACAACTATCTTGTTAGAATACATAATATTACTTTTTTTTCCATTGACATCTTTCCCAAAGATTCTTCATGCATACGCAAAATGGTTACATAATGTAAAAGTGTTATAATTGTTATCATCTACCTTTAAAGCCATCCGCAATACATTATTATAAGTCTACGTTGCCATGGATTTACCATTTCTGATATAATAAAGAACTACTTTTGAGGTTCTGCATGTAACATCTGAACAAAATCATAATACTTTTCTGTTGCAATGGATTTAACCATTTCTGATCTAAGAATATCGAAAGAGCAACTATTGTGGTACTACATGTAGCCTCCGACACACATCACAATAATTCTCTGTTGCCATTGATTTAACCATTTTTGATTTTACAACGTCTAAAAAGTAACTGTTGTGGTAGTGTATGTAGTCGTTTATTGGATAAAGACAAATGTTGCTCTCTACTACTCAATAGAACGATGTGGTAAGCATGATCAGAATTTACTGGAATGCGCAACGTTATCTATTTAACATTATCTAAGACTTTTTTATATCAACAATTGTAATATGCATAGAAAACATCCGTCCATGACCTGTAGAGATATTTTGGTTTGTCTTTATCTATTGCAGGTAAATCATAAATGTGTATTTTAATATTTTGTCGAAAAAAAACATTGTTTATTCTGGTAATACACTTCTTTATAAAAAACGTGTTTTAATTTCCTTATATCCCACTTGGTCAACTTTCAGGGTGAAATAACTAAACACGAATGTGATGTCTTAGGGTTAAATAAGAATTGCCTGATGCCTCATCGCTTAATATAACTGAAAATGTATCTTGATATATTCCCTATACACTGGTGTATTTTGGTGTGGTTTGTTTTGCTCAGTCTTTACTTTTCCTCATTGTGTAATGTTACTAGTTTCGGTATGCTTTCAATATTATGAATTTGAATATGACTTTGGTATATTTCGCATGTCTTTTTGCAATTAACATATGTTAGTGTCCATATTTTTAAGTGTTTTAAAGAATCGTTGAAATATACTGTATTGTTATTATAAGCTAACAGATCTATGGAGTTAAGCTCGATAACCAGAAAACACATTTAAAAGTCTATTTTTTGCATTAATGGAATAAGTACACTATCAATCAAATTAAAGAGGTATAATAAAAACAATAACGAATTTGAATGAACCAGAGCCACTTTGAACCTTAGCGTCGTTCTATAAATTATTAGTATTTTTAGTATACGAATAGAATTACCAAGAAATAGTTCAAGTGTTATTCCCATATATTTTCAGATAAAACAATAAAATTTGGAAGAATTTGTGAATGAACGGTATTGAAAGTAATTATGAGGTTATATCTAATAAACTCATTACTTACTTATTTACTCAAGAATTAGTTCAATATCAAGATTCATTATGCGCAATTAAAATTTAATTTGTTAGACAATTTGTATCCATGCAATAAATGGTAATGTTATCGATAAATACATCCCTATCACAAATCAGACGCCTGTAATTCAGAGGTTGTTGTTAGGTGATGTACGTCATGTATAATTGTCGTTTATTATTTTGTTTATAAAACAAGCCATTAATTTTCCCGGTTATGTTGTTTAACAATTTTTTTAATCTTCTGGATAGCGTGCTTCACGGTATGGGTTTTGTTCCAGGTTGAAGGTTGTACAATAAATTATAGTTATTAAAGCCTAACTTGGAGTACTCTCCAATCTGTATTTATTGGATTTTTGTTGGTTGGATATACAAGTACCCGGCCACGTCCACGCTGTGTAGTTTTCATATATGTATCCATCTGATGAGTTAAATCTTTTTCAACTGATGTTTATAGTTCGTTTTCATGATGTTCTGTTAAACCACTGTCCCAGGTTAGAGGGGTTGGAATACCGCTACCGTGTTTAACGCCTTCACATTCTGTATGTATGGGCCTTTCCTTAGTCAAAAGGCTGTTATTTAATGAATGTCGTTTGTTGATGCGTTTCATATTTGTTGTTCGTTCATTTTTGTACATATAGCAGGCTTTTAGTTGTCTCGTTTGAAATTTTTTACATTTCTTATTTCGATATTTCGATGCCTTTTATAGCTGACTATGCCTCATGGGCTTCGGTAATTGTCTAAGGCAGTACGGGGACCTACAGTTGTTAATTTCTGTGTCATTTGGTCTCTTTTAGAGAGTTGTCTCATTGGCAATCCTATCACTTCTTCTTTTTTGTAAGTGTAGCGGCCAAATTTGAGAACAAAAAAAATTGTTGCCTATTGTTGTATTTTTTGTTAATTAATGATATTCTATTTTAAGATAAGTTACTTTCCCTTTACTTTAATGAATCCCTTCAGGGAATTTGCTTGAAACGTGATTGATGAAAAATCTTTGATTATGATGAAAATAAGGAATACCAGAGTCAACCAATATGGAATGTTTCTTTTATTTATTACAGATTAATTATCTTTCATGTTAAGAGTTAGAAATTTTGAGTTTAATTGATGTAAAACTGATAAAACTTGACCTTGATAATTTGGCAATTATTTACCGTAAATGTTCATAATATTACTTTTTTGAAAGAGAACAAGAGTATGTTACTACCGTAAATGTTATAATATATGCACTTTTGTATTGTATTATAGTTCAGAAAATGTTAGTTTTTATAGTAGAATTTAGTGTGTTTTATCTTTTATTTTGTAGTTAATCTCTTCGTACCTGAATAAAGAGAATTGAACGGAAGGAATTAGTATTTTATTTGGTATAGACATCATAGTAGGTATGAAGAGTGAAATTGTTCTCAGTAATTAAATGGCAAAATACGCTGTTGTTGGCATAATGATTAATTGAACGACTGACAACAGTATACTGAGAATATAACGTTAACAGAGATTTAATGGTTTTAGTTACTCTGATTGCAACTCAAAACAAAAACAAAACACATCTACTTGTACATGAGCTGATAGGACACAGAACACATATTAATGATACACATTCTGTATTATTATATGAAAAGAAGGAAATTGAAACGATTTAAAATATTACACTATTTTTAACTCTTTTTTTTTTTTTATCTAAAAATTATAATATTTTTTTTATTAACCTATACCAAGTATAAAAAAGAAGATGTGGTATGATTGTGTAAGAGACAACTCTCCACAAGAAACAAAAAACGACACAGAAATTAACAAATTTCGGTCACCGTACGGCCTTCAACAATGAGCAAAGCCCATACCGCATAGTCAGCTATAAAAGGCCCCGAAATGACAATGTAAAACAATTCAAACGAGAAAACTAAATAAGGTAAATGTATATTTTCTTATTTTAAGATGTATATATTACTTATACTTATAACATGAGGTTGACATTTATAATGTTTGAATTAATGTATTGAAGTTTGTAGCACCTAGCCGGACTTATGAAACGTCATTTGTAATTGAGAAGAACGTTGATGAACCAGGGTTTTGTCAAAAACGTATTTTCCTTTTTCTGAAAAGTTTATCGGAAGATACCAAAACCTTCTTGATAAATATTCCGTTTCAACTTCACAAATACGACATGTTGGTATTGTTTAGGTAATGACGTTGTTTATCACCTTCATTACTTGTTATTGTGTTCTTTTTAATTTGTATTAGTTTGTTAACCTATACTTTTTAGTCAATGTATGTGTTATCCTTTTGGTGTGCCTCGGTATTTATGCAATCTGCCATTGTGTTATTGTGCTGTGGTCATTTTTTTGCATTCTAGTCTTTAGTTTTTACTCGTGTGTTTATCTATATGCTATTTTACTTTTTTGTGTAGACACATTTGTTTATTTTATTGTGATTAAGAAACAATGATGACTGCTGTATCCCATTTTTTTTACAATTTGTTTTTCATAAATTGTATTGTTATATATAAGGTCATTATTTTTCAACTAAATTGTTCATGTCGGGGTCTTTTATAGCTGACAATACAGTATCGTACTTTGTCTCATTGTTGATGGTTGTACGTTTGCCTATAGTTACTGGCATTCACTTCATTCAAATTTTGGTAGATAGCTGTATCATTGGGATTCATACCACATTTCCTTATTTTCATAGGTTTGTTTTACGAAATATAAAGAACATAAAGACAGGCATCTGTATCACTTCAATCCCAAAAGGACATTTGTGTCAATTTTTTCAATCTTTTGCAAATTAGTAACTGCTAACAGTAAACAATTTTAGTTATGAATGATATATACATTTATTTGCAACTTATCTACAACTGTTTAAGATCTATATAATATGTAAATATTCATCAGTATGGCAACTCGTTGTTTAATATACTCCTTTCTTCATTGACATTGGCATTGGTATATCAGGTTTCATCATTTCCATCATTGGCATTGGCATAGGCATATCGGGTTTCATCATTTACATCATTTTCATCATCTTCATTGGCATTGGCATATCAGGCTTCATCATTTCCATCATTTTCATTTTCATTGAGATTGGCATATCAGGTTTCATCATGTCCATCATTTTCATCATTTTCATTGGCATTGGCATATCAGGTTTCATCATGTTCATCATTTTCATCATTTTCATGGGCATTGGCATTTTCAGGTTTCATCATGTCCATCATGTTCATCATTTTCATTGGCATTGGCATATCTGGTTTCATCATGTCCATCATTTTCATCATTTTCATTGGCATTGGCATGTCAGGTTTCATCATGTCCATCATTCCCATTGGCATCGGCATATCTGGTTTCATCATTCCATCATTTTCATTTTCATTGGCATTGGCATGTCAGGTTTCATCATGTCCATCATTGGCATTGGCATTGGCATATCTGGTTTCATCATGTCCATCATTCCCATTGACATTGGCATATCTGTTTCATCATGCCCATCATTTTCATCATTTTCATTGGCATTGGCATGTCAGGCTTCATCATGTCCATCTTTGGCATTGGCATTGGCATATCTGGTTCATCATGTCTATCATTTCCATCTTCCCTTTCATCTCCATCATTTCTTTCATTTTCATCATGTCCATCATTTCTTTCATTTTCATCATTTCCATCATTTTACCCTTCATTTCCATCATTGGCATCATTTCCATCATTCCACCTTTTCCGCCCATACCGCCCATCATTTCCATTGGCATCATAGGCTTCATTGGCATCATTTCCATTGGTGGTGGCATCTTTTTCATTCCATAGGCATTAACGCCAGCCAATATGGCTATAGTTGTTAGCACGAAAAATGAAGCCATATTTGAGAGTCGAGAAAACCTGAAAACAAGCAATACTTATTATAACTGTACTATATCATTAATGCATGCATTATTTTCTTTATTAAACAATAAGCTTAACCTTTGAGATATATTTTTTCTCTCAATCTATTATCTAATGATATGTAATGAACATTCGTCACAACTCGGCCGATTCCGTACCTCAAAGAGAGTTGCGGAGTCACCCGAGGATTGCCGATTGATGTAATGAAGAGAGGTGATTTTCAAAAAATATGTTTGTGTAACAGATGGTTATATTATAAAAAAGAAGATGTGGTATGAAGCCAATGAGAACAAAATTGACCTTATTTGGGTTTGAGCATTTAACATAAAGACAAATCCAGAAAAGCGATGGTAACGCACAATAAAGTGTTAATTTCATTTGATATTCAAATTAAAATATCATGCTGTTTTGAAGCGATCAATTAATTAAGTTTTTACGTTATTTAGTAATTGTAAATTGTGTAGGTAAATACTCATTTTGGAAATCAAATACAAAGCTTTGTGCAATAAATCATAAACAGACCGAAATTTTTGCAATTTATGATTATATCAAATCAAATTCGTCGTGCATCCGAAGTGCTCTTCCTTATTAAACTCATTTAGGAAGGATCAAACCCAAAGATGAATACATTCGTGTCTGTGTTGATTTATCTTAATCAGGAACGATCATAACCAAAAATGAATTCATTCTTGAATACGTGAGTTGGTATAAGACCAAAATGGATAGTAAATGTATATGTCGTTGAAATGAAAAAAGTGTAGATCGTGAACTAAAAGTCTGTAAAAGTATGTATCGATTATGGTAACTTACAACATACTAATTGCTTTATTGTATTTTTTTACGAGCGTAACATGACTCTTTAGTCAAATAAATTGGATAATGAGTATGAAAAATATCAAGATAAAAATGAATCAAATTGAGCATCAAATATCACTTTAAAGCACGCCAAAAACTGTCTTCAGAAATTTTGGTGATCAGCACATCATTTTATAAAGAAAAGACGATAGGATGATACTTTATTTGTACATAAACAAATGACAAGTTTTTTGGAAACTTTAATGAAATATGAGCAAATTACTAGACTTAAGGTGGAATTAAATACCTTGACTAATAAATAAGCGCGTTTAATATTTATAGAAATGTTTGGACATTGCCAAAAGATACAAATTTAAAAAAAAAAAGTGGACCACAGTCGACTTTATCAAGAAATGTTAATGGATATTAAGTAGTTTATCAACCACTAATATTGTTAATTCAGTAGCTTCATATTTCCTTTACAACAGCACGTGATTAAATCGGTCAGCTGAATTTTATAGAGTTATCTCCCTGTATATGATGTAGTGACATGTACAACATTAAAGAATATATTTGAGAAATTTAAATTCGTTATCAGTATGTACTTATTTTCTTTAATCCTGAAATGTTCTACCTTTTAAAAACATACTTTTATCATAATTTACCAACTTAATATGTATTTGCTTTCTATGTGAAAATCGCATCTTTCTAATGTATATGGTATGATGAAGTCTTAAAATAATTTAATTTCTTTCTTACCTGAGGTTTAACTAAGTGGCAAGTTAGTATCGATGGATAGCCAAAGAAAGATCTGCAATTGTTTCAACAATCATTTGCCTTTTTATGCAATCTTTAATTTTTGCTCATCAAGCTTATTACGTAATGAAACATATGTTTTAATAAAATTATGCATGGACAGATATTTTCATCAAATTTGTGTGATCGTCATTACACGATAGCCATGTCTGACACACATTTGTCATACAATACATCTTTTCAACATTATAAAAATAACACTCTAATTTACACAACTACCTTGTTAGGATTCATAATATGACATGTTTTTTCATTGAGTATTTTTGTCCATTGACATCTACTACATATTCCCATAGTATCCTTCATTCATGAACGTCAATGATTACATAGTTTGAAGGTGTTTAAATTATAATTATCTACATATAAAGCCATTGGACCCGCAATAAAATAAATCCCCGTTGCGATGGATATAATCATTTCTGATCTAAAAATGTTTAAAAACCAACTATTGAGGCACATCATAATAAGTCAAAATTTTGATTTGAGGATTTGTTTAATATGCAAAGAAAGACATACAGAGATAGGTTTAGTTTTTATCCCTATTTAGGTAAAAGCACAAATTTTTACTTTTTCAATACTTTGCCAAAAAACATATCAAATAAATATAGATGTTTTTGGATAGTTCTCTTCGGGTAAAGGCTTTTGACAAGACGAAGGTAAACTAAGATAAAAGTTAAAGCATGCAGGTATCGACGACAGAAAGTTTCACAAATTTTTTTTCTCCAGAACTTACAAATGCTTTGTTGAATACCGTACGTTGACTTATAGTTGTTTCAGTCTGTGTCATTTAGTCTATTATTGAGAGTTGTCTCATTGGCAATCATATCGCATCTTCTGTTTTGTAAGTAGACAACAACAAGCGTTAATGTTGCTTTTTGTAAATGAAATATTTTTTTAGACCCAGAACACACTGAATGAACTGCCATCATATAGGGGTTAACAAAAAATGGTCAATGATCATAAAAGCAGAAACGTTATTTGTTAATGCTCAAGTCATCTCTAGTTGGAGTAATAACTTACTTTCTGGTGAATTGATATAAAAAGATATGGTATGAGTGCCAATGTTCACAATGTTCTACAAATTCCTGACAAGTATTGAATATTGAACATCCAAATCATCATTGGTTCATTTAACTGGAGCTTGATGTCCACAGTAGATTTGACCTTTCTTTTCTGTCATTTAATTTTTCTGTGCAATAACATATTTAGTTACCATGCATAGTAAACCTGAGTGTTTGGCATCGTTTATAAAGCTGTTTGTATAAAACTAAATATCACGTAAATCATACTACTACAAAGTCATAATGAAATTACGATAAAGCGTACTCTTATCAAAATAACAAAATAGTACAACCGAAAGAAAACGAATAAAAAACTGCTCTTTCTTAACAACGAAAGCTTGAAATCAGATCATATGTATGCCCTCAAAGAATGTTGGTATTAAATTATCACAAAAATACTGAACTTCAAAGGAAATCCAAAATAGTTGAAGGATTTAAACATAATGACAATATTAAACGTTAACGGTCAACGGAAAGGGTAAAACACAAAGGAAGGCGAAAGGCTCAGTCAAACTCATAGATCGGAAATAAACTGACAACGTCATAGCTAAAATAGAAAACAGACAAATAGTACACGAAACACAACATAGAAAACTAAAGACTAAGTAACACGATTCCCACCAAATATTAGGATGCTCCCCATCGTTATGTTCATTTTTAACTGACAACTGTCAAGTACATTTATAAACATAATTACTATAAAATTTATAAGATGTGAAATGGTCTTTAAAGAAAACATCAACTCACTTGCTCCGGAGGGAGCTGCATTAGCTTCTAAATATTGTGTTTTGTCAGAAAAGAAGGTAACAAGTTGTTAAGAAAGACTACTAGTCTAGCAATACTATTTTTTAATAATTTTCATCCTTCAACGTTCATGCTTGAACAGAAATCTAACTGGGTATAGATGCATATTAGTTTCTCCATTGGCGGTAATGGTAACGTTGCTCAGTCCATATCGTTAACTTGGATATGAGTGATGGCTTGTTTCGAAGCTTAGACATTTTGACATATGTGGTTCAATTTTCGGGGTGCGAAGTGAGATTACTTTTTCCGTAAATTAACAAACCCCGAGTATCCTTATGTGAGCGGCTCCTTGAATCGGAGTCTGTGATTGAATATGTAGATGAACATGGTTTCGGTGTCAAGTATGACGAGGTTCGGAGGTTTTTGAAAAGAGTAGCTGTTATAACAAATATACAAGTTGGTTGTCATGACCTATTCGGTTTAGCTAACTGTGGTTCCTTATTCCAAGAAGGTGTTGACAATATTGAGATTAATACCGAAACGATTGACGATAAATACGCATGTCACTCGATGGCGCGTTCTATACTCCAAAATTCAGTTTTACATGGAACACTCGGATTTAGTATCAGACAACGGTTTGAACGAAAACAGGACAAATCATTAGTCTTTGACGAAAAGGTATCCTCACTGATGCAGTGCCTACCCTTTACAAAACTAAAAATATGATAAGAGGCGTCTGTTGCGACGTCAAAATGCACTTTTAAACACTTGCAAAAATCCGATCGGCCAGACGCCAGATATGTTGTGATTTCTTCGTAGAATGATATGCAGAGAGGGATATGTATTGCCACATGAATTGTCTAGTAAATGTACTTAACAACTTGCGCCATTTTGCCAAATTTAGCCACCCCAAAATAAAAATGGCTCCGCATGTGTTTTTGGTTGGAAAACGGCGCAAAATGACAAGTTAGAGCCAGTTTTCTTTGAGGGACAAATGTCATTTAGACTTTCTACAATATCTAATTCCTCCGTGGAAGGGGGAAAGCATGCCAGGCAGCATGTGTTTGCAAGAACCAGGTTCTTCCTTGTACTGATTTATGTTTTTATCAAAATTAATGTAATTGTAACAATATTCAGGCAGAATCAGCCGACTTGTATAGCTGATGACACAGATGAAATGACATGAAAATATTTATTGTTGCATTATTAGGTATTTTTATTTTAATTTGCTATAATTTTTTCGCCGTTTCATTTGGTACGAAAATAATCTCATCATAGATACCAAAACGGTCATGTCGCATGTAGGTTCTACAACTCGCTTGCACACATTGAGTAATATATCACTCCAATATCTATATTACGTGAAAAGCTATCTTGTATTAAAATAGTTATAATTCGTTTTAAGAAAACTCAGTGACATGTCGAATCCTTGAAAACTCAAAGGAAATTTAACCTGACTGCACATTTTGTTTGATTTATTAACTATGAATTTCGGATACTCTTTGGAAAACTTTTATCATAAAGTATTCAAGAAATGCTATTTGTCGAGGTCAAATATCAAAGTTATTCTGTTACTGTTTTTATTACTGAGGCTTTATAATTTGTAAACCACGGACTACCTTCAAAAAAGTTAAATGAAACGTAGTTCTGACGTCATGTGCAAATATGAAAAAGATTTTGTATGTACTAACGCATTTCTACATAAAACTACTAATATAATTTATTGAATACATTATTAATTTTGAAAAATATCAATAGTATTGTTTCTCCAGATTAAAATAGGATTTTTTTATGTGATGACTTTTGACCTTGATTTTCTGTATAAATGTACCAGATTTTTTTATATTTAGGACACATATTTTCAGATTTCCAATGAGCTATTAAAATCCCAGGAGGTATTAAGGTAATTTAAAGGAGTAGGTCCGGTAAGGACCGATTTTGGCCTCAAATTTCAGGTTCATCTGACGAAAGATTTTGACCATTTTTTAAACACTCAAGAGTCTATTTTATTTCATTCAATTAGTTTTTTGTGAAAGATTTTAACTGATTTAGTAATTAAAAACGGCCCGATTCAAGCTCAAATTTGAAAAATCTACCAAATATGCCGAAAATGTCACTTTTCAGATGTTTTTTGTCAAAAAAATGGCCGCATCCGTGTTCATCCTCAACCTTTACATATGTTATGTATTATCACCAAATACAACTTAAATTTCAATATCAACGATGAACACGAATGCGGCCACTTTCGTTTTACACGGAAGCCGTCTAAAATTCAACTAAAATGCTAGAATTGTGAAGATTTTAGTAATTGAGCATGACTTAATGGTGCTAGTTCCCGATATATGTGCATTGTATTATCAAAAATGTCCATATTTATGTAGCAGAAGCATTCTACTGTCCAATAAATAACTAATAGTTTACGTTTTAACAACTTTGTAAAACTGTTATACTTTGAGGCCAGAAAGGGGTCTTACTGAACCACTCCTTTCTGAAATTGTCCTCTACGCCGATCCACTATAATGTGTACAACCATCGTTGAAACAAAAATATTTTTTTAAGGATAGATCGTAGTGGATCATTTATTTATTAAATGTATCCTAACATTATAAAAATGCTTGATTTATAAAGTATCAACACATTTGATACTACTGGAGGTCATGTTTTCAGGCAAACAATTCGAAGTCATATGAGCACTACCTGCGCTTCCGGTGTGTTACTTTATTCATATGAGGCTTTAACGTCACATTCCGCTGCATATATGGTACTTTCTCGCTAAATATTGCAACGTACGGATAATCTGTTGAACGCACATACCGTTAAAAATGTTTTTTTGCATCTCCAAATTTACAATAAGGATCAGTTTAAGAACAACACGTTACGACCAAAGAAACCTTTTTAGGTATCTCAATTGTGAACTTTGCTATAACAGTATACATTACCACTAATTCATGAGTTTGATGACTTATTATGGTTCAATTAGAATTGCGTGGTGCCTCATCGGTTGATATAATCACCTTATTGTGTATATGTTATACCACCTAAAACATAATCTTTGACTGCTGTAAGAAATTAATCCTACATTTCATTGCCGTAAAAAGTTTCTTGGTCAAAGACCTTTATCGTTGGTATTTCAAAGCACTATTATTATTATGTGGTGCTTATATGGAACATTTTGGAACTTCGAGATTATATGGTTACTAAAGCTTGTACAAAGGGAAAAGGGATGCAAATTTGATTGGTTAACTCTAAGTGATTGTTATTTTCTTATATGCAATAAAATGGTTAAGTGAAATTTTGTCTACCGTACTGGATAACAAGAAAAAACACTAAAACGTCTTAATTTTGGAGTTAATAGAATAAAAAAAAATGTGATTCTGATAAAACAACAACCTACCTTTGTACGAATTTTATAGTTTTCATTGCAAAAGATCATTATGATAATTTAAAAGATGTCATATAAGTGTCAATGAGAAAAATCTCCTTCTAATTCATAATGTATAAAAATAGAAAAATTAACTATCATAAGTCTTAGTACGGTCTTAATCACGTAATCATTAGCTGACACTGAAAAGCAAGCTAAAAAAGGTCAAAAAATTGACTAGAAAAGTGTAAAAACAAATACAGACGGTCCAATCTAAAAACTAAAAAACAAGAAACACACTATGAACCAAATAAACAAGCGACAACTATTGAACAACAGGCTCCTGACTTAGTACATGTAAATAAAATGCAGCAGGTTCAAACGTTCTTACAGGTGACTCCTCTTCACTCTAAAAGAGGGACGAAAGATACCAAAGGGACAGTCAAACTCATAAATCTTAAACAAACTGACAACGCCATGGCTAAAAATTGAAAAAGACAATAGAAGTAATATTGAACGAATGTGTGCGCATACCTCTTATAACACTCATCAAGATAATACTTTATTATTATTCATTATGCATAATTTAATGATAGTTTGTAAAACAAGTTGATAATGTAATGGTAAAGTTATCAAATATAAATTAAGCTGATCATAACGGATAAATGTAACTAATTGAATATTTTTTTCCTACAGCAACAGTTGACAACTAAGCTAATTTGATATTTTGAAGCTGTTGCTTTCACTCAATTTCGAGCAAACTATATTTTTGATCCAGTGTATTATGGAAGAATTCGTGCACAATAGTACTTAAATGTTGTTGTTGCACCCTTTCGTGGTTTTTCTCGGACTTCTCCAAACTGACTAATTTTGTGGTGTACTGAATAATATCTCAAAAGTATTAACATCATTATATGACTAGTTGTAACTTTTTCAATATGTTTAAACTTGTTCTCAAAAACTGTGAGTAATCTAACATGTCTAAAATGAACACTTCTGGGGAACGGTCTGTTTTTTTAGTAACTGTTGTGCTTCATCTCGACCTAATGATACAAGCTAATTCTATTTACTTATAAAAGTGTGTTGTATTTTTTTTATAAAACAGACCGTTGTTTTTCTGATTGAATTGTTTTTCAATTTCTTCAACCAGTGCTTTGCAAAACGTACTAATAGTATTGATTTTGTTGCAGGTTGAAGGCCGTAAAAAAAAATATAGTTGTTCAAGCGTCCATCTATCATATCTATCCCGAGTAGTAATGAAATGGCAAAAAAGTGGCATGATAAATGATTAAGTGGTATACAAAATTATACTAACTTAAAAAAATAATAGGAAGTTAGTAGGTTTTAGACTACACTGATAGCCACTCAATACAAAAAAAACATCTACACTATCAATTTTTGATACATGTTTGTACAAATGGATTATTATATACAAGAAGGAAAGCAATTTAAATGACTTGATAAAACGTCACCAGTATCTGAGCAGAAATTTGTTGAACCGGTATTATGTCAAAGAAGGTATCGTCCTTTTTTAACAAAAAATATCAGAAAACACATAATGTGCAGGGTGTTGTTGAAAATATTCAGTACCACCTTCACAAATAATACATAATAGTCTTTATATATAGACTCTGGATACTGACGATGTATTTCATCAAAATTTTATAACTGCTTATAGTAATAGTGTTTTATTTGTCTTTGTAAATTTTGAATCCCTACTGTTTAGTCCATTTCATGTAATATCTTTCTTGGTTTTGGCTTATGCTACCATCAGTTATGTTGTTGTCATACAAGTGAGAGGCTTAGATAGCTGCAAAAGTAGGTCTTATATTCCACATTCTATATAAATAATATATGTACCAAGTCAGAAATAACACATCCGTTTTCACTTCGTTTGATGTGTTTGAGCTTTCGATTTTGCCCCTTTACAAGGGACTTTATGAATTAAGTTTTCCTTGGAGGTCGGTACTTTTGATATTTTACTTTCTGAATATGAATTCACTTATGCAATAATTACATCATGTGAAGCAGTGAAAAATAACATGTGGTATTGGATAAGAAATCAAACTAAAGTTGGCATAAAAGTTTTATTACTTAAAATGATGTTTTCCTTAGTAGTGCATGTCATGAGTTTAAACTTATCCATAATCATTTTAATTCGAACATATTTTAGATATATGTGAAACTGTGTCTTGCATATTCGCCACCGTGTCCCCAGTTGTTATTTATCTCATTAGCAAGCATAACACAAAGTATCATCATAAAACAAGAAGAGATTATATGTACCTTGTCGACGCACTCGGCTTAACATTATTTTATATAAATGTGTAAATAAAAATTGTAAGTGTATCGTTTTTGGTAGATATGACATTGAATATAAATTGTTGATAGCAACCATAGACAATAAAATCGAGAATGGAAATGGGGAATGTGTTAAATAGACAACAACCCGACCAAAGAGTAGGTAACAGCCGAAGGCCAGCAAAGGTGTTCAACTCAGCGACAGAATTCAAACCTGGAGATGGACATCTGCATGCCCATTTAATGAAATGTGTACCGGTTCAGTGAAAATGAACGTCATACTTAACTCCATCATTTATAAATGAACTTAAAAAACATACCAGACTAACAAAGGCCAGTGACTCTTGACTTAGAACAGGCGCAAAAAAACGCAGCGGGGTAAAACATAATTTGTGAGATATCAGCCTCCCCCTATACATGTGGCCAATGTAGAATAAATAAATACACATCAATATGCACAGTGATACTCAATTTAAAACAAGTCCGAGTCCTATGTCACAATAGGTAACAAACTTAACGAAGCAAACTAACAATGATACATAAATTAATACAGGACTTCTAGCAGTTTCAGACCTCAATTAAACTTATTGAAAGATGATCCCTTAATTCATAAAAATTCAAACACTTTCACTTCCGATAGGGGTTTAGAATGGTAAAATATATGCTTAGAACCTAACCCGTATCATGTCAACAACTGGTTTTAAAATAAATGTGTTTTTGGAAGGGGGTTTCCGATGCAAAGACCCTATGAGTTAATAATTATAGAATAACTAATCGAAGAATTCAACTAGAGAAAACTATTTAAAGAGAGACCGAACAACACATTAATTCACGCATGTGCTAATTATTAGTGTTGTTCGGTCACGATTTGACTATTTTTCGATATTTGAAGTCTTTAATTAGTTATTCTTATTAATACATTGGCAAATTGCTTTTTTTTAAAGAAATCAATGTAAAACATTCAAGGAACTATATGTTTTTTCTACGCATTCGCAATTTGTTTTAATCCGCCGTTATCAACGTCTTGACAACGCCTATTGTTGTATGATGTCAGAGAGTGAAATAACCACGTTTATTTCACATGTGAAATTATCTGTTTTTATTTAACTGGAAAATCATTGCAATTCATTGCAACCAATGTAATTAAAAAAACAAATACATATATATGCCATCATTAATGACCTGACAACAGTGTCGAAACTAGATATTTTCAAAAAAAAGTCTGTTTAAAGGTTCGGTAAGCTTTACAGGTGAATGCCTTTGTAAAGAATATAAACATTAAAAGATTGGATGTGAGATACCTAAATGTGAATGATGTCTGCATGTTGATTTATATTTACTAACGATGTCCTTGAACCGATGATGAAATCTAGTTTGTAATATCAAAAACCCTGTTGTTATAAGTTTTCAATATTACAGATATTACCTTCGATTAAATAAAACACGTTTTTACAAATACGAGCGCATAGAAAAATTTGTCAAACCCATAAGATGATGATCATCAAAAATTAATAATAAACAACATGACATGAAAAATCATCCATCTTGTCATACATTTTAGTATTAGGCTTCCCGTTAAGATATAGATATCAAGATCTAGGAAAGGACAGTGTTCATTGTTAGTAATAGATTTATTTAAAGTCAGTTCGGCAGAATAAATCTCGTTAGTGGTCATACTGAAGTCGTTCTTATTGAGAGCCAATATATTTGTAGATATCTATTTGTTGGCATCAGGACGTGTTATTTGTATCTGACTGTTAATGACGTCATAAAGCAAAATACAATAGATGCTGATAGTGTACTGATTGATATTTAGTCTTGGATGGCAGGGTTTTTTTTGTTTTAGTTATTATTGGCTTTGAATTATCGGTGAGTACCTGTGAGTTTTTGTAGATATTTACGTTTGTTTTGTTGTCAGTGATGTGTTTATGTTTTTTGGGGAGTGGGGGGAAGGGAGGGCTTTATACTATCTGATGAATTAGGCCTTTTCTGCTGATTGTTATTGTTCTTCTCCTTTATAACCGCCATCCAAGCTAATTGGATGATAGGTTTCTTTAAATATGCTACCCCGTCATATTCGTTATTGCCTTTTCCAATTCGAATCCTATAGTTCAGTGCTTGTTGTTGGTTCGTGTTTGTTATGGGTTTTTTTCTCGTTCCATTTAATGTTATAAATTATGTCGTACATTGTCGTAAACTTTTACAATTAAACTGCTATATATTTTTCATGTTGGTATCTTTTATAGTTGTTTGTACAGTTTTTTTTCATATTATCGAACTCTGTACGGTTGACTTTTATGGCTTGCATCCATTTGTCTATTATGGCTTGCATCCATTTCATTGAAACTTTGATAAATAAAGGCAACAGAAGTAGACCGCTGTTTTAAATTCATTAATCGATTGTGCTACATGTAAATAGTTGTCTCAAATGCCATCATACCACAGCTTCTAGCTGTTTACGAAAAATTAAGCGCACGCAGACAGGAAACTATATTACAATTTTCATGTATAAGCAATTTTTCTTGTTCATCCTTTCACAAATCAGTAACTGATAACAATAAAATAATACTCAGTATGAATGATATATACATTTATTAGCACGATATCTACAACTGTTTTAGATTTACATAACATGTATATATTCATCAGTATTAAAAATTGATTGTTTAATATACTTTCTTCATTGCATGGGCATTGGCATACCAGGCTTCATCATGTCCACTGCATTGGTGCAAGGCTTATATTCATCATGCTATTGGCATACCAGGCTTCTCTTCTCATTCATGTCCATTCATCATGCATATTGGCATATTGGCATACCAGGCTTCATCATGTCCATCATTGGCATTGGCATTGGCATACCAGGCTTCATCATGTTCATCATTGGCATTGGCATTGGCATACCAGGCTTCATCATATCCATCATTGGCATTGGCATTGCATACCAGGCTTCATCATGTCCATCATTGGCATTGGATTGGCATACCAGGCTTCATCATGTCCATCATTGGCATTGGCATTGGCATACCAGGCTTCATCATGTCCATCATTGGCATTGGCATCATTGGCATACCAGGCTTCATCATGTCCATCATTGGCATTGGCATTGGCATACCAGGCTTCATCATGTCCATCATTGGCATTGGCATTGGCTTTACCAGGCTTCATCATGTCCATCATTCCCATTGGCATTGGCATACCAGGCTTCATCATGTCCATCATTGGCATTGGCATTGGCATACCAGGCTTCATCATGTCCATCATTGGCATATGGCATTGGCATACCAGGCTTCATCATGTCCATCATTCCCATTGGCATTGCATACCAGGCTTCATCATGTCCATCATTCCCATTGGCATTGGCATACCAGGCTTCATCATGTCCATCATTGGCATTGGCATTGGCATACCAGGCTTCATCATTCCATCATTGGCATTGGCATTGGCATACCAGGCTTCATCATGTCCATCATGCATTGGCATTGGCATAGGCTATCATGTCATCATTCCCATTGGCATTGGCATACCAGGCTTCATCATGTCCATCATTGGCATTGGCATTGGCATACCAGGCATTCATCATTTCCATCTTTCACATTTTCATTGGCATACCAGGCTTCATTCATTTCCTTCATTCCATCATTGGCATTCAGTTTTCATCATTTCCATCATGCATTACCGGCCTTCATCATGTCTCATCATTGGCATTGTGCATTGGCATACCAGTTTCTCATGTCTCATCATTGGCATTGTCATTGTGCATACCATTCATCATGCCCATCATTTGCATTGCTGGTATCTTTTCATTCCATAGCATTGCAGCATAAGGCTATTTCCATGTCCATCTTTGGATTCACGAAACCTGAAACATGAATTCTTCATCTTTTTTTCATATTGTCATATTTTACTAGCTCCATTCAATTTTCTCATTTCATTGTCGTCATTCATTTTCATCATTTCCATCATTTTGTTTTCTTTTTATTTTAGCCCTTTAACCGTCGCCATACCAACCGCAATCATTTCCATTGGCAATTCAGGTTTCATTGCATCGAATGTCCATCTGCTCACTTTGCCGCCATACCACCCATAAAATTTCCAATCGCATCCAAGGTTTAATTGGCATCATGTTCATCATGCCAACCTTTGCTCGCCCATACCGGCCATTATTTGCATGACGGTGGTAATTTTTTCATTCCCATAGTTCATTATGCCCAGTCACATATGAGGCTATTAGTAGTAAACACGAAAAATTTAGCCATCATTTGAGATTCGACGAAACCTGTAAAAAACATAAAGTACTCGTTACATCAAGTATAAACATGTTTTTTTTTCAAAAACGTATATAAGTGTATCATAAATAAGTTAGCTAGCTATAAAACCAGGTTCAATTCCATAATATTTTTTCTACATTAGTATATTTGCTTGTATCCAAATCAGGAATTATAACATTTTAAACATTCGTTTATAGTTGTTTGGATTTTTGATTTTTGCTTTTTTGAATTTATGACTTTCCTTTTTGATTTTGGACTTTCCTTTTTGAATTTTTCTGAGCTGAGTTCAGTATTTTTTGTTTTTTAACTTATTAATACAATTTCAGATCACGTACTAAATAACATGAGTATTTCATATGAAATATCTGTTTGTAAAAAAAATCATAATGAAATTGAATTTTGTTTTTACTAACCGATCTTAATAATCTTTTTATACAATTATTATAAAGTCTGTTGCAGAAAAAAGGGCAAAAAAATTATAATATTTTAATGAAACACAACAGGTAAAAATCTTCAACAATTTATCACAAAAGTGTCGTTAAAGATGCAATGACGTCATGTCATTTAGAATCAGGGAATAATAACTAATAACCTTTTGTTTGCATCGGGCAATTTTGAGGTTATTATATATGCAAAACACGACGTATCCGTGACAAATATGTGATAAATATATATTTCTAATCTGGACAAACATTCATTAATTCTTTCCCATAAGTACTTTTTATAAGTCCTTTTGTCATTGTGACTTTTGTTCTATATGAACGCTCTATCTTACTAAGTAAAAAAATACACATTTTCTATGGAGCATTGAAAATTTAACATAACATTATCATAATCGCCATAACACGCATTAAACCTCTTATGTCAATACAAAATGGTAATACATTTTCATCGAAAAAAATACCTAAATTTGGAACCAAATTAATAGTATAAATACTATGGATTTATTTTTTTCTTGGGTACCAATTTACGTGGATTAAGAAAAACTTATTTGCTCGTGGATATTTAAGTTCGTGGTTATGCCAAAGTACAAGACATATAGAAAATATCAATATATCCATATAAATAACAAATTTGTTTTTCGTCGCACATTTAATTTCGTGCTTTGCTTGTATCCATAAAATCTACGGAAATTGTATCCAACGAATATTAATGAAACCACATAACTGAGGACTAAATGTCATTCTATCAGTCTACTAAAAAGTGCACGTTCCCTTGAATCATGTTCTGCTTTTACATGTTTAAGTTTTAAAAATAATACATATGCTGCAAACATTATGTTCCATTTTCTGGAAATATATATGTGACATTACTTAATGATTAGAACAAAAACAACTATTGTATCTATATATTAATTAATTGGAACAGGCAAATTTTATTTTTAGGAATTTAAGCTTTAAATGCTTGTTTCTAGTCAGGAATATATGACAGTTGTTATCGATTCTTTTGGTGTAATTGAGCTTTCAATTTTGCTATTTGATTAGGAATTTTCCTCGGAGTTCAGTATTTTTGTGATTTTTTTTTTTAATTATAAAACTCTTGACGTTTTTAGATCTTATAAATCCTTTGCTTACAAATTTTCATAAAGTTAAATTTAACAAAAACACCATTGGACGTATGAAATAAATAAAGATTTATTCTTTTTATATTCTAATTATTAGATTACATGTACATGATGTATGCTTCACTATAATATGCTATTTTTTTTGCGTCGTTCGGAAATCAAAAATTATAATATTTTAATGAAACACAACAGGTAAAAATCTTCAACAATTTATCACAAAAGTGTCGTTAAAGATGCAATGACGTCATGTCATTTAGAATCAGGGAATAATAACTAATAACCTTTTGTTTGCATCGGGCAATTTTGAGGTTATTATATATGCAAAACACGACGTATCCGTGACAAATATGTGATAAATATATATTTCTAATCTGGACAAACATTCATTAATTCTTTCCCATAAGTACTTTTTATAAGTCCTTTTGTCATTGTGACTTTTGTTCTATATGAACGCTCTATCTTACTAAGTAAAAAAATACACATTTTCTATGGAGCATTGAAAATTTAACATAACATTATCATAATCGCCATAACACGCATTAAACCTCTTATGTCAATACAAAATGGTAATACATTTTCATCGAAAAAAATACCTAAATTTGGAACCAAATTAATAGTATAAATACTATGGATTTATTTTTTTCTTGGGTACCAATTTACGTGGATTAAGAAAAACTTATTTGCTCGTGGATATTTAAGTTCGTGGTTATGCCAAAGTACAAGACATATAGAAAATATCAATATATCCATATAAATAACAAATTTGTTTTTCGTCGCACATTTAATTTCGTGCTTTGCTTGTATCCATAAAATCTACGGAAATTGTATCCAACGAATATTAATGAAACCACATAACTGAGGACTAAATGTCATTCTATCAGTCTACTAAAAAGTGCACGTTCCCTTGAATCATGTTCTGCTTTTACATGTTTAAGTTTTAAAAATAATACATATGCTGCAAACATTATGTTCCATTTTCTGGAAATATATATGTGACATTACTTAATGATTAGAACAAAAACAACTATTGTATCTATATATTAATTAATTGGAACAGGCAAATTTTATTTTTAGGAATTTAAGCTTTAAATGCTTGTTTCTAGTCAGGAATATATGACAGTTGTTATCGATTCTTTTGGTGTAATTGAGCTTTCAATTTTGCTATTTGATTAGGAATTTTCCTCGGAGTTCAGTATTTTTGTGATTTTTTTTTTAATTATAAAACTCTTGACGTTTTTAGATCTTATAAATCCTTTGCTTACAAATTTTCATAAAGTTAAATTTAACAAAAACACCATTGGACGTATGAAATAAATAAAGATTTATTCTTTTTATATTCTAATTATTAGATTACATGTACATGATGTATGCTTCACTATAATATGCTATTTTTTTGCGTCGTTCTGAAATTCAAAATTCATGACGATACGAGCTGTCACAAAAACATGGACAGGTAAATTATAGAAAGAAATGATAGAAATTGTGTGTTCATGATCCTAGCAGAAAAATGTTTCAGAAACCACGTATTTTTGTGGAGATACATAATTTTCGTAGATATTTTACTTTGTTTACGTACTGGGTCCCAGATAACTTGTGAATGTTACCAGTAAGAATGAACATTAAAAGCAGAGGCCTTGAATTCCGAGGATGACTTAAAGTGAAGGTTGGAGTAGTAGCGATTTGAGTATACAGTTTAAAGTTTGGGGCACATACATATTGCGAAATATGTCACACAGTCTTAAAATGTTTACCTTTGTTACCATTCTAGGATAGAAAGCACTGACTGTGTGCTCATTTCTAGAAAAAGGAGCAGTACAAAATAATTGAAGAATTCATATTATTTTGAAAGGGTTATTTATTCATATTTATCATATGTTTAAGTCATAGAAAATTTTTGTCATTGTAACTGATGTTTACATGCAGTTTTAATCTTAAATCACATATTATAAATATATTTTAAATTAATCCAAACCATATAGCGTTTTGAATGTTTAAGTGGTCATATGAATAAAGAATAAGAATTTAACACTTATTGAATTGTTGCATCCGGACTTTCTATTGTGAGAAACACACACAAAACGGTTGAATATAGCAGATGATGAATTGATACCTGAATAAAAGAGATTCTATATGACTAACAAGCTCCATAATAAAAGAAATATTTTGTATGTAAAAAAAAACTGTATTAGATCGTGATCTAAGGTCTATAAATACATTTTTCTATGTTGTGATATTTTGCTATTAGTTCAGAAAAAGGGAGAAGGTTTGGTACCATTTAAACGTTTAGTCCCGCTGCAAATGTTTGCACCTGTCCTAAGTCAGGAATCTGATGTACAGTAGTTGTGTTTCTTGTTTCTCGTTTTTTTTATATAGATTAGAAAGTTAGTATTCCCGTTTGAATGGTTTTACACTAGTAATTTTGGGGCCCTTTATAGCTTTTTGTTCGGTTTGAGCCATTGCTCTGTGTCGAAGGCCACACATTGACCTAAAATGGTTAACTTTTATAAATTGTTATTTGAATGGAGAGTTGTCTCATTGGCACTCACACCACATTTTCCTATATCTATGTACGGATCTTAATAATAATAAAAAACCGGTTATATTGAATGTATTACGCGAGAAACATGTATTCTATGAAAAGAATCGAGCTGGTATTCCGATTTAAGTAAATTTGTATCCAACAATATTTTTGTCTAAAGGAATACTAAGTATTGGCTGTAAGATGTCATGCAGGAAAAACACCAATCGGTTGTTCAACACATCATGTTTGTAACAAAATATTAAAAAGGATGCACTTTAAATTATATATCAATATATGATAAGTCTGGAGCAAACTTTAATCAATTGATATGAAAAACAAAAATGACACGACAATATGAAACAAAAAAACAAGAAAGATTAATCTTGACGAATTTATTTTAAAATCGGATGCGTTACCAGTTTCACAAATAGTTTTATAAGTAAAACTCACTTTTATCGAAAAATACCAATTTGATACTTAATAGCGTGATAGATGAAAATCGTACTTTTCCAACTTGATCATGTATACTGAAGGCTGTTTATAAGTAAATTTCTTTCTTACCTGAGTTTTAAAAAGGTGGCAAGTTGTTATCGATGGAAGCCAAAGAAAGTTCTGCGACCGTTTCAGCCATTATCCTCCTATTTA
Source organism: Mytilus edulis (assembly GCA_019925275.1). Lineage (NCBI taxonomy): Eukaryota > Metazoa > Mollusca > Bivalvia > Mytilida > Mytilidae > Mytilus > Mytilus edulis. The sequence goes on from CM034358.1 coordinate 48,231,905, forward strand.
TACAATTCATTTTTCCTGCTAATTAAGGTCATTATGTAATAAAACATGTGTTTTATTAAACATCTGCAACGGCATTTTATTTCATTAAAAATTATGTGATAATCAAAACACGATAACCATGTCCGACACATGTCTTGGATGTGATACACAATCTGTTTAATACCATATTGACAATTGACACAATTAGTGTGTAAGAGTTCATCATTGATCATGTAGTAATATTCTTTGTCGCTAAGCTTTTGTCTCATTGACATACTTCCCACAACCTCCTTCATTCATACTACGGATTTTTTATTTTCGTGGGTACCAATTGTCGTGGAATTAAGCAAAATTTGCATGTTCGTGGATATTAATTTTCATGGTTTTGCCGAATTTTACATACAAATGCAAGCTTAATGAAAATTTGTGATTTGTTAGATTTTTTATTTCGTGTTTCACCTGTACCAACGAAATCCACAAAAATTGATATCCAACGAATAATAATCAATTCACAGTACAAATAAAAACAGCGTGTAGATGTGTTCTACATTGTAGGAATCTAATTTAGAGCCATTTACATGAAGTTGTAATCCTGGTATCTATGATGAGTTCATTATCCCACATTTTATTTAATCACTGTTTCCTTGAAATAGCTATTTCTGATCAAAAGAACAAGTGTTTGGTGTGTTGATGATATGATGATAGAGGTGGCTCTTTAATGGACGTCCGAAAAACAATCTGGTAAGAAATTAGAATAAAAGAGCAACGCCATGGCTAAAAATGAAAAGGACAAACAGACAAACAATAGTTCACATAACACAACATAGAAAAACTAAAGAATAAACAACACGAACCCCACTAAAAACTAGGGGTGATCTAAGGCGACCCAGAAACGTTCTGAAATATTTTTTCCTATAAACTAACCACTTATTCAATATTTATTTATAGACAAATATACATGCATATGTCACTTTGCATGATACTAGTTTTTCAGATAGATGTTTATCATCTTAACAACGTGTTTTATAGTTCTTTCATTTGTCTTTGTTCTATTATTAATATTACTTTTACTGTTGAATGGTTTCATGTGATATCCGTTTCACGTGGCTCGGTATTTATACATCTCGTCAATGTGTTTATTGGCTTTCATTTTTTTGTGGTTTCTTTTGTATTTGCGACTTTTTGTATTTCTTTTGTTCTTATAACGTGACTCTGTACTTTAAAAGATCCTGTCAATATGATATTGTTCTATTATATTTCTATTATGAATTACAATATACGTTGAACCACAAACGTCAAAACCATTCTATCGCGTAGTGGTATTAACTATTTTTGGATTCTTATAAATTCTATATATAACTTTTGGACTAGTTTAAATCTCGGTATATTTCTTAAATTTATTCTTACATACTTTTGATTTTTTAACCCTGTATGCTAACATTCCCATTAAAATTTTAAAATTGTTTGTACGCACATTGAACGACAAATTTATGTGACGTATAAAATTTTCTGACGTCAGACACTCAAATCAATAAATGTGTTCGTAGATAGTAGATGTTTTTGTGTTCTGTTAAATTGTTCCTTTTAAAATTGTTAAACGATGATGACTGATGTACCCATATTTTGACTATTTTATTTATTGTGTCTGTTTATTTAACGCATCAATGTAAAAATATCGGAAATTGATGAGACTGTCATTAAAGTGAGAGGGTTAGTGCTATAGAACCAGGTTTAATCGACCATTTTCTACATTTGAAAATGCCTGTACCAAGTCAGGAATATGACAGTTCTTGTCCATTCGTTTTTTATGCGTTTTGTTATTTGATTTTGCCATGTGATTATGGACTTTCCCAATTGATCTTCCTCTAAGTTCAGTATTTTTGTGATTTTACTTTTTACATGTACTACTGTTTTAGATAAATTGTCCACACTTCGTTGAAAAAATTGCAAAAATTGAAATACAAAATATGTTTACGTCCTTTTTTTAGAATTGGTAACTATATCTTCGTAATGTTTAAAATAAAAACAGAATTTTCTGCGTTGCAGCAAAGGACAAATTCAGCAGGCTATAGAAGCATGGTGTGAAAGTTGTATAGAACGTTTCTACGTGAATGAATTCCTATAGTTCCAACTGGTTTTTTTAATGTCTGTATACTTCTCAGGAACATGGTAAATTCTCGTATATACCTACAGCTAGATTAGAAAAAGTCAGGGGGAAAATCCAAGGGAATCGATTGATATGCAGCAAAGATTGGCAAATTTGAAATTAAGTTCCTTAGCAAAATCAAACAGACCTAATCTCGATGTAAACATTGAATGTTAATAAATCGAGAAGCATGCAAATACTTATACAAAATTTGAGATTACCTTCTCTTACAATTGTATACAAAATAGGAGAACGAGACCTACTTTATAAAAATGGTTATCTTTAATTTGTTGGCCAGCACAGACAGACTTGTTCATAGTCACGAAAATTGTATTGAATAAACATGTAACAGGAGCAGACCGGGGTGCTCGATACATTAGGTGTGTAAAAATATTCATTGTTTGGGAAATGTAATATGCTTAAGACTTTATTGGACACTCAGATAATTGCATTGGTGACACGAAAGACATTACGATTTTTTATGTACATGTTTTTTTTTTATCAACATGCAGCAAAGATTTGCAGCATTTATCTATGATGCGTTTATTTATAACCACTCGGTCGATGCAAATGCTAGTGGAGTTTTTATTCCCCGAGGGTATCACCAGCCCAGTAGTTAGCACTTCTGTGTTGACCTGTGTTGGCATCGATATTGAAATATAGATTACTTGTTAACAAAACTTTGAATAATTGAAATACTAAGGCTTTAATACCTCAGGAATAGATAACCTTAGCTGTATTCTGGCAAAACGTTTAGAATTTTTTTGTCCTCAATGCTCGTTAACTGCGTGCTTTATTTTGCCTCTTTTACTTTTTTAGATTCGAGCGTCGAGTTTTTTCTAGACAAAACGCGCGTCTGGCGTATATACAAAATTCAGATCCAGGGATCTATGCTGCGTTTAATCATATGTCGAGCGAATTTTCTTTGCTTACGTTTATTAGAATTCCCACTGATGATATTTGAATAAGTGTAGTTTTTATACAATTAAACCGTAAAAATATTATAACAACGCCCTCTCTCAAACAAGTCTCTTGTAAAAGAACTTTGAACAAATGAACACTCGTGTAATCCCACATACAAAAAACATCATTTGATAAGGATTAAACGCTGGCGAATCATATTATTATTTTCTTTTTTCAAATAAGTCGGACTTCCTTCAGACATTTGTCAAAACAAGAAGACCAATGAAACTAGATCATTTAATTTCGCATTTTGATATATTGATGATGTTCTTTCCATAAACAAAACACTTTTCAGATTGGGTTCGATGAATATATGCCCAGAACTATAAGTAAAGAAACAACAGACACGGCTTGCTCTGCATCATTTTAAACTAAAACTTCGAATTTGACATGACTAGAATCTATGAAAAACAACAGTTTTAATTTTGAAATTATCAATGTTCCCAACCTTAGTACCAATGTATCAACTTCACCTGCATATGGGATACACATGTTTCGACTCATTCGGTAATGAAGAGCTAACAGCTCCTACCCATTCTTTGTGAAACGTCAACATTGTCTGAACAGAACAATGATGAACCAGAGGTATTTCCAAGAACGACTTGTCCTTTATCTAAGACGTTTTATCGAATTGAATTATCAGAAAAACAAAACGATTAAACTTTAAGAACCTAGCACAAGCCCCTGGTGTTCCTCAGTAGTAACTGAGCGTACGAAATATGTCTCTATTCGTTTCTTTATTGATTATTGTCTGTATATTCATTATATAATTTTAGATTCACATTTGATACCTCGCATAGATGATACCTTGGATTATCTAGCAGGGTTCATATGGTATTCAAAGCATCAAGTATCCTTTACTCAAGATCGCCCCTAAACAGCCTTTTTATATCCTGAAAGAGGGCTTTGGCAGTTTACCGTTTTAACTTTTGGACTTTATAATACCCCTGCTGTCTTTAAAATACTATTGGTAGAAACAATTTCAGGATAAACCTGGAAAACATGTGTTGTCTATTTAAATGACATACAAGTGTTTCCAAGACTTTTGAGGAACAGATTGAAAATTTAGCTTTTTTGAATTATGGTTTTTCTTGTGTATCACGTCATTTATAGGCGGAGCCAAAAGTTTAGATAGCCTTTCTTGTCAATGCAGAACGTTTGCTGGTTCAATACGGTAAAACACAATCATATTGCACTAAGCAAAAGATTGTTTATGTAGGAATATGATATAAAAACATATTAGCTTCGGACAGAAAATGGTAAATGTCTATTTCAAAACTTTACGAGAATAATTCAGGTCAAAAACATGATAAATCGGAGATTACTCTTAAACTCCGTCGTCTGCCGTATTGCACCAAGCTGCAAGTCTAAGTTTATATTAAGGATAGCACCAAGCAGATTTGCTCGGTGCTGCACCAAGTGAAACTCGTTGATGAAAAGTAGTTATAATTTAATAGGAAGCTTTTTTAAATGTTTGACTATTAGTATTTTATTTATCTTTAGGATTTTTAATTATTTTTATAATTAGTTGCTGTGCACCAGTTAAATTTCCTTGCACCAAGTTTCAATAGGAAAATTATCAAGCTTTTAGTGGCAAATATACCTGTATCTATATTAGGGACCGTTCAATATTTACCAGATGGATGGGCCGGTGCATTCTTAATATTGTTTCATTAAAAAAGTTATTGCCCATCCTTTTAATTTCTGAAAAAAAGTCCTTGCCCATCTAAAAAAATCTATAAAAAAAGTCCTTGCCCCTCTAAAACTATAAGACAATAAAAAATGATTTAGGTTCTTTTTCTATTTTAAAGTTTTTAAAATTTTATGTCTTGAAATCAAAGAATAAACTTCTTTAACCTATAATGGTTTACTTTTTAAATTGTTATTTGTATGGAGAGTTGTCTCATTGGCACTCACACCACATCTTCCTATATCTATTTGGTGTTAATACAAAATTTAAAATGTGCTAGTTAATTCCATATATGTATACATTTAGTTCAAATATGAATATTCCTTTATCTGTTCTACTTTTGGAAAAAGAAATTATGGTCCTTTTAAGCAAATATAGGCAGGCATGTTTTTGAATTTGATGCAGCCTTTTTCGCCTATTAATTAATTCCTTAAATTTGACAGCTAAACACCAAACTATCAAAAAACCTAGCATTCTGTAAGATTGATATAAAAATGAGAAAGCTGTACAGTTATATGAAAATCTAAGTTATTTGAAAAAGTTAAAAAAAAAATTAAAGGTGACCAGTCACCATCCAAATTTGGTCCAAACTTAAAATTGCAGCTTTTTTTTAAGTTATTAACTAAATCCATAAAAATGACAGCAAAAAAACAAAGTACTTAACAGCCTGGCATTCAGTAAGATCAATATAAAAATGATTTAGCAGTAGAGTTTTATGAAAATGCAAGTTGATTTGAAAAAGTTATGAACAAATTTAAAGATGACTATCTTGAAATAACCTAAAACAGAAAATTTAGCTTTTTCTTAAACCTTTTTATTAAATCCATAAGAATGACAGCAGCACACCAAACTACCAAACAACTTGGCATTCTTTTAGATCAATCTATAAATGATATAGCTGTAAAGTTTTATGGAAATCCATGTTGATTTGAAAAAGTTATAAAAAAAATTAAAGATGACTATCTGGATTTAGCATAAACTGAAAATTTGAGCTTTTTCTTAAACCTTGTTATTAAATCCGTAAGAATGACAGACATACACCAAACTACCAATCAACATGGCATTCTGTAAGTTCAATATATAAATGAAAAGTCTGCATAGTTTTATGAAAATCCAGGTTGATTTAAAAAAGTTATAAAAAACATTAAAGATGACTATCTAGATTCAGCCTAAACTTAAAATTCTAGATTTTTTTTACCTATTTATAAAATCCATAAAAATGACAGCAATACACCAAAGTACCAAACAAACTGGCTTTCTGTAAGATCAATATATAATTGAGATAGCTCTTGAGCTTTATGAAAATCCAAGTTGATTTGAAAAAGTTATAAAAAAAATTAAAGTTGACTATCTGAATTTAGCCTAAAATGAAAATTTGAGCTTTTTTTCTTACCTATTAATAAAATCCATAAATTTAACAGCAATACACATAACTACCAAACAACCTGGTTTCCTATAAGATCAATATATTAATGAATAAGCTGTATAGGTTTTTGAAAATCCAAGTTGATTTGAAAAATTTACAAAAAAATTAAAGTTGACTATCTGAATTTATCCCTAACTTAAAATTTGAGCTTTTTTTCTTACCTATTAATTAAATCCATAAATTTAACAGCAATACACCAAACTATTATACAACTTGGTATTCCATAAGGTCAAAATAATTCATAAGATAGTCCGAAAGGAAAATTTGAGCTTTTTTAATCCTTAATTAAATCCTTAAAGTTGACAGAAATGAACCAATCTACCAGTTTTTGAGTGCCCGCAAAAGAAATTTCTTACACAACGATAAAATGGATAAAAAAATTTCCTATAAAATATGTTCTGGCCCATCCACTAAATATTTTAAAAAAGTTCTCGCCCATCCAAATATTTCCACAAAAAAAGTGCTTGCCCGCCCCATTTTGCACCGGCCCATCTATCTGATAAATATTGAACGGTCCCTTAGGTAGTAATAAACAGTTAGGAATAAATATTGAAAGTTTCCCTCATAAGTTTAACCATCCCCTTTTCATTTCTTTCTTGCAATATTAAGCTTACTCTTTGTGTCATATTTGTGCATATGTATGTCATCCGATTCTTCCATATATTTTATATCCAGTATATAAAATGGTAAAATATATTTTTTTTTAGGTGTATCCATGGCAAAAATCTGCATTTATTTGTAATAAAATATGACAAAAAGGGGTGAAAAGATGTCACATATTTCCCCAACATTTGGCCAAAAGTAAAATTTCAATTGCTTGACGTCATACCTTTTCTGAAACTGTTTACATATATCTTTCAACAAATCCAATGAAAATCATTAGTCTTTCATTGTAAAATTGCGTCAAAAACTTTGTGTAGAAAAAACTGTTTGTAAACATTACATTAATTTATTGACTGATTGCCGGTCTAGCTATGAAACTACGGAGAGTCAAACAGAAAAAAGCCCTAAAAACATGTATAATATAATCTTGATGTTCTTATAAACCATCTTTAAAGGCTAAATTAGTACTCAGCTGTCTAAAAATGAATTTTAATACACAATAACTTTCATATTTGAAAAATCCACCGGGGTCAAAATGCGAAACTAAAGTCCTAACTGTGTATTGCTACCTTATGCTATTATTATATTCATAGTTTTATGAACCCCTGTATCTGTTGTATTGGTCTAACAAAAATAATAGTATTAATACAATATGTTAACTACAATATGATGTATATTATTTCTGTGTATTCAAGGTACCTATGTTTTGGGCTTTGTACAAGGTCATGTGTTTTCTCTGATCGTTAATGAGTCCTTACGCTTCATGCAATGAATGTTGAATGTGAACGGATTGATATTCAGTCTTAGATGCTATGGCTTTTTATAAGTTGTTACTGGCTTTGAATAAGTTGTCAGTAACTGCGAGTACTCTTATATCTTTACTTTTGGTCTGTTTTGTTATATTTTTTATAGATGTTTTTTTGGTTTTGTATTGATCTGATCAATTAAACCCTTTGCAACTGGTTGTAATTATTTGTTATAGTGTTGTACTTTTGCACCAATGTTCAATATTAGCATAGGGTTCGTTTCTTTATATATGTCATAGTCAGTAGTTCAGTGCTTGTTGTTGGTTCATGTCTGTAGTGTTTGTTTTTCATAAACTGTATAATAGTTGTGATTAATTTTCATGTCGGCAATTTTTTTAAGGTTTCAGGGCTGTCTATAATTGCATTCATCCACTTTGCTTGAATTTTGCTGAATAGTTGTCTCATAGTGAATCATACATTTTAATAAAAGTTGTTAACGAAAAATATAGCTCAATAAGACAGCAAACTGAATCGCTTTCATCCCATATGGGCATCTTTTTACTAATAGGTAAACAATTTTAATTATGAATGATATATACATTTATTGGCAAATTATCTACAACTGCTTTAGATTTAAATAATATGTAAATATTCATCAGTACTAAAATGTTTGTTTAATATACTCCTTTTTTCATTGGCATGGGCATTGACATTGGCATTGGCATATCAGGTTTCATCATGTCCATCATTGGCATTGGCATTGGCATATCAGGTTTCATCATTTCCATCATTTTCAATTTCATTGGCATTGGCATATCAGGTTTCATCATTTCCATCATTTTCATTTTCATTGGCATTGGCATATCAGGTTTCATCATTTCCATCATTCCCATTGGCATTGGCATATCAGGTTTCATCATGTCCATCATTTTCATTTTCATTGGCATCGGCATATCAGGCTTCATCATTTCCATCATTTTCATCATTGGCATTGGCATTGGCATATCTGGTTTCATCATGTCCATCATTGGCATGGGCATTGACATATCTGGTTTCATCATGTCCATCATTTTCATCATGTCCATCATTTTCATCATTTCCATTGGCATCGGCATATCTGGCTTTATCATGTCCATCATTGGCATTGGCATTGACATATCAGGCTTCATCATGTCCCTCATTGGCATTGGTATTGGCATATCAGGCTTCATCATTTCCATCATTTTCATTGGCATCATTTCCATCATTTTAGGCATCATTTCCATCTTTCCTTTCATCTCCATCATTTCTTTCATTTTCATCATGTCCATCATTTCTTTCATTTTCATCATTTCCATCATTTTACATTTCATTTCCATCATTGGCATCATTTTCATCATTTCCATTTTACCTTTCATTTCCATCATTTTCATCGGCATCATTTCCATTGGCATCATGTCCATCATGCCACCTTTATCGCCCATTCCGCCCATCATTTCCATTGGCATTTCAGGTTTCATTGGCATCATGTCCATCATGCCACATTTACCGCCCATACCGCCCATCATTTCCATTGGCATCATTGGTTTCATTGGCATCATGTCCATCATGCCACCTTTACCGCCCATACCGCCCATCATTTCCATTGGCATATCAGGCTTCATCGGCATCATTTCCATCGGCTTCATTGGCTTCATTGGCATCATGTCCATCATGCCACCTTTACCGCCCATTCCGCCCATCATTTCCATTGGCATATCAGGCTTCATCGGCATCATGTCCATCATGGGTTTCATCGGCATCATTTCCATCATGCCACCTTTACCGCCCATACCGCCCATCATTTCCATTGGCATCTCGGGTTTCATTGGCATCATGTCCATCATGCCACCTGTGCCGCCCATACCTCCCATCATCTTTTTCATGCCATAGGCGTTCACGCCAGCCAATAAGGCTACAGTCGTAAACACGAAAAATGATGCCATGATGAGATTCGACGAAACCTACAAAACATGCAGTTATTCTTATATCAGAATTATATAAACAATTCATACATGCATGGTATTCAGCGAATAATTCCTAAAATTGTATACACGATCTTAATCAAATGATTTACATATGGAAGGATATAATTAACTTTTTAGATTTCTATTTTTTTATCTGAACATACAGTTTGCCATTTATTCTTTTTAATAAGAAAATGTATTTAAAGTCCATCTGTCATTGTTACTTTTGCGTGAAGTTGCGTGAAGTCAGTTTTTATGTCATATCTCACCAAGAGCAGTGTAAAATCAACCATCCGTGAAGATACTATTTATTATACAGTGATTATAACAGCGCATTATTGCTTCGCATCACAGTGCGGAGCTATTAGTTTCAATCGACATACACGCCGTCTTGAAATGAAAACTTATCACATAAGGATTCTGATTGGTTGCTAAACGATGCGGCTAAGATACAACAACTGCTATTAGCTTAAATTGTATATTCCCGTCACAGGATAAGAGACCAAATGTCGGAAATGTGTATTTCAGTTCCGTTCAACTGTTCTTAATTCATATTTATTTTAATTATGCATATATTGCAAACTGAAATTGAAATATCAATTATAAGAACGTGTTTATTTGTTAACTTGCAATATGCACGATTTGTTTTACTAAACAAGGTTCCTATACAATGTAAACAAAAATGTATTTTATAATTTCTGCCAATCTAGACCAAACCTGCATAGTCGTAAAGAGAACAAACATTATAAAAACATGGGTGTATAATGCACTCTGCACACATATTCCCTTAAATTATGATAGAGCGAAGCAGGCCACAGCTTTTTAAAAAGCTGAAACTTGTATAATATTAAAATTACCCTAAGCTCGAGCTCTTTACAACATATATCCATTCACAAATATAAGACTAATATTAATAATAAAGATATAGATATCAGGCTCTGTAACAAAAGCTTTATCAAACCCAAAAAACTGTTATGACGTCTGGTCACGCTAGTAAATGTGTTCCCTAACCACTATCTGTATTACATTAACTTACAGGAGAAAACATATAGTTGGATAATTTTATAAAGTGTTGGTTTTTTTTTTCAATACCACACCCTGTATCGATCCTCAACCAATATAAAACCCCGAGTAAAGCTTTTGGGATTATAGCGGTGTTGATCACTCGTTGATTTATTTGACTGTGTTAATCCCTTGTATTGTTTAACGTAAATTGTTTTCATTGTTAATAACCGTGTAGTAATTTTTACAGTTTTTATCACATCATATTATGAAAATATGTTTTCAATTAATCCCAAAACTACTCGCATTTTAGAGTTCGTATGAATTTAGTACTTATTGGATCAAAGTATCGGAAGCGGTCTTAGGTATTTATCATCATCAAAACGACCAAACACACAACGTTTGAAGGTAATGATAAATTGATAACTGAATACAAATGAATAAATATATCAGTAAAAGAATAAGTCGTTTATAAGAAATATAATTGTAATAGGCATAATGTGTATTTGATAGCTCACAAAATATCATCAAAGTTAAATCAGATCCTATAGCTAGATTTAATTTATTTCGATTTCAGACCAAATTGATACTATTGCTAATATAAGGTAACGTCCGAGTCTGTCTTTCCTTTATTATTTTTTAAATCAAATAGCTGGAACAGGAGTTCCATGACCTATGAATATTTAATGTAATTTTGTTCTTTTACTTATGTTTCTCTGACTTATGGTATCAAGTTTAAGTTCATCCTTTTTATTTCGCCTAAGTACATCATTAATGTAGTATACTGAGGGGTGATAATAAGTGATTTACTTTCTTACCTGAGTTTTAACTAGGTGGCAAGTTGGTATCGATGGAAGGCCGAGGGAAGTTCTGCGATCGTTACAGTCATATTCCTCCTATTTATACAATCTATAATTTCTGCTAATTAAGCTCATTACGTAATAGAACATAGGTGTTATTAAAGATATGCAACGACATTTTATTTCATCAAAATTATGTGGTAGTCCTAACACGATAACCATGTCCGACAAATGTTTGTAATAAAATACATAATCTTTACCATACCATCAAATTAACACTTTAATTGACACACATATTTTGTAAGGGTTTATAGTAAAACATGCCTTTTTGCTATTTTATTTTTTTTGCATCATTGACGCATTTCTCTCACCCTCCTTAGTCTATACAAATGAAAACAGCGTGTGGATGTGTTCTAGATTGTTCCCACATAACATAAACCACATTTTACTTCATCACTGTTGACATGGATTTAACTATTTCTGATCAAAAGAACAAGTGTTGGTGTGTTTGGTGATATGAATACAGAGGTGGCTATTTAATGGACGTAAGAAAAACATTTTGGTAAGAAATTAGAATAACATGCAATACAGAAACGTTCTCAAATTTGTTTTTCTTTTAAATTGTGACACAAATTCCAATTTGATTCCATTATAGATAAATATACATTAATTTGTCACTTTTTGAGATACTAGTTTATCAGTTTGATGTACGACTGTTTTAGATAAAAGCTAAATTTTCAATTTTCCGTGGACAAAATTTCAAAATTACATAACCAAAATATGTTTTACGTTAGGGTTGTTTCTTTATGCTTTTATTTGTTAGTGCTTTTTAGTTTTAGGGTTTAAAGTGCAATTTACAATCAATTTAGTAAACATAATGCTACATCTTCGTTTCGTCACAATCATTATAATGTTTTATTCTGAAATTAACATCTATGTTTTCCTTTTGTTGCAATCAACAATTTAGGGATCATGCATTACATTCCTAGGTGGTGGTATTATTTCTAAAGATATTTGTATAAAACAAGATATCATATGAATAAGAATAATGTATGGATATTTGAATAACATGAATAAGTGTAATTTTTATACAATGAAACCCTTTTTTTTAAGTAATATTTTGGGAAAAGCGTACATTGAACAACTTTTTGTGCCTTGTCTTTGTATTCAAACCGTACTATTACGAGTCTCTTGTAAAAGAAATTTGAATAAATGTGCACTCATGTATCCCACATACAAAAACATCATTAGACAAGTTGAGATGTTGGCGAATCATATTATAATTTTCTTTTTTTCATATGACCATGTATGAGTCGAATTTATTCAGACATTTGTCAAAAACAAGTATATTAAAAACCAGAACATATAATTTCACATTCAGATATATTGATGATGCTATTTCCAGTAACAATCCAAATTTTTCTGATTGACTTCAACTGAAAAAGAGGGACGAAAGTTACCAGACGGACAGTCAAACTCATAAATTGAAAATAAATGAAAACGCCATGGCTAAAATTTAAAAAGACAAACAGAAAATAATAGCAAAGAAGACACAACATAGAAAACTAAAGACCAAGCAAAAAAAAACAGGGGGTGATCTCATGTGCTCCGGAAGGGTAAGCAGATCCTGCTCCACATGTGGCATCCGTCGTGTTACTTATTTTATTACAAATCCGGTAAATAGTCTAATTTGGTAGGTCACTTTGGTAAAAAGGGGTTTGTATTTTAGTTACGACATGAGGAACAAATCCGATATCATCTGTGAAACGGTTATTTTATAACAGTCAACCAGCTCGTGGTGGCGTCCGTAAAAGTTATGAAGGGATGATTTCAACTTCACCATTTGGAACTCTTGGTTTAATAGCTTCCCTGTGAGCAGCAATCCTCTATTAAGGAAATCATGATAGGAAATACAAGCCCGGTAATATCGTATCAATTAGAAGATAAATACTCTATATGCAGGCGCTTCTGGAATGTTGCTACATAGAAAAAGAAAGTTCACAATTGGGAAGCTGAAATCATCTCTTTCGTCGTACAGTTTTGTTTTCAAACAAACGAGACGATTTTAATTTAGAAATTTACCTACCTTAGTAACAATGTACCAACTTCACCTGCGTATGGGATATTTATTCATTTCCCGACTAATTCTGTATGCATTGGCTTGCAACAGCTACTTATACTTTGTAAAACGTCAACAGTGTATGAGCAGAAAAATGATGAACCAGGGGTATTTCAAAGAACGACTCGTCTCGTTTATTTTAACGATTCAGCGGACTGATTACTCGGAAAACCAAAAAATTCCACTTAAAGACGTTTTATTTAATTTCAAGATTCTTTCTCCAAGTTCGTGACGGGCATTGGTAGAATTTAGCTGATATAGCATACTATTGACACAGGTCAAGCTCACTTAATGTAACACCGTGTTCATCTTGCTAAGATACTAAAAGCTGAAACTGAAATATCAAAAATAGCTGAATAAGGAATAATTGAGCCAAGTACAAGCCCCTAGTGTTCCCTAGTAAGAAGGGTGACTCTATTCATTTCTGTAATGATTAACGTCTGTTAAATCATTAAACAATTTTATATTCAAATTTAAAACCTATCATACTTTTGATGTTGTTGCAAGATCCAAATGATATTACACGCTCGATTTAAAGAGTGGATATCATCAAGTAACCATCACTCCAGAAGAACGCCCCACACCAGCCTTTTCATTTAAATGTAATGTGCTTTGTCAGGTTACTGTTTCAACTTTTGGAATTTCTAAATTGATCCTGCTGTCTTTGAAAGGGTTAACCTAAAACAAACATGTCTATTTAGATGACATACAAGTGTTTCCAAGACTTTTAATGAACAGATTGATAGCTTTTTTATGCTTTGTTTTGTCATGTATTTATGACATTTGTGGGCGGAGCCAAAAGTATATGTAGCAAGCTCCGAGTAGGCTTTTCGCGTCGATGCGGAACGCTCGCTAGTTTCAAAATTGTAAAACACAATCATATTGCACCAAGCAAAAGATTGTTTATGCTGGAATATGATACAAAGTCATATTAGCTTCGGACAGAAATTGGTAAATGTCTTTTTCAAAACTATAGTAAAATATTTTAATTCATTAATAGGAGACTACCAATAAACTCCGTCGTCTGCCGTATTGAACCAAGCTGCGAAGTCAGTGTTTATATCTAGGCTTGAACCAAGCAGATTTGCTCGGTGCCGCACCAAGTGAAATAAGTTGGTGAAAAAAATATTTTAATTAAATAGGTAGCTTTATATATTTAATTATTAATCTTTTACTTCTCTTTATTTTAGTACAATGTCAAATATATATAACCTGCACCAAGAAGGGCTCAAATCATTTGCTGTGGACCAACTAGATTTCCTCGCACCAAGTATTATAAGGAATAATTGTTTAGCTTTTAGAGACAAATGTACCTGTATCTATATTAAGATATATCTCTATTCATGTGTTTTACGAACCACTGTATTTGTTGTATTGCTTAACAGAAATAATAGTATTAATACAATATATGAACTACAATATGATGTTTATAATTACTTCCTACACCAGAGACCCACATAAGTAACGACGGGTATCCTGACCCCGGAACGTTACAATACATTTGATTATTTAGAATGAGTAAATCAAGAGAAGATTAAATCAGAGGAACACAAAACATTATTTACAGAAAGGCATATGACTTATGGCGAAAAAGCACACGGTCAACACTTATAGAAAAAAGTGCATGAGGAGAACACCACAATTACAATTTCCAATTTGAAATTGACGAATATAAAGCCCTCATTTGCATTACATCTCTACCTCACCACACTCAAGTTGTTTTCGTTTCTAGAGCTACTACGTAAAACATAACAGACTGAAGTTATTTTACAATACAATTGTATACTTATATGCATATTCAAGGTATCTATTTTGGGGCTTTGCACAAGGGCATGCTTTTTTTTCTCTGATTGTTAATACGTCCTTTCGCATCATGCAGTGCATGTTGAATGTGTACTGATTGATATCTAGTCTTTAATGCCAGATTGTTTTATTGATTTCAATCGGCTTTGCATTTGCTGTCAGAAACAGCGAGTACTATTGGATTTTTTTGATTTTTTTCGTTTGGTCTGTTTTGTTTCTAGGGCTGTATTTTTTATAGATGTTTTAGGCTCTGTATTGGTCTGACCAATTAATCCCTTTTTAACTGATTGTAATTGTTTGTTCTTGTGTTGTACTTTTACATCACCGTTCAAGCTTAGCGATATGTTGGTTTCTTCAAATACGTCACCCTGTCACATTCTGTATTGCCTTATCAAAATCGTAGCCAGGCAGCAGTTCAGCGTTTGTTGTTGGTTTATGTCTGTAATCTTGGTAAATTGTATTGTTGTAAATTATGCCATTATTTTTCAATTAAGCTGTTTCCTAATTGTCATGTTGGGGTATTCGAAAGCCTATTGTAAAGGTATTATAAAGTATGTTTTTTTTTCATTATTGAAGGCTGTACGGTTGTCTATAATTGCTGTCATCCACTGAATTTCAAATTTGGTTGAAACTTTTCTCATTGGCTATTATACAACATTATCTCCTGATTTTTATTTTTGATTAATACTGTAGATTCATTATTATTCGATGGATACCAATGTTTGCGGGTTTCGTGGGTACTGGTGAGCCACCAATTCAAATTTTTAACGAATAACATATTTTCAATAGGCTTTTTACAGAGATTGACACAACCACGAAAACAAATATCCACGAATATACAACTTTTCAGCAATCAACGAAAATTGATAGATAGGGAAGCTGAATTACTTCAGTCCCTTATAGGCGATTTTGCCAAATTAGTCATTCTCTTATAAATAAGTAATTAACTCCTAAAAGTAAACAATTCTTAATTATGAATGATATATACATTTATTAGCAAATTATCTACAATTATTTAAGAATCGTATTATATATAAATATTCATCAGTATTATAAAAAAAAAGTTTGTTTAATATACTCCTTTCTTCATTGACATTGGCATTGGCATACCAGGTTTCATTATGTCCATTATTGGCATTGGCATTTGCATTGGCATAGGCATACCAGGCTTCATCATGTCCATCATTCCCATTGGCATTGGCATTGGCATTGGCATACCAGGCTTCATCATGTCCATCATTCCCATTGGCATTGGCATATCAGGTTTCATCATGTCCATCATTGGCATTGGCATTTGCATTGGCATTGGCATACCAGGTTTCATCATGTCCATCATTGGCATTGGCATTTGCATTGGCATAGGCATACCAGGCTTCATCATGTCCATCATTCCCATTGGCATAGGCATACCAGGTTTCATCATGTCCATCATTGGCATTGGCATATCAGGTTTCATCATTTCCATCATTCCCATTGGCATTGGCATATCAGGTTTCATCATTTCCATCATTTTCATTGGCATTGGCATTGGCATATCAGGTTTCATCATGTCCATCATTGGCATTGGCATATCAGGTTTCATCATTTCCATCATTTTCATTTTCATTGGCATTGGCATGTCAGGTTTCATCATGTCCATCATTCCCATTGGCATTGGCATTGGCATTGGCATATCAGGTTTCATCATTTCCATCATTTTAGGCATCATTTCCATCTTTCCTTTCATCTCCATCATTTCCTTCATTTTCATCATGTCCATCATTTCTTTCATTTTCATCATTTCCATCATTTTACATTTCATTTCCATCATTGGCATCATTTTCATCATTTCCATTTTACCTTTCATTTCCATCATTTTCATTGGCATCATTTCCATTGGCATCATTTCCATCATGCCACCTTTGCCGCCCATACCGCCCATCATTTCCATTGGCATCTCAGGTTTCATTGGCATCATGTCCATCATACCACCTTTACCGCCCATACCGCCCATCATTTCCATTGGCATCATTTCCATCATGCCACCTTTACCGCCCATCATTTTCATTGGCATCATAGGTTTCATTGGCATCATGTCCATCATGCCACCTTTACCGCCCATACCGCCCATCATTTCCATTGGCATCATTGGTTTCATTGGCATCTTGTCCATCATGCCACCTTTACCACCCATACCGCCCATCATTTCCATTGGCATTTCGGGTTTCATTGGCATCATGTCCATCATGCCACCTTTGCCACCCATACCGCCCATCATTTCCATTGGCATACCAGGCTTCATCGGCATCATGTCCATCATGCCACCTTTACCACCCATACCGCCCATCATTTCCATTGGCATACCAGGCTTCATAGGCATCATTTCCTTTGGCATCATAGGCTTCATTGGCATCATGTCCATCATTCCACCTTTGCCGCCCATACCTCCCATCATCTTTTTCATTCCATAGGCGTTCACGCCAGCCAATATGGCTATAGTTGTAAGCACGAAAAAGGATGCCATGTTTTGAGATTCGTTGAAACCTGAAATGCATTTTCAAAAAGGAATTTGCGTAAATTTTATAAAATTTCAGACACGATCTTAATTTGATGATAATCATACATGTCATATGAAAAAAACTTCGATTTAAAAATATTTATCTAAACATACAGGTTTCCATTTATCATTTCCCATAAGCACTTTTCATAATTCCTTCTGTCATTGTCACTTTTTTTGTCAAGTTGTATCATACTACATAAAACAAGTACAAAATATCCCTATATACATGATAGAGTAATAATATAGCTCTTGACATGTTTATATCTTATACATCCTTTGATTCAAATGTTTATGAAGAAGATAAATCAAGAAAAGCGCATCGAACGCACAAATCAATGAAGAGTTTTTTATTTTAATATTCTAGTGAAGATTTCATATGAGATGACCAATGATAACGGGCACGTGCGCCCTTAGTTTATAGTGACAATGTTTCAAAGCACTCTTCTGTGATGAGAAAGAAAATTATCGGTCGGTAAGAGCAAACGACAATTTTGTAAAATAGCGATAATTATGTTTATTCTTTCTTCTAGTTATCGAAATTGGTTTTATTTGGAATAAGCAAGTAGTGAATTTTACAGGTTTTTTTTCGTATCACATGGTATTATAAAAATATACTTTTAAATAATCCCAAAACCTCTTGCATTTTAAGGTAGATGGGGTGTCTAAATTATAATCCATAGAATGTTTTAATAATTTGCCAAAATGTAGTTTTTATCATGCTTTTAAAATAATAATAATAAAAAGAATGGGTCACCGGGCTTATTTTCATGCTACACGGTGTTCAAAATTGACAAATTGTGTATAGATTATGCATGGAAAACCCAATTTTCTTCAGTAAAGCGTAATCTACACCATAGAATTTTGAGATAACATATGAGAAGAAATGGGGTCACCGGACCCATTTATTTGCTACATTATAAAATAGGTAAATTCCTAACACATTCTATTGTAAAAGTACCTTAATCTGAATTATCTGCCCTTGCGTATGAGTTCCCCCCCCCCCCTTATGTGGGAAAGTTGGAAAAAAATTGATCACACAAAAGTTTTCTGTTTTTTGTGAAATACAACCATAAATATGATAAAACATGTCATTTTCTAAATCGAAGTGGAAGTTCTTACACATGAATTACCTACTACTCTAAAAATTTGCACATTCTATTAAAGATCTAGACCTTGTTTTCTGGTATTTCCAAATCCAAGATGGAGGAAGACACCCTATCTACCTTAATAGTCATATTATAAAAGTAATTAGAATACAAAAATAATAATTTTATACATATTAAAAAAAAGCATCAGAAACGATCATACTTTTGAAAGAAAAGGATGCATTCATATTACCCCAGATAAAATCCACATTTTTCTACGTAAGAAAATGTCTGTACCAAAATCAGGAATATGACATTTGTATTCCATTTGTTTAATGAGTTTGAGCTTTTAATTTTGTCATTTGATTGTTGACTCTCCGTTTTGGAATTTTCTTCTGAGATCCGTATTTGTATGCCTGAATACGTTAGATGCAATATGATCAAAAAGCTCAAAAAAAGAATGAGTCGTTTATATGAAATATAATTTGAATAGATCGTGAAATGAACGTCTATAAACGCATGTACCAGGCGCGTAGCTCCCTATACGCCAACGCGCAGTTGCGTGCACATCGGTTCGGTATGCAAAAAAAAATATTGCAAAATTAAAAAAATATAAATTAAATTTTAAAGGAAACATATGTTGTCACTTTTTTATTTATGAAATGTCATTAAATAACGGAATTTGGTTTCAGAATAGAAGTTTTATTGAAGACCATGCATGACGAAATCGGACAGTAACTTGTATCTTTTACAAGATTTGAATTTGTTATAATCAGTTTAACACATGTAGTTTCGGAGCCAATTTACAGAGTACGGTTTATCTGTTTGGAATGAGATGTACCAATCGGCATGAGATTTATCAGAACCCTTCGATATCGTTGAAATAATGCCATGGCGATGTGTTCGACGGACTACCACAGCCACTCATCCTGCAAACATGCCAAAACAGTATTGGAAAGTCTCATTATATTTTGCGTTTATAGACCATATGAAAATCGAATGCCTATGATAATGGAACTGGAGAGTGGAGTCGCGTCTGGTATTATCAGAAAATCGCTTCTTTGTGCCGTATCTTTCTCCTCTTGTTGTAGGAAATATCACAAACGAACAAATATCAACATTGTCAGAGACATACGAAACTGACCTGGTATGTAATTTTGACGAATTCAATTGGGATATCGCTCGATGGCGAACACGTACACTGGTTTATAACATATCGCGAGTGCTACCGTGGAGATCTTTCAATGTACTACGTCTGTTGAAATCGAATGTACGATCACCAATGAACAATGACAGGTTATAATCGCTAGCATTACTGCATTTTCATCGGGATAGTGTGAATATTGCCGACCAATAAATAGAGAAGTTCGTTTCTGCCTAGACCCGAAAAGCAGATTTTTGACAATTTTGAGTAAATTCTGTATCAGAAAAATGTGTAGTTTATGTTTTCAATTAACCATGATTTACTCTATTCAGAAGCTTTATAAATAGTTTTTCATTCATAAATTGTTTATAAGTCCTATCTACATGAAGCTCCTCTATCAACTGTCCTATGACCGAAAACCGAAAAAAAAAACCATTTTCCTGCATAAAAGGGTCCCAAAATTTTTTCGCCTCGCTCCTCTCGGCAGTAGTTGCTTGCACATCGTTTCTTTCTAGCTACGCCCCTGTGTACACATTATGTTGGTTGAAAACTTATAAATTGTTATAGTGTATGTATAACGCATAAACAAATTATTTCGTAATTACCAAACAAACACAAAAAATAGAATAGAATTGAGCTTAGATTTAGATATAGAATAAATCATTGTTTAAATAGATTTAAGTATTGAGTGTTTGGTTTCATTGTATGACAGTAATCGGTTGGTCAATGAATCATGGTGGGGGGAAAAGAAGAAAAAAAACCGAAAAAAGATGAAAAAAGATTAAAAAAAAATAAAAATTATATGAATAAATGATAAGTCTTCAGCAAATTTGATTTTAAATTTATAAAAACATTAATGGTTGGCTAACACCACATCATCTTTAAGGTAAATCACATATAAAGATGAATAAAAGATAAGTATTACCGAATATGTTAGAGAAAAATAAATATAATATGTTACCGGTTTTTCATTTAATTTTTATTTAGTCATTCCATGTTGTTCCTGTTTTAGTTTTAATCAAATTTTTCGTATTCTATTCTTTAAATCAAAATATACCAATTTGATACTCATTTGGTTTCTAGGTGAAAATCGTACCTATGTAATTTTATATAGTATACTGAAGGCTGATAATAAGTTATTTTTTTCTTACCTGAGTTTTGGCAAGTTGATATCGATGGAGAGCCAAGGAAAGTTCTGCGGTCGTTTGAACGATCATTTGCCTATTTATACTATTGATAATTTCTGCTAATTGAGTTCATTATGTAATAAAACATATGTTTTATAAAAAAAAATCAACGCCATTTTATTTCATCAAAATTATGTGATAGTAAAAACACGATAACCATGTCCGACACATGTTAGACATGTGATACATAATCTTTTCGAAACCATAAAGTCAACACTTCAATGACACAAATAGTTTGTAAGGGTTCATATACTAACATGCTTTTCCGTTGGTCTTTTTTTTTTTGTCTTATCGACATACTTTCCACAGCCTCCTTCATTCATACAAATGAAAACATCATGTAGAAATGTTCTACATTGTAATTAATATGTACATTTCTATCCATTTGACATACACCATACTTAACCTCTGTTAACGAAGGATTTAACCTTTTCTTGTCGTATGAAAAATTAATGTAGTAATGCACGTAGTCGTTTATAGTATGAAGAAAGAGGTGGATCTTTCATGGTCGTAACAGAACGATATGGTAAGAAATTATAAACAGACAATAGACCATTTTAATATTAACAACTTTTGACTCCGGGTTCTACACTTATTCTACAGATTACCTACTCTGTGGTGGGACATCCTGGTCAAATGGCAGCACCTTAAAAAAGCAAAATCAAAATTATATGACATGGACTATATATACAGAAATGCTCTCTCATTGATTTCTTCTTCCAACTTTGATATGCACTATTGAAATATGCAAAGACATTCATGAATTTCTTTTGAAATATTTTTCTGTTTAAATTTTTTTTTAAATCTTTTTAATACAGAAAGATATATTATCATTCTTTTTTTTTTTAAGTTGACTTATTCTTATGCACATTATACTTAAGTTCTCTCTTTGTGTGTAACGCTACTAAAGTGTTATTTTAACATGATTTAAAACTATAAAAATACTATAAAAAAAAACATGATGATTATATACTATTTTTTTTATGTGTGGGTTGGTTTTTTTTGGTAACACGTTGCTGTTAAATAACGGAATGGTATTAGATTGTCTTATGAATGAGATTTTTCGATGGCCATATAGCCAGTTTTTATCCACCATTTTCTACAGGAATACTCATTTTTTTTAATTTGTTTAAGGTAGATCGGGTGTTTAAATTTTCGCGCCGTCTGCGCATAAAGTTGCGCATTGATATCGTAAGTCATGTACGTTGTCGTAATTTGCCATAACTATAAAATTTGATCATTAATTTATTTTCTTTTATTTAAATACATTGAGAATGAGTTAAATAACTATTAACTGCAATTTCAAAACTTATTAAAGGTTATTGCAGCTATTGTCATTGTCGAAATAGTACTTCCGTTCTAAAAATATGGAGCATGTTCTTGACGTCGGAGAAGACTGAAGAGAGAATAACTCATAATAATCGAACACCTGAACTGCTTTTCATGAATACTGTAATGCAGATCGCAATTATAGATAATGTGTTTGAGATTTTGATTTTTTCAGTTGTTCATTGACCTTTTGTTTTGAATTTTCATTGGAGTTCAGTATTTATGTTATTGTATCTTTTTCACTTTTACGTAAATAAGCAAAACTCTTTTCTTTAATTCTACGTAACTTCTGTTGGCCTAGCCTTTCCGACATAACGTATTTGAAGATCAACATATTACTTCCAGGTTTTTTTTAAAAGCAATCAAATGTTTTGATGTATTTTCTAAACAAATATGCATTGTTAAATGCAAACTATCAATAATATGATTAATTTATAGGTTTGACAATGTTTGAATAAAGTAAACATTTCAAAACTGAGTTAAAGCAAATTTTAGAGGAGCAATACAGTTCTAACAGAGGGGATAGCGACTGAGGAATGCACAATAAATTAATTACTAGTATCTTCAAATGAAAATACCAAGAAATTGTACACGTGCGATTGTTATAGTAATTCTTGTAGCAGATAAAACAAACCCTTATATTTGATGACAGGTCTGATGTATACATATTTATAATCTTGTTTATATTGTTTGTTCATGTTGTTTTCATTTTGTAATGATTTGTTACATTCTATGTAATGAAGTGTTATAATAATAAAGATTTGAATTAAATTGAATTGGTAATATCGGCCATGAAGTATTAAATACTAGAAGTAATAAAATTATGAAAACATATAAATATTTCTACCATTGTTTTCATTAATGTATGTGCTCTCCACAGAGAATCATATATATTAAACATATCGTTAATCACATCGCCGAAACATCACGAAATTTATACAGGTTTTTTTCAGTTTAAAACCATATACATGTATAAACATTTGACCGTCTCTACTATGTATTGTTTTCCTAAAATACAACCAAACAAATACAGAGAAATCTTCTTTAGTAGCAGCTTCTTGTGAGTATTCTACAACTATTTCTTCACTGTTTTTCACTAGGTCTCATACTTATATCAAAGATTGTATAATGTACTTTTACACATCGGTGCATGCTTTGTGATAAAAAGATAGCTCGTTTTAGTCTAGGAAACGTGATTTCAATATTAGCTTTATAAGCAGTTAACTAGTTCTTCAAAACTTGCAGATACTTTATATTTTCTATGTTGTGTCTAAAGTTTTTTTTATTACCAGTTGTTGGTTGTTTTTTGTATTTTGTTTCTGCTTTTTATCGATTGAATGATACAATATAAATGAGAAGATGTGGTATGAGTGCCAACTCTCCATCCAAGTCACTAAGTATTAAAAAAAAACAATTCTAGGTCAATGTACGGTATTTAACACGGTGCCTTGATTCACTCCGAACAACAAGCTTTAAATGGCCTCAAAATGACTAAATTATGGAAAAGAATTCAAATCGAAAAACAAACGGTTCAATCTATATAACACACGACAACATGAAACACCTATGAACTACACCAATATACGATAAGTCTTTCTCGAAATAATTTTCCAATCTATATTATTCACTATTACACAACTGTCTCAGCTTTGCGTAGAGATGAACCCTCTATAAAATAGTAAACCTATAATTGGAGGTTGTAATTGGTTACTGTCCCTTATATCAATTTTTCGTTTATGGTTTCTTTAATAAGGCCGTTGGATTCTCGTTTGAATTGTTTAAATTTTTGTTAAATTGTTGCCTTGTAAACCTTACTTTCAGTTATGAGTTTTGCTCATTATTGATTGCTTACAAGTGATCTATAGTTACTATGATGTACCTGGTTGATATATATCTTATTGCTAAGTTTACTCAAGATCATAATCTTATATATAATTTGAATGTCCACCTACATATCATGACCACGGTAGAGGCCTCACTTCATTAAGATTTATTTTATAGTTATTGTATCGTTTCGTGAAAATAAAACTACTTTATATAGTGTATGGTAAAATGCAGACATAGACAATACTTACCGTATAGCGGGTTATTTTCGCGGGATGTAAATTTTCGCTAATTTTCGCGGATATAACAAAATCGCCAAATTTAAAAGTGTACATTTAAAGGTATTCAATAGAAGTCTTGAATCCGCCAAAATATAAATCTCCAAAATATTTCGTTTACCTTATTCATTGAATATTGCGAAATTTTACACCTGCGAAAAATAACCCGCTATACGGTATTATAGGTACTATTTAGCAAAGAAAATGTTTTTTGCGAATTTTACAATATAGCATACAAATTGTAATAAGGAAACATGTTTTAAAGATGTCAGACCTTAAGACGAGTCATTATATAATTGTGTTAATCTCATAAGTGCTAAACAAGAAAAATGGGCAAGAAAAAGAAAACATAAGTCGAAGAGAGCTAAACCACACGATGGCGAAAATTCAGACAATTCATAGTATACAAAATAGTACACAGAAAATTTGATAACACGAACACCATTTCAGCATGTAGAGAACAACACAATTAGCTTTCCAATATTGAATTGACGAATGTATCGCTCATTTGCAAAAAATAATGCATGTTGCTTGTTTTGAGCTACACAAATTAAATAATCAAAGACTTCAATTATCTATTAGCGGTAGATGTTAGCGACATATTAAGCTCAAATAGACAGAGAAGCTAGTCTACTTTATTCCTATTTGTTTGATTTTGACGAATGTCTCAAGTTATTTGCAAAGTAGTAATTAATAACAGTAACATGGGTCCTAAATGTTCTTCAACTTTTTACTTTTTTTGGCTTTTAAAAAATATTTGATTCGAGTATTATAATACTAAAGCAACTTTTGTCTGAAATTGCAATCCTGGTACCTTCGACGAGTTTATGGACATTAAGACAAAATCCGTTATGAACGTACTGAAAAAAAACATCATTGTTCTTGAATTCAGTTAAAACATGTTAAATTCAGACGTATTTTGTCTTTGCCAACCGACACATCTGGTAATAAACAAAACAAAAATTAGAGGCATTTAATATTCTCCCATTTATGGTAGATAATCCTCCAAAGATGTAGGAGCACATCCGAATACAAGGAAGATAACACAATTATACGTTTTCTTAGTGTTGAAATCTGTCTACATACTTTTGTCTTAAGGACTTGTAGGTTTTGACCACATCTATCCCATTAGGAAGCTGTTTAGGCAAGAGTTCCAAATGGTGAAGCTGATATAATCCCTTTGTAATTTTACGGACCTCATCATTGGTTGGCCGTTATAGAATATCCGTGTCACAGATGATATCGAACACGTTCTTTATGTTGTTACTACAATCCCGTTTACTTTTCACGATTGTCACCTACCGAATAAGAATTACTACTGAGCATAACGATGGGTGCCACATGTGGAGCAGGATCTGTTAACCTTGGGGAGCACCTGAGATCATGGAGATAACCATCATGTTTTGATGCTTAGTCTTTATTTTTCTATGTTGTGTTTTGTGTTTAATTGTTTGTCTGTTTGTCTGTTTGTCTTTTTCTTTTTAAGCCATGGCGTTATTTTCGATTTATGAGTTTGAATGTCCCTCTTGTATCTTTTACTCCTCTTTTAGATGATGTTTTGAGTTATAGTGCAAAATTGAGAGGGTTTTTGTTGGGTTGGAGAGGGGTCTTGATCATCATTTTCGATAATCTTCGATCATCTTTATTTCTTATCCAAATTTTCTGCATTCTGTATATTGAAGCACCATGTTTTCTCTCTTCTCAATTTTGTTGCCAATAAGACCAATAGATTCATTATATAAGACTGCTGTTTTGAGACATAACAACCAAAACAAGACTATGCAATATGTATCTTGAGAGGAAAAAACTGGTTTTGTTTAAATCTTTATTGTTAAATTTGTATTGTATGCTAATGAAATACAGAAAAAGAAAATGAAAGTACACATGCTTTATTCGTGTATTCAATCCTATGCAATAACTACATTAGAAGCTGCTACCCAAGAAAGGTTTTTTTTTCTTTTCACGAAAAAGTGACTAAAGCCCTCGAAATCCAAGCTTAAATCCTTCTGTTATGAATGATATCTATATTTATTTTAAATCTACATCTGCTTTAAAGTTAAATAATATGTAAATATTCATCAGTTTTAAATGTTTGTTTAGTATACTCCTTTCTTCATTGGCATTGGTTTCATCATTGGCATTGGTTTCATCATTTCCATTGGCATTGGCATGGGCTTCATCATTTCCATTGGCATCATTTTTGGCATCATTTCCATCATCTTAGGCATCATTTCCATTTTCATTGGCATCATTTCCATTGGCATTGGTTTCATCATTTCCATCATCTTAGGCATCATTTCCATTGGCATGGGTTTCATCATTCCCATTGGCATCATTTTCATCATTTCCATTGGCATCATTTCCATTTTCATTGGCATCATTTTCATCATTTCCATCATCTTAGGCATCATTTCCATTTTCATTGGCATCATTTTCATCATTTCCATCATCTTAGGCATCATTTCCATTTTCATTGGCATCATTTCTTTCATTTTCATCATTTCCATCATTGGCATCATTTCCTTCATTTTCATCATTTCCATCATTTTTGGCATCATTTCCATCTTTCCTTTCAT
This sequence comes from Mytilus edulis, assembly GCA_019925275.1. Lineage (NCBI taxonomy): Eukaryota > Metazoa > Mollusca > Bivalvia > Mytilida > Mytilidae > Mytilus > Mytilus edulis. The sequence continues at coordinate 48,259,129 of CM034358.1, forward strand.
CTCCATCATTTCCTTCATTTTCATCATGCCCATCATTTCTTTCATCTTCATCATTTCCATCATTTTACCTTTCATTTCCATCATTGGCATCATTTTCATCATTTCCATCATTGGCATGGGCATCATTTTCATCATTTCCATCATTGGCATGGGCATCATTTCCATCATTTTCATCGGCATCATCTCCATCATCATCGGCTTCATTGGCATCATTTCCATCATGCCACCTTTGCCACCCATACCGCCCATCATTCCCATCGGCATCATTTTCATCATGTCCATCGGTGGTGGCATCATTTTCATCATACCTGCGTTTACGCTAGCCAATATGGCTGCAGCTGTAATCACGATAAAAGCCATGTTTTGATTTACGACGAAACCTGAAAAACAAAAAGCACATGGTATAAAACGAAAATATAAAATCAAGCATGCATAATCTTCCAACTGTTCGCTTAGAAATAATCAAATTTTAATGCGGATAAACGTATATTTAAGGACTTGAAATAGAAAGGGTTGCAATGGTTTGCTTAACCTCGAACGTAAAGCAGCATTTAGACGTTTTCCCAATGTTACACTTTGTTCAATTTACTCCAATTATTCTTCGCTCAAAAAACAACACATCCCTAGTATTACCCAGTGACAACATAATATTAACAACCAATAGAAAATTTTTATTACAAAACTATACCCATGGCATGTTATTTATTTACTCTCTTTACCATCAGTTGCATGAAAATTATTCTGAGGAAGGTTTATCTAGAAAATCGTTTCAGACGCAGTTAATTTATGCAGTTATTTTCACTTTACAAAGTAAGAAATATAAAAGCATGAAAATAAATAAGCAGAACATGGTTCATTCTCAATTCAAAAATTGTACCCAAGCTCGTGAATGAGAAGGTTTGTTTATGAATTGCATGGTACATTATAATGTGACATTGACTTGAAATTTCTTTTCTTGTAAAATTTTGCACAATTTCCATTTACGCAAGGACATCTTTAAATATGCGTGTGTTTTAATCAAACTCAGCGTACAAAGTAAACATTTTAAAATAAGAAGTCACAATATTTCGAATACCAATTTGAAAAGCGTTGATTGTAGATTCAGGTGTCAAAGATAAATTTAAATTGTTGCGGTTTTTCACAAATGATAATCACGATAGAACAACAAATTCTCTCCATCACGTAGTGAGAACACAAAATTAACCAATTAAGTACTATTTTAGTTGCATGAACATTACATTTGTTCATAAAAAGTATAATAAGCATACGCACAATAATGATAATTTGTCATTGCAAACATTATCAAAATAAAGCAACAAAGAACTAAAAGAGAACTGGGCATTGAAATTGTATCCTATCAAATAAAGATAAACTCAGTTTTCCTTCATACATTTACTGCTTTCAGTTAATTATTCTCACATTTGTTACAACAAATTATACGTGTCCTTTAACTTCTAAATATATATGTTGCCTAATATATTGCTTTTTGAGACACTCCGCGTAATTGTATTTAAAGGAGAGATGGCTTTCAATGTTTTCTTTATATGATTAATTTATGATTTGAGTAAATAATTCATATCATTTTAGAGGAGGCTTTTTTGTCTTTTTTATACGTTGTTTACGTTATATTAAATTTTGTCATAGTAGACTATCATGGGATGAATTTTACCCAATCTTTTATACCAGATTAAGTTTTTGGTGTTAGATAATTTTCTCAATAATAAAAATACAGATGTTGCACATTTTTAAAAGGTCGTCTCAATAAAACATAACTTAACGTGTAGAAATGTCAATAAATATTGTGCAACTTCAAAACATACATGACCTATTAAATTTTTAAAACATTAAGCTATAAATAGCATGCATGTTAGACATAATCAATTGCATTATTATAACCAATTGAAAAAGAGAGAAAATTTTGGTTTTGAAATAAATATTTTCAATAAATTTTACAAAAGGATACTTTTTAACGATTTATGCGTAGGATTTTTTGGCAAAAAATTAAAAGTACTCTACAGTTTAAATAGTTTGAATTAAAAAGAAATGATGGAATCAATTTAATGAAGAATTATATCTTCTTTTTTTTTTGTTATCTATAAACATTTTTAATAGGATATTACAAATATTATTTTTTGCTCTTTAATTTAATGAAACATTCTTTCTGTAACGTCTATCGTATGTATATGTTCATGACAACTAATAAACTCATCAGAGATACCAGGATTGAAATTTTGTATTTGGTCCAGACGCCCGTGTCGTCTTCGTCAGACTCCTCAGTGACGCTCGAATCAAATAAAGTTAAAAAGGCCAAATAAAGTACAAAGTGGAAGAGCACTAAAGATTAAAAGTTTCTAAAACGTTTGTCAAATACAGCTAATGTTATCTATTCATCAGCCTAGAAAAGCCTTAGTATTTTAAAAATTCAAAGTTTTTAACTGTTAAATCATAAACACAAATCTTACCTGAGTATAAACTAGATGGCAGGAAGGTATCAATGGGAAGCCAAGGAAAGTACTGCGATCGTTTCAACAAACATTTGCCTATTTATTCAATTTGCAATTTTCAACAATTAAGCTAATTGTGTAACAAAACACATGTTTTATCAAAAAAATGCATGGACATTTATTTTCATCAAAATTTTGTGATATTCAATACACGATAGCTATGTCTGACACCTATTTGTCATATTATACATCTTTTCGACATCATTAGATTAACAATCTAATTTACACAACTATTTTGTTAAGATTCTTAACATTACATGCTTTTACACGATAGCCATGTCTGACACCTATTCGTCAAAAACTACATCATCTTTTCCACATCATCAAATCAACACTTTACTTGACACAACTATTTTATTAGAGTTCAAATGATAACATGTTGACATTGTACTATCCGGTGTTTGACATTGTCAAATTCCTTTACCTTTCCGCTTTAATTTAATAACAAATTACCCTCACAATTGTTTTAAGATTTAAATTAATTAAATTAATATGTTAGTGAGAGAGGTTGTTTTTTTTCTTCGAAAGTTAGTATAATATATAAATGATATAAATTTCAGATTAAGTTGAGGACTGTGATCTGTTAAGGTTAAAAAATACAGAGCATTAACTTCACTTTAATACGATAACAAATTACTCTCAAAATTGTTTTAAGATTTTAAAATAATAAGTTAGTGAGAGAGGTCGTTTTTTCTTCGAAAGTTATTATAATATATAAATGTAATAAATTTCACGGATATGTATTTATATAAATAGCTGATAATTGAAATATGTTAAGGTTAAACAAAACAGCATTCATTTAGCTTAATTACGATAACAAATTACCCTCAAAATTGTTTTAAGATGTAAACTGATTATTAAATAGATTGACGAAAAAGCACATGTTGGTGTGCGGTCTGTATTTCATAGAAAATTGGTATAGTAAAAGTTATGTGTGCAAAGTTTAAAGTTTTAGTCTGATAAGGTTTTTTTTATTTAAAACAGCATGCATTTCTATTTACGTTTTTGAGAGTTGTTTTTTCTTCGAAAGTTTGTATAATAAATGTTATAATGTTCACAGAAATATCAATGATAAAAAATTGTAGTGTGTATGGTTTTCCAAAAAAAAAATCAGTATTTATTTCAATGTACACAGAAATTTGAACAAAATAAATCTCTCATTTATTTAATATAGAACAATAGAGATGAACGTTAGTCCCTATATATTAAGCAATAAGAATTGCTTATTATTTCATGCTGACATTTTATCAATTAGAATTATTAATAAGCCAAACACTAACTCTTTTCCTTGCAGTTTTTATGACGTAATGCATGTTTACATAATAACTAAATTGTCATGTTTGCTGTAAGGTGATTTAGATCCTAACGAAGGTAGTTAAAAATAGTTAGTATATGAAGATATTATGATAAGATTTTAAATTTACATCATAATTAACAATGTACAATTCAGTAAAAGGTTATAATAAAGTTTATAAAAAAGGGATGAAAGATACCAGAGGGACAGTAAAAATCATAGATTGAAACTAAACTGACAACGCTATGGCTAAAAATAAAAAAGACAAAGAGACAAATAATAATACAGAAGACACAACATAAAAAACTAAAGACTAAGCAACACGAACCCCACCAAGAACGTGGGATGATCTGCTCCACATGTGTAAATTTTCCAAACCTTCCGACTACTTTTTCTTGTAACTTTTGTATTTAATACAGCATTGTACACGTTCAAATAACATTTAAGTATGTAATTTTATGACCATTTAATTTCCTATAAGTGATAAGTACATGAGGATATCGTAGTTATGTTCATAATTCTATGTTAATTTCAATAAGACACATAAATGGATTACGACAGGGTTGTTGTATCTTGCACCAGTTATATCTTGCAATAACCTTTTTTATGTAAAACTTGAAACTAAACATTACTAATAACGTACATTTAACAATCAACGTTCAGATGATAATGAGAGGTTGTTTGATCTTTGTAAATGTACTCATTAATGTTTTAACAGTGAGCAAAAATCCACGCTATGAATCATAAACACGTACTGAATATTTCTTGCGATTTATTCAAGTAATTTGAGTCTGAAAAGATTCAATGTGTTACTTACTGTTAAATCTGTATTTCAATGAATAAACAAACATAATGTCTAATTCTAGCAGAACACGTTAAATATGGATAAATTTCTTCTTTTATGTTCATGTATTCCCATTTTTACCAAAGATGGATACAACACGTGATAATACCTTCATCAGGAACGATCACACTTATTATTTGGAAGCAAAGGAAGTTAAAGGACTGAAAAAGTTGAAGACCTATTTACCAAAGAGGACCATAACAAAAAAGCCAAATCCATATAAAGTAGGTACTATCGTTCATATAAATATACATGGTTGATTTCCATTAATTGAATTCTTGCAACGCTTTTTTTAATAAACTAAAAGGTTTCTGTCTTTCTTTGATAAGTTTTGACGAGTTTCGGTAGCCAATTTGGTTTAATGCTTTTAAAGTTTTTAGCGTACATAATGGTGTAAGTGTTTAACGACTTGACTGGCGATACAACCCTCGCACGGTCGGTTAGCATACAAGGTCGTCTTCCTAAATCTTTGATTTTCGGTTGAATAACAGTTAACAATCGGTCTAAAGCTTTAATGGAATGTGCAAAATATTAAAATAAAAAACTTTGCAATTTATGCGTCAGACTTTTTATTTCAAAATAGAAAATTATGTGCTCTACTAGTATTATATTTACGGATGCTCTTTTATTACAACAAAAAACAAAATACTTTTGTTTGATTTATTTTTACCTAACTTTGTGAATAAGGGGAGATAATTCAGATATTAGTGGAGGAAACTCAGATAAAATAACTTTTATAATATAATTTGCAGTGAATTTACCTAATTATTACATGTGTTATATGTAGCAAGAAAACGAGTCCGGTGACCCCTTTTTCTTTTTTCTTATCGGAAAGCAATTTATAAGTCAGAACTATCTTCTAATAGATTCAATCCTGGTATCTATGATGATAGATATAGGAAGATGTGGTGTGAGTGCCAAGTTTATTTATCTTAAATTCTATAGTGTGTTTCTTTTTATAACAATTAATTGGGTTTTTCATGCTATACACAATATGACAATATCGCAATGCCTGTAACATTAAAAAAAAGTGTATTTGAGATTTCGAATGCCACTCTGAAATAAGATATATATCTATAACAGTGGAACATAATAAAGCCATAAACAATAAACAGCTTCCAGTGATATACATTGGCATTAATCACAGCTCGGGCGATATGTTCCTTCATAAAAGAGGGGCATAAGAAACCAGAGGCTCATAGATCGAAAATTACCTGACAACGCCATGGCTTAAAAGAAAGAGACAAACATACAGTCAAATAATAGTATACAAGACACACCATAAAATACTTAAGACTAAGGAACAAGAAACCCATCAAAAACTGGAAGCGATCTCATGTGCAACGAAACTCAGAGGGTAAGCAGATTCTGCTCCACGTGTGGCACCCGTCGTGTTGCTCATTTTATTACAAATCCAGTAAATAGTCTAATTCGATAGGTAAGATAAGAAGAGTAACGGATTCACCCAAAGATTGCCGTCTGTCACTTTGGAATAATATATACAATCATGATACTGATTGTTTCCAAACGGCAAATGAGGGTCTGGATTGTGTTCCTTCGTATCTGTATTTCCTACTTATACTTGTTTCCAATCATTCTCCATGTAGCACCTCATTTCCTCCATTCTTTATTCATTTAGTCCATTTGTTCTCTTGTCAATTATTCTCTTTTCCGTATTAAAATTCCATCCTGCATGGAGACGCTGAAAAAAATATGCTATTGCCTGCTTTTAAATGTAAATACAAAGGAGGCTGTATTAAAAGTATCTAGTACAAAGTCAGCGAAGGCTGTACAAATTTTAATTGGCAATTTAGTATTGGCATTAAACGTCACTTTTAAGCGAACTTGGACTACTTCGTTGCGACCAGTTACAGTGGTGGATGAAATCGGGGTGTCGGTAGAAAACAACAAAACTTCGATTTGAAAGTTGTCTATCCAAGTCAATTAAGATTGGAGTGCAGCCGCACAAGCAGGATTCAAACTTCTAACCTTGGTGCTGACTGACTGTTGATTACAGAAATAAGTACTTATTAGTGGTTGTCGTTTCTTTATGTGTTACATATTTGTTTTTTGTTCATTTTTTTACATAAATAAGGCCGTTAGTTTTCTCGTTTGAATTGTATTACATTGTCTTATCGGGGCTTTTTATAGCTGACTATGCGGTATGGGCTTTGCTCATTGTTCATGGCCGTACGGTGACCTATAGTTGTTAATGTTTGTGTCATTTTTGTCTTTTGTGGATGGTTGTCTCATTGGCAATAATACCACATCTTTTTGTTTTATACTTAGACCACACAGTCATCGATGCCCTTAAACTGGTATATATATACACAGGCTAAGTTCTATTTCAATTAATTTAGATGTCTTTAGTTTTGGCGAACAGAGAGAGCCATGCTGTTATGCTTCTATCCCCTGATTTTACAAATTTATTTTACAAATAGCATGTAATAACGCGGTCAAAAAATTTAAGCTTACTCACTTTTCCGCTATCTTCTTATTCTATATAGTTTTCTTGCTTGCCGGTAACTTCAATAAAATATCATGAAACATGTGTAATAAATGATGAGATGGCATAAATTATTGTTATCAGCATCACACTCACTACTTTCCTTTTTAACATTTTAACTCGTGTGCTTTAAACAAGCGTATGCTTTTGAAAAGCTTTACAGACGTAACATTCGATTGAGCCATTGTGACGTTGCTCTTTTACACGTCTTTGAACATCTTTTTAAATAAAATGGTTTGTTACATATATATTTAGTACATAAAAGTCATGTATTTCGAGCAATTTACCATTTGTTCCACTATTTAGGGCATTTTTACCACGACCTTCGAGTAACCTTTATTTCCGGCGATGTTGAAATTTAAAGAAAGGTTGCATCAGAATTTTCTGACGATGCTGTAGTTTTACAAAATATTGCATCAGAAATAAATGGCATGCGGGAATTGCGTGACTTTTCGTCTGTAATTCGCGATCGGTAATGATGTTGTTTCTTCCATGCTTTCCTAAATTTTGTCTGTCCTTTGGATCCGAAAAGTGTATACATTTAGTACGATTTTGAATGCAAAATGAATATATACAAGCGGATTGCTTTTTGATAAAACATGTAAACCATACGAACTATGAAAAACTATGAAAAACTATGTACAATTCCCCCCCCCCCTTTCTGTCTTTTGTTTTTTGTTTTTTTTTTATTCGCGATCGCTTAGCAGATGATGAAAATAGAACAGTATAAATTGAGTGCGATCGAAAGCAATATTTTCGATTTGCTTTCATCAGAAACGAACAAATCTTTAAACATAGTAACTTCAGGGATCAAAAGGGACTTATAAACAAGAACAGACAAATTCGTTCTCGGCAAATTTGCCTAATATAGTAAGTTGGAGTCTTAATTTATCAATGGGAAATTTTACAAAATATGTTAAATGTCGTGCAAGTACCAAGGAACATACTACCGTATAGCGGGTTATTTTCGCGGGGTGTAAATTTTCGCCTATTTTCGCGGATAGAACAAAATCGCCAAAATAAATTCCGCCAATTTAAAAGTGTTCATGCAAAGGTATTGATAAACGTTTCGAAACCGCCAAAATAATAACCGCCAAAATATTTCGTATACCTTATTCAATGAAAATCGCGAAATTTTACACCCGCGAAAATAACCCGCTATACGGTATTATGCTGGTGGTAACGATCACGACTTTAAGTCCCCTAGCTAAGGTACCGACCAAGTGCTTGTAAATGAAAATAACACTTTATAAATTTGGTGCATCTGAATCTCAGTGTTTTGCTAATATTTTTTATCAGTTTTAATCTTATTTGGTTTCAGATTTCATTTTTTTAAACAATTTTACTACAATTAATGTCTCTATCGGTTGACCTGCACAAAATTTAGGAGTGCAGATTTGGTTATGTGTGTGGTATGTGAATACACAGAAATTCTAGTCAGATTAGAGACGTTGAGCATGGGTACTATAACACGCATTCTGCAGGTTAACAACAAACCTAGGGATTATCTGCAGGGCCTTCTGACCCTGATGCTGACCCATTGTGACATAGATATCGTAGTATCCCAGTTGCAGTCCAAATGTCTCGTTCTCTATCCAAAATTTGGAGCTTAATAAAAAAAATATAGCTCACTACAAATATTGTCAGTAACCGCTGTGGATAGTAAACTTGGAATTGTGAGCAAATACATGTAGAAAATGATAAAACTAAGCATGGAAATGGAGAATGAGTCAAAAATACAACCCGACCAAAAAGCAAAAAAAGCAGAAGGCAACCAATGGGTCTTCAACACAGCGAGAAAAATCTGCACCCGGAGGTGAGTAATAAAGACATGTTATTTCCGGTATATTGGTATATTGGTGCTTCTAGTAATATATCACCAAGACAAAAATGAAATTGTGAGAAAAAAAATACGGATATTTTAAAAAGGGTTAGGGCAAAAACTAATATTGTCATGTCACCAAACAATGATTTTAGCATCGTCATTCTTTTGGAAACCATTCATGTTCCTTTTCTAACATGTTTCCCTCAAGAGCATATAAAATGTGAAAAGATGTTACCACTATCAATTAGCTTCATGATCAGCTATTCCACGAAAAGTTCACAATAGTAATTACGATGTCGATTGCGTCTATTGCATTACACTTGATACTATGGATACCACAGGCACACATGGTGTTCTTTCTTTGAAATGTGACTAGCTTTAAGAAGTTGACATTAAGGACTGCACGGTTGAGAATTAACTTGAGACGAAAAAGATAGCTTTATCCTTTCATACTTGTGTTACAGCATTCGACATCAACTGTATATGGGGTGTGTATATAGAGAATAATACATGGCAAAATCCGTATCATATGTCGAATCATCCCGAGACATCAATATCAGCCCAAGGGCAGATATTGATGTCTCGGGATGATACGACATATGATACGGATTTTGCCATGTATTATTCTCTATATAAACTGACAGCTAGGGGCAAGTTTTCGATTATTATGTATTTTCTATGGACGTTGAATATATAAAAAAAAAAGAAGATATAATGGTTTGATTGCCAATGAGACAACTCTCCAGGATAGTCTTTTATAAACACGTGTGTCCTATTTCATGACGTAATTTAAATCACTTGTATGGCATAATGCATTGCATAGTTGTTATGGTGTTTTTTTCTCAAACTGGTTATTGTTTTAATATATCTTTTACAGATGAACACGAATATGGCCGTAGAGACAATTGCCGGAACCATCCTCCTCGATTGCCTCGTTTGAGAAATCATCGCAAGTGAATTATTTCTGAATTTTTACATCAGGATCTATATGGGGTATACATAATATAGAAATTAATAAGCAAATAATACAAAATAAACGATAATAAAAAGGGGGAGGAAAAGTTGGCCAAAAATAAGGAATTGGGAATGAAGAAATACTCAATAATAAAGAATAGAGAATAACTTAAAGGATCAAAATAAAGAAATAGAAAACAAAAATGCTATAAAAAATCAAAGAACAAAGAAGTTAAGGGCTCTCATTCAGACCATCTTACAAATAAAAAGAGGAACAACGAACATTATTATTTGAGAAAAAAAGAACTGCATGCTCTTCTTAGGCATAACTAAGAGTTCATTCGTGTTTTGGTATGATTCGTATTTGTTACAATAAATTTGTGTGTTTTGTTATCGTTCACTATTGTGAAAGGTTTTTCCTTTGATACATGTAATGATGTCGGGTTTCGATTTAAGCATGGTTTTAAATGCTTAATTACATTTCCTTACCTTTACCACTGATAGTTACTCCTCGCGGTACGTTTAACAACTAATGAACCAAAAACTTTATAAAAAAAAAAAAAAAAAAAATTAAACATATTTTTTTTTCTCCAGAAGTTTAATGAAATTGTATAACATGTTCTTAGATCTTACGTAAAAATCAAACATAAATGTCATGCATGCATGTTTTTCATGCTTTTCTTAATTCAAACGTGCTAGTTGCCATTCACCGAGGCTTTTCTTGATATTAAAAGCGTAGATACATAATGATTATGCATGTATACAAGTTCACTTTGACCCCAAAATGTAATGATATAATCATTTTCGTGTGACTTGATGCATACTCTTCAAAGGCCTTTTAAAAATTCTAGGTATATTGTAACCCAACTTGAAATCCAGCGATATACAATAGCATCATTTCTGTATAATTCGATATTTGCTAGAAATTACAAACGGGGTTTCTGCATGTGATACATTAGATTCAAGATCTGCTCCATGTGAGAATTTGTATAGTTACGATTTCAAAATGTTCAAACGGAAAGTCTTGTTGATTACTGGGATACTAGTATATAAAGATGAACAGTTATAAAGAATATGATACAATATTTCAATGAAACAACTCACTACCAGATACCATATTACATAGAACAACCGTTTAAGTGACCGTACAGCCTTCAACAATGAGCAAACGGCCCCATACTGCGTGGTAAACTTTAAAAGGCCAGAAATGACTCACGTAAAATAATTCAACGAAAAAACTCACGGCCTGATTTATATACAAAACTTTTTTCATTGTTTTATTTTCAACAGTAACAAAAAATAAATATAAATTGACAATTTCTTTTTTTACAGTTCTTGCTTTGGCTTTGTTCTTTTACCACCTAAATTATTTTGTAATTTTAGCATAGCCCTAAACTCGTCAGTGCTGATGCCGCCATCTTTGTTTTTGTCGGCGAATCGGAATAGTTCATTTAACATTCCTTCCATTATTGCTGGGTCGTCTGCCATTGGGAAATTACCATCCTTCATAGCAATGCTCATTACAGCTTCCAACTAAAATATACAATTTGAGAGCGAAAATTATAACTTTGTTCATGTCGTTTTATTATATATAATCATGTATAATTTATGTCGGTTAAAAGCTCATTAGAGCTTATGTTTGTCTATGTTTATATAACTTGCCGACTCTAAATAAAGCTTATTTATTATTATTATTATTTATTAAATGTCAACATTTAATGTACGATCTATGTATAAAATTGTTTAAGGATTTCTTAACACATTTTTACTTAATTGTTGTATAGATTTATAACAATCTAATATACGCAAAAAAACCGAAATAATACAAGTTTAAGTCAGCACACATGCATGTAAAAGCTCTAAGACAGCTTTTCATTGATTAAAACGTATGCAAGATCGAAGCACAATATTGTAAAAAGTACTTATAAATTTGCAAATTTAGTATACTCATAGAGCAAGTTATAAGTTTTAAATCATCATATGATTGTGTTTAAGGTCATGAAGGATTTCAACATCAAGTTCCAGGGACCTACTCCGCACACGACTTTTTTTTGTAGAGCGAAATTTTGATGTCGTCTCCGCTTCTGCACATTTCAAATTTGCAGCGGAGTTCAAATGCGTAAATATTCTGTATCGCCCCTCCTAAGACAAATATTGAATTGGGAACCCTTGTTGTAATAATGGCTGGAACCGCCCTTTCACTGTGTAAAATATAACAATCTGGTTGACAGTTGTCTCATTGGTAATCAACCACATCTTCTTTTTGTATCCTTAGCATAAAATTGAGAATGGAAATGGAGAATGTGTCAAAGAGACAACAATCCGACCAGACAACAGCCGAAAGCCACCAATGGGTCTTAATTCATATTGCATTTGATTTTCAATCACATTTTCTCTTCTTTTTTATTATTATTTAAATTTGTACTAATCAAAACTGAAAGAAATCCTACCTCTGTTACATCTAACACACCATCTTCATTGAGATCTGCACGTGTAAATCTCTGTAGAACTTCATCAGCTGGCTTGGCGTCAAGTAACTCTATTTCATATATCACAGTGGCACCAGGTGGGAAACGGTCTGAAATCAAAATGAATAGATTAATATAGTGCAGCTCCATCCAGTCGTGTTTTACTTGTGAATTTATAACAAAAAGTAAAAACACAAAAATACTGAACTCCGAGGAAAATTCAAAAAGGAAAGTCCCAAATCTAATGGAAAATTCAAAAGTTCAAACACATAAAACGAATGGTCAACAACTGTCATATTCCTGACTTGGTAAGACATTTTCTTATGTAGAAAATGGTGGATTGAACCTGGTTTTGTAGCTAGGTAAACCTCTCACGTGTATGACAGTCGCATCAAATGTCATTACATTGTCAACGATGAGTGCACAAAAAAACAGACACAATAGTTAAAAATGTCAAAAATAGGGGATTATGCAGATTATCACAGGATACAACTTAAGTACGAATGTTTGAAAATAAGACAAAAATCTATATCAAAACAAGATGTGGTATGAATAACAATGAAACAACTCTCCACAAGAGACCAAATGACATATATGTCACCGTACAGCCTTCAACAATTAGCAAAGCCCATACCGCATAGTCAGCTACAGAAGGCCTCAAAATGACAAATGAAAAACTATTCAAACAAGAAAACCAACGGCATAATGTATGTGTAATAAAATTAACGAAAAACAAATGTGTAACAAAAAAACAAACGACAGCCACTAAATTACAGACTTCAATACTTACCATTTCCCTTTGAACCAAACGCCATATGTGGTGGAATTGTAAGTCTTCTGATTTCTCCCACACACATACCAGGGATACCTTTGACCAGCCCCTTCAAGGTCACTCCTTTTGTCAACATATGTACAACACCTTTATCTTGAGCATTGTTCCCATCTTCGTACCTGTCAACATCAAAGATAGTTTAATCACAGGTACAGGTACAAGACAAGATTAAAAAAAAAACACATTTGAATATACTGTAAACCATGCAACTACAAAGTATCTTTTGCTAACGATTCATATTCGCGACTTTCGCGAGTAGTCAAATGACGCGAAAATAAATAGTCCGGAATCTGTATTTCTTTGATGTTTTCTTATAATGTTGTACTTCAGATAATTTTTTAAATCGCAAAATCGGTTAGAAAAGACAAATCGCGAAATCGGTTAGAAAAGACAAATCGCGAAATAAAGTATCCGCAAAAAATATGATTAAGTATGTATACTAGTATACGGAATACACTTGTAAGGTCTGCAACTTGTATCTTTAGAAAAATACAAGTGATAGTTCCGGTAAAAATTTTCATCAACCGTGTTTGGTTGAACCTTCTCGTACTTAACATTTAAAAAAGATCGATTACTTTTTCTGTTGAATAAACCATAGAAAAACAACTAACTAAAGGCTTGATTTAAAGTCATAAGAAACGAGTGACCGGTGAAAAATAATGTTCTTCCAATTCTTGAACTAATGCATACAAACATCATAAACTTGGTCTTCTGTGCTCGAATTTATCATTTTTTTCGTGTAAATTTCGTATAATTGTCAATTTTTTTTCAATCGGTCAGTGTTGTTGTGAAAATATGGCAGAAAGTTCGTGTTTTGAAGCCGAAGTTTAACGATTGTCACCTGTTTGTCATCAATTGACGAAAAATAAACAAAAAAGCATGGAAATTGAGCACGTGTTTAACATGTAATTTCAGATAATAGTTTATTTTGAGGACCTCCATGCGTATTGTGGTCACCGGATTTTTACGAGATGGGTCACACTGAGGTCACCTTGCATACGGAAAATATGTCGGGGGAATTGCTTGCTGGAAGGAAGCTATTCAAATAAAGTAAACTTCTTCTAAATATGAATAAATGAAAGAATTTTCTTCAGAAAAAAGTATATGCATGTACATAAGTTTTATAATGAAAACTATCCATTGAGTTATAAAAATTAATCATATGCATTTTTTTTTTTTGATTTGAGGTTTCTTATGACTTTAACTTATAAGCATAATTTCAAACATGTAAAATGCTGCTTTTTGTAATTTTCTATGTTTATTAAACCATCGATCGTGTGATGCGCATCGGTTAACACTTTTACAAAAAATAAAGTTAGAAAAATAAGCAACAACAATGACCGCCACGATAGTCAAAAGTGCTCAAAGTACTTGTAAATCACCAACAACACTCAATCAAACCAAAGAGTGCGGCTTTCCTAACAATAAAACGGTCGTAACGGTATATTGTTGGTTGATTTACAAAAGAAAACATGCTACTTGCATGACTTCCAATCACTTTTAGGGTCTAGCTGAAGGTCTTTCATTTCTTTATTAAAATATTTTAGACCGTTTTTTCTCTATCCTTTATTTATTTTTTCAATCCATCTCTATTCTTTTTTTTCAACACAACAATGTCCTGTAGTCTTTTAAATTTCTACATAAATTTAATATTTTTCGGCACTTTTTTTTTCTTTTATTCCCTTTGCTGTAAATCCCCATTTTAATATGCAAATGCTATGAAATCAGCAATACTCACGTAGATTCTATTATTTCTGGGTGACCTTCAACTGACAATTTATAATGAAAATGTACGACACTTCCCAACTGTGCTGATTTGTCGTCTGCGCATTCAACCTTCTTCAAAGTTTCGATTTTCATTTCTTTACGCTTTGGTTTGTTCTTAGAGTTACCATTTGCTTTACTTGCAGCCGAACAAACAACGAAACAGACGATGCAAATAAATACAACTTTACGAATTTGTTTGAACATTTCGTTACTGTATGAGGTCAAATATTAAAATGAGTGAAATATTGTGTCTTTATATTGAATATCAATTCCAAATACATGACTTCCGTATACAGTCCGGCCAACGGTCATTTCAGGACAAATTTGTCCTCCAGCCAATAGATATCTTGTCTTAAATCGCATGTGGTAATTATACCTCGTGTTATACATGTAATTCTTACAAGACGACATTTGTTTATCAAAGTAAAGCGTTGCAGCATTGTGAAAGCGATATAACATAGTAAAATGAAGGTTACGTAGTACTATGGTATAATCAGAGAATGGATATGGGTCAAATCTACAGAACATAGACCACAGATATAGAGAATAGAGTAATAAAGGGCAAACAAATAAAGAATCAAATAACCGGGTGCTAGAATATGAAGAATAGTGAGGCCCCTCATGGGGGGTCCTAGTAATCACATAATCACCATTTTTTTGCCAATATAATCACATAATCATTAAATATTTGCTTATCTTTAGTAATCAAATAATCATAAACTAAAAATACAGTCCTAGGTAATCAAATAATCATGAAATATTTGGCTTAATAATCAAATAATCATTAAAAAAACGGCCAAGTAATCACATAATCAAAAACCCCATGAGGGCCCTCAATAGTAGATATTGGGGACACAATATAAAAGAATATTGAAAAATTACCATAGTTTTTGCCTAACATGTAAAACAGGGTTTACAATTAGTGCAATAACTCTTGTTAGGAGTAAACTGACGATTTATACAATATTGACTAATTTTTTAAGTCTTGTCTTGCCAATGTATGTGTGTAGTCTATCTTGATAAATAACAAAAAGACGTGGTTTGTTTCACAATGATAAAAGTAAAAACCAAATTTAAAAAAAAAGATAGCTGTTATAGTTTTGATTTAATATGCAAAAACAATCGTAAGGGTTCCGCGGAACCAGATGTATCGCCTACTTTTGCTGATAATCGCAGGCTCAACAAAAATGTGGAAAAAATTTATAAAAATATTCCTCTCTATACTATCTTTTGATTGTAAAAAGCTTCTGTCCAAATTTGGTAAAAATCCAGGATAGTTTATGAATATAATAAATGTTTTAAAAACTATGACTGCAGACTAAATGTAATGTTTACTGAGAGAAAAACTAAGGCCATTTATAAGTAAAATACAGGAAAACAGGATTTTATTTTTACAAAATTTACTTCTGGATATTATCTTATGTTCATAAACAAGCTTCTGTCCAAGTTCCGTAGAAATCTGGAATAGTTTAAGAAAGTTATTAAAATTTCAAAAACTTTAACCACAGAGTGAATATTTGTGGACGCCGACGACGCTGACGAAATGAAGGATCGCTATGTCTAGCTTTTTCGACAAAAGTCGACGGCTCGACAAAAGGGGAAATACGTCATCCAAGGGCATCAACTCCTATTAAAAGGTCGTTTTTTTTAATTTCTGGCCATGTTGCAGATCGTTTTCTTCTGATCATATTTACTGCTTGAAATTTTTGTCTACACAAGTTTTGGCAATTTTTTTTTATTTTAAAGTTTTTGACTACCTACTAGTATTTGATAAATAATATGTAAAAGTAGGGTACAAATCATCACCAAATGACAATATCTTCTATATGAAGTTGACTAAAATTTCTGGCCATGTTCATATTTTTACAGATCTTGTTCTTTTTAACTTTTATTGTTTGAAACTTGTCTTCAACTACTGTATAGTTACTTAGTTTTGGACTAAATGAAAACATGGGTAAAATCATGAGTGAGGGGAAATAAATCTAAAGGAGTCAACAATTTGTAGATCTTGTCCGGTTGATTATTTTTGCTATTCAAGTTCTGCTTTATCTATTATAAACAGCTTTCTAGATCAGAAGCAAACACACAAAAGATTGGCAAAAATCAACACTTAGGGGAAATAACTCCAATCCTTATAGTTGACAGCAGGTTTTCATTATCTATTATATTTGTAGATCTTGTTGTTGCTGATTATGTTTTGAATTTTATAATTCTCTCCGTGTATTCAAGATAATAGACAAATATTAAACTAGAGGCTCTAAAGAGCCTGTGTCGCTCACCTTCGTCTATGTGAATATGAAACAAAGGACACAGATGGATTCATGACAAAATTGTGTTTTGGTGATGGTGATGTGTTTGTACATCTTACTTTACTGAACATTCTTGCTGCTTACAATTATTTCTATCTATAATGAACTTGGCCCAGTAGTTTCAGTGGAAAATGTTAGTAAAAATTAACAAATTTTATGAAAATTGTTAAAAATTGACTATAAAGGACAATAACTCCTTAGGGGTCAATTGACCATTTTGGTCATGTTGATTTATTTTTAGGTCTTACTTTGCTGTACATTATTGCTGTTTACAGTTTATCTCTATCTATAATAATATTCAAGATAACAAAAAACAGCAAAATTTCCCTAAAATTACCAATTCAGAGGCAGCAACCTAACAACGGGTTGTCAGATCCATCTGAAAATTTCAGAGCAGATAGATCTTGACCTGATAAACAATTTTACTTCTGTCTGATTTGCTCTAAATGCTTTCGTTTTTGAGTTATAAGCCAAAAACTACATTTTACCCCTATGTTCTATTTTTAGCCATATCAGCCATCTTGTTGGATGGCTGGGTCATCAGTCACATTTTTTAAACTAGATACCCCAAAGATGATTGTGGCCAAGTTTGGATTAATTTGGCCCAGTAGTTTCAGAGGAGAAGATTTTTGTAAAAGATTGCTAAGATTTACGAAAAATTGTTAAAAATTGACTATAAAGGGCAATAACTCCTAAAGGGGTCAACTGACCATTTTGGTCATGGTGACTTATTTGTAAATCTTACTTTGCTGAATATTGTTGCTGTTTACAGTTTATCTCTATCTATAATAATATTCAAGATAATAACCAAAAACAGCAAAATTTCCCTAAAATCAACTATTTAGGGACAGCAACCCAACAACGGGTTGTCCGATTCATCTGAAAATTTCAGAGCCGATAGATCTTGACCTGATAAACAATTTTATGTCATGTCAGATTTGCTCTAAATGCTTTGGTTTTTGAGTTATAAGCCAAAAACTGCATTTTACCCCTATGTTCTATTTTTAGCCATGGACGCCATCTTGGTTGGATGGCAGGGTCATCGGACACATTTTTTAAACTAGATACCCCAAAGATGATTTTGGCCAAGTTTGGTTAAATTTGGCCCAGTAGTTTCAGAGGAGAAGATTTTTGTAAAAGTTAACAACGGACGACGACGACTACGACGGACGCCAAGTGATGAGAAAAGCTCACTTGGCCCTGTGGGCCAGGTGAGCTAAAAAAGGTAGAGGGTAAATACTGATAGCTCTCTGGCCATGTCAAATTTTTATTTGTGGGGTACTGATTTCATTCTATTTTTATTTTTATTTTTAGCCATGTTGGTAGACAGACAGTATCTCTAGACACGTTTGGTTAAATTTAGTTTAAGAGAATAACAACAAACTATGAACATCATTTATGTACCAACAATGTGGTGTTTACTCTTATTGTCATATCTGAATTACTGTATATTCCGTTATGTTCCTTGGTGCCAATTTTTAGTAGCATGAGTTATCAATTGAATTCCATTGATACATTTTTACATACTTTATTTCATGGTTTTAACTAATTCTGCATACAAGACAATAGAAAATTTGCATTTGTTAGCACCTGTCCCAAGTCAGGAAACAGTTTCTTGTTTCTCATTTCTTTTATTAGAATAGACTGTTGGTTTATTTGTTTGAATGGTTTTACACATATTTTGGGCCCTTTATAGCTTGCTGTTAGGTGTGAGATAAGGCTCTGTATTGAAGGCCTTACTTTGACTTATAATGGTTTACTTTTACAAATTGTGACTTTGATTGAGAGTTGTCTCATTGGCACTCATACCACATATTCTTATATCTATCTATAAAAGTTACAACTGAAAGACCCTATATCAAGAAAATAGATATTAAACATTTTTATCATTCTCTCTTTATTTTATCTACATTCAAAATTGCACAACAACTTCAAATGCAAAAATAATTATGTAGTACATAAACTCTTTTGAAAAAAATATATATTTTAACAAATATAAAGAAAATTCAACAACAGTAATTTTCTTATAATATAAAAGTATAATGTTATGAAAAGTCAAAAAATAAAATAATACTTTCTTTTGACAATAATCTGACCTCTAATAGAAATAAACATACAAGACATATACATAATGTATACTAAATGAATGTAGCCAATGTATATTAATGCATGGACAATTTTCAACTTGAATTATCTCCCCTACACCACAATTTTTCAACTTGAATTATCTCCCATTTACAAAATTGATCTCAATTAAAAATAAAGTCTTGCTAGTGTACTGTAAATCACAATGAAAATATATATTGCTGATTAGCTAAGAGTGATGAATTTGTTTTAATTTTGGCAAGATCAAAGATTTCAAATCCTAAAAATTAAATTAAGTTATCATTTGACTATAAAAATAAACCTTCTAAAATGATGCAATAAAAAAAAGTAACAATAGTTTTAAAATCATTGGAAACAAGACACTTGTTAAAACTAGTTATTTTATAACTGATGGGAAAAAAATTATACAATCTGCCGTAACAACTTCAAAAATAAAATGAAAATAATTAACAACAAAATAACTGACCCCTAAATAAAGATGTTTTCATTTAAATCATTACATAATTGCACTGAGTGGTAAGCTATACATAAGTCCCTCAAAATAAACCATATTTTATTTTTTCCCAAACTGCAAACCATTCACAATTTGCTCATGATGAAAACATATCTCTGATTGATAATACTTCAGCTTGTTAATTGTTTCTGTGGTATATAAATTTATAGGCAATACAAATATTTCAAAGCGTGTCCAATTGGATATCTTATTTTTCAGTAATTGTTATTTTCAATGGCCAGCCATTGTCTGTCTTTGGAAATGAAATGCCACTGTCTGTCCATGTTAATGGCTGGCTACTGCTGGTCTGTTTGAATTTGAGGTTACTAGTGGATTGTGAGAATCTATCTTGGAACCAACATTCTTAAATCTGAAAAATAATTATTATATTGTATATCTTTATTAAATTCTAAATTATGAACCCTTGATAATTACTAATTCAGTAATTATAGGTTTCTCGATGAGCAACATTAGTTCTACAAAAATCATGCAGCAAACTCCATTACAGTAAAAAAAGTTGCAATATGTTGTAAATCTGATGTAAAATCTGAAATATAAATGTTACATCTCTTGCATGGAAAGTCAATTTAAAACATCATTACCCATTTATTAATAAATCTTTCAAGCTGTTTAAAGTTAAAATAATTTTGCACAATTAATACATAGAGCTATCACTTATTTCTATCTTTTTGGGTACCATTCATTTGCTTTATACCTGGTTATTGACCGACATTTAATCATACATGTCAAGTGACATGATATTCGCGTGTAATACACGCTTTTTCAACGGTTTACACACGAGGATTTTGTCACATGGCGTGTACACGCTTTTCACCACTTTACACGCAATTACACGCTTTTTCGTTCTTTTCATTTTTTTGGTCGTTAGTGATATCGCTATTCTCAGGTTTTTTCCTTATTCCGTGATAAATACCGAAAAATTCGAAGTAGTTTGGCTGCCATTTGTTTATTTTTCTATATCATGGACAACAGTAAAAGGTAAGTAGTTTGTGATTAGTTTTAACGATTTTGTGGCTTTCTTTTAAATTCAGTTTATAGGGGAAATGTGCACAGAAAGAGGTCACTTTCAGGGCCTGTACCGTCGTCTAAAGTGTCGATTGTTCAGCCAAAACGATGTGTACGGCAAGATTCAAGATTTTTAAATTATGGAGTTCGAGTTTAAATGATCGAGTGACAAGTAACGCATAATTTGTGCATTCTATGTTGCAATGATAAAAAAACAATACATGTGAGAGGAGAAATACAATGTAGCTATTTGAATAAGCATTTAACATGTTTATCTAATGGAAGTCAAATTTATAAAACATTTTTCTTTTTCAATTTCAGTTTCAAATCTAGCCAACACGGCAACAGAATTCTACAGGCCATGGGGAGAAAAATATCACAGAACTGTTGGATCAGCTCTCATTGTACCAGCTTTCTTCTGATGAACTACCCAGTTTTAACCAGGCAATAGCAATGGGAGCAATGACAGAGATAATAGATGACATTTTACATTGCCAAAAAAACCAAAGCATTATGACATTCTTTCAAATCTTGATGAAGCTAATTCAGTCAAATATCAATTCCTACTGTGGGAGAGCCTTTTTAATTATAAAGAAATTGACACTGAATTCTGATCAGAACTTGACTATGTTACATTTGTATTGTGTGCTGTTATCAAATAAATGTAAATAAATTTGAAACTGGCAGTTTTTTTGAATATGTGTCAAGTGGTGGTGCTTTAAAAGAAACATAACAGACCACTGTTTAATACAATAAAAGTTCACAGTAGAGTATATATTGTTTTTTTATATTCACAAATTGGTATGAAATTATGAACATTACCACATTCATATTAACAAGTCCGCATCTACGTCACGCGTTTTTACACGCTTTTTGACATGTCATGTCATGTCATGACATGATTTCCCATTGTCAGAGGTTGACATGTATGCATTTAATAATTCATTTCATTCTGGTACGGGTCAGAACTATGGATGTCTTTTTGGTTATTTTGTGTAATTTAGTCGAGTTTTATCAATGCCTTCTCAAAAGTTTCACTATAATCATAATTAAGAATCATACCTTGTTAATTTAAACAATTCTTTTTCTTGATTCACTGCTTTGTCTGTAGTTGGTGATTTATACGATCTTGTATCATATACTTTTCTTCCTTTTCTGTAAAAAGCAACAATAATATATTTGCATGTGTATAGCTCTGGGAATTTAGTTTCTAAGATACAAATTAATTCATTTTGACTAGCAACCTCCGTCAATGCACATTCTAAAATAAACATGTAAATATTTGTTTTACACCACATGTTCAATGTTACACTGAAAATAATTGTCTAAAATCTGTAAAATTGTTGAAAATGTTTTCTGACAGTGTATGATTTAAACTCTTTAATATTCAGCTATTAGTAGAATTTGACTACATTTTGATTTTGATAGTGTGAGTAAAACAAATACATTTTATACTTTCAATTCAGAAATTCATCTATGTATTTATTATTGCTAATTCTAAGACTGCAGATATTCTAAGAAGGAAAATCACTCCTGAACTTACAAAAATGTAAAATTTTCTAATAGCTAAAGTAATATTGTCTCATTTTAGACATTAATAAAAACAAACATGCCAATAATTTCTGAATAATACAGGGGAAATTCTTTATTCATGGAATTATGTTTATTGAGTGTTGGTTTTATGGGATGCTTATTTGGAATACACTTACTCTTGAACATATTGGGGTCTTGCTGGTTTGCCAAAGGTTGACCTATATTCTGATGCCCCTTGTTCTTTTTCCTGTTCATTTAGCATGGCTTTATGTTGTGCTCTCAGTTTATCTTGTTTGAATTGCCATTTGTTGATATCATCATGCCATTTTTTCTCATATTCGTAACCTAGAATCTTTGACATAGATGGTTTGCCATTTCCATTTGTATCTCCCTCAGGTCTGAATAATAAATATCAAATTTGTATGTACTGTACAGAGTTATTATGTGCATTAATTATTGGAAATCATAGACTACAGACAATATTGTGCAATCTAATTAAAATGATTGAAAAAATTTATGAAGGGAAACCTGATAACTTTTGAAATTATGAATTTGAGTTTTTACTAAAAATATTGCTAACCTAATACTGTTGCATTGTTCATACTAACAAAAACATCACAATATTTTTGTCACACAGATATTTTGTAAGATATCAGCTGCTTGACAATTTTTTTTTTCACTGACCAACAAAATTGAGCTGATATCATATAACTATACATTTGTATATTAATATACAGAATATTTGAGACGGGTTTCTTACATCTTTTTTTTTGTTACATTTGTATCCTGGAAAACATTCTTACAACATGTACAACTATATTCAACATTTTATTTTACATGGTTTTAAGTACATGTATACCAAAAAAAATAGATATTTGTGCTTACAATGGTAAATATTTAAGATGAGGTCGTTCCAGTTCTAACTGGGATTGTTTAGCTACTGTTGATGGTTTTGTCCTTTCTTGTGGTCTTGGTTTTGTCTTTAATGGCTTAGCATTACGAACACCAAAACCAGGTTTTTTAACTTCTGGTAATTTAACTGTCTTATCTGTAACTCTGTCTCCATCCCTCTCAAATGCTGATAACCTATCGAATGAGAAGGGTTGCCTCCTGGGTCTCTCGTAGAAATCTGTTTCAGGTTTCCATTCCTCATGGACCATATATTCAGGAACCATGTACTGATACTCAATGTCATGATTGATTCTGTAAAAGAATTATAAAATACATATAAGCCTTTTCCAAAAAGATGATTTTTTTAGCTTTGATATACAGTTACTCAGTTAGTAAGGTGTTCAGAGCAGGACTGACAACAAAAAAGATCCCTAAAATTTAGATATGGTAAATAAAGATATGGGAACATAACACTAAGAACATATTTCATTAAAGGTGCTGACTGTTCTATAAAAACATATATGGTTCCCCGTGAGACTTATATAAATTTTTGATTTTCAAATACACTTTCACAAAAAAAAAACTGGTATCTCACACACAATTACATGTATATAATGTATAAATATATATATGTGAGTTCAATAAAGATTTTTGTGCAACAACCTTCACAGAGTGTAAAAGCAAAGAGCATAAAAATGAATAGGAAGTATCAGTACAATGTGTATGTCAGTGGTTGTAATTTGTTGCAACATGTAACTTGTCATATTAATTTTTGTTTATTGTCTGTCAGGATCTATGCTGTTAGCTTTTTACTTTCAATAGACAACTTTCGAGTTCGATGCATTTCTGTCAAAACCTCTGGTTTTAGTGAACGTCATTTGTGCGTTTAGGGGCGTCGTCACTTCCTTTCCAATGTTGAGCAAGTGGTTGGAAAACTATAATTCTATATTGTACGAATTATTCGGCAAATTGAATTCTCAAATTAGACAATCAGCATTGCTGTCATAAGGGAATTGTCATTAAGTACCTACAGAAAAAACATTATTTCTATTTTATCCTGCACAATGACGATCACTAAGATGCTTGATGAACGTTAATGTTGCAGGGATACAGGCGACCCCCTCTATCTGGTAAATGACGTCATAAAGGCGTGTGTAATTGACGAGTTTTTTTCAGGTGACGAATGAACTCGAAAGTGGTCTATTGATTCACAATTTAGCTTTTTTGTTTTTATATCCTATTAGTCATGTATTTAGTTAGACTTTGTGTAAGAGTTTTGCTTATTGTTGAAAGTTGTTTGGTGACATAAAGTTGTTTAAAACAATCATTTAGACTTTTGGAAATCATATGATATCTGCGTAATTTTATATTGTTCTGGTAAGTTTGTTCTTACTGTTCAGTCCTTTTCAATTCAGCATCCTCCAGGGCATTATCCTCAAGATAAAACCATTCAGGTCTGGGATAACCTTTTGGTGCTTTTTCACGCATATTTGGATTCTCTTTGAACTGTAACAAATCTACAATTCACAAAAACAAACAATAAAATTAATTGATTACATGTATATAATAAGACAGTACTTTGCTACTTGTACTGATGAAAATTTTTTGATTGACATAATTAATTATATTATAATTCTATGTTGTAAACATTCCTTCATTTACTAAAAATAAAGACTGTCAAACTTAATGGAAAGAAAAAATAAGATGATAAGACAACAGCATTTAACTTAAAACTTAAGATTAATTAAATTGATATATAAAATGCTTCCCAACACATGCCCAAATAAGCTTACATTCTTAATTTAAATATTTAGCATAAACCAAAAGATAACCATATAATTTTAGGCCTATATTAAAAAGAAATTATTACAAATGTAGATTATCTTACTTTGTCGACCACCCTGTTTGGCAAGTCTGATATATTTAGAATCTGTTTCACGGAACAATGGTTTAATTGGATCATCCTGGTATTGTCCTTCTATTTCAGCATTCAGACCTGGGATTTGGGAAGTTGCTGGTAATGGTACAGGCTCTGATGGTACCTTTGGCTTAGCAGGGGCATGGTAGAACCAACCTACAAAGACACGAAGTACAGTTGTTTTCATAAAGAGTTTAAACATGTTTAAATACATTCACATACAAAAATCTACTGTGGATTTATTAATTATTCTTGGGATATCAATTTTCATGGATTTCGTGGGTATAGGTTTACAATAAATTCAAGTGATCAATGAAATAAATATGTTCTATAGGCGTGTATCCATACTTTTGCAAGACCACAAAATTAAATAATCACGAAATGCAATGTTTGATGAATCCACGAAATTTGATACCCACGAAAAAAAAAGAATGCATATAACAGAAATAAAAAAAAGACATGAAAGGCGGGAGGTTATGATACAGATGAAGTGAGTTCCAGTCATCAATTAATTTATTATACCCCTACTAATGAATCCAACATCATTAAATTATTTCCCAAACAGTTGCGCTTTAAATGGTTTGCCATGTATCTGTTCTAGTGAAGGCAGCTGTCAAATTGTAAATCATACAATTTCTTGCAAATTTGTATATCTGATTCCGAAAATGAAATTTCAGAAAAAACAAAAATTAATATTAATTCATAATAATGTAAGGCATGTAAGGAAGGTTACAAATGTACATGTACATGAACTTTGAAATTTTTCAATGTTCCTCACAAGTATTCAACATAAGATTTTATAGCAAACCAAAAATCTGACAGATTTTTGTATCAATGATGCACAAAGATTTATATTACGTATGTGCAAGTATTAAGCTGGAGTTAGCCAATGTTGTCCAGTGACCAATATTTCCAAAAAAAATCTAGACACTTCAGACTCAGTTAAAACTAGATGTGTCAAAGCGACACGAATGGCCCGGTCCCAAAAAGTTGAAAAATCTGCAATTTCAATATAAAAACATATGGACACAAACATGATGATAGCCTCACATATCAAAAATCAGATCAGAATCTGGAGGGGAAAAGAGAAAAAATCTGTATATTAAACTGTGATTTTCAATAATTTATCAAAGTCCAAAATTTCAGCGAAAATTAGCGGAGCGGAAAGAAACTTAAGTTTGACCTATAACTCATCATGGTTAACTCACATACCAAAAAATCAGCCCAATATCTGAAGGCGTTTAGAAAAAAAATCTGTATAATTGTAATTTTCAACAATTTCTCAATGTCCAAAGCCCGTAATTTTGGCAAAAATTAGTGGAGCAAAACGAAACTTTAACTTGATCCATAACTCATTATGGTTAACTGGCATACCAGAAATCAGCCCATATTCACTTAATTTTATTCACATTTCGGGGTCGATGTATAAAATTTTCCCCCTCAACTAAATGTGTACATTTTGGGGTTGATGTATATATATATATATTTTTTTCCCTCAACTATTTTTAATTATGGATATTTTTATGCATTTTTTAATCAGTTGAGCATTTTTCAGGATTTTTGGTTTAATGCTATTTAAAATTTCCAAAAAAACCACCTTAATTGCTAATTATTTTGCATGAAAGTTTGAATTATTGAAAGGGACTGTTTTATTGCTTCTAATTGCCTCATTGTTAAACAACTGCTTTGGTAATGGCTTTGTTGTTTTTTATTAAGTTTTTGAAGAATAAAACATCAAAAACTACATGTATACTGTTGAGTTAAAACAACAAACATTTTTACTATGCACTTGATAAAGTTATTAATTAATTGAATAGAAAACTTGTCAAAACAGTCATTGAATGTTGGAAAAACTTAAAATAATTAACTTTTGTATTCTAACTGCTTGATGCTTTTTAACAATGTTATGCATGATAAAATCCAACCCCCAAAATAGATCATGAATTTATACATTTTTAGAATTATTTATATATATTATATCAAATATTATTGAATGCTGAATTGATTTTAAATAGGTGCCGATTTGACTAGATGCCGATTTAACCAGGTGCCAATTTGACTTTTTCTAAGGGTGCTGATTTGACCAGGTGCTAATTTGACTTGTACCCTACTGTAATACACCTTATCGCTATTTGTCCGCCATTACTGGATATCACACAGGTTCCCGTAAAATTACGACGTCATAAAACAAAATAGCTGACGCCACAATGAAAAAGTGATTGTTGTATGCATCAAAAGTTCAAGCGGCAGGGTCAGCTGGGAATAGCGATAAGGTGTATGTTACAGTACCCAAATTGCACCTATTGAACAAAAATACAATGAAGCTTACAAGTTTTCATTGAGACTAAACATTTGGTATTATTATGATTTGACATTATACACGTCTTTCAACATAGCTGAATTTATTTATATTTATATGGGTCTCAGTTTAACTGTTCTTTTTCTATCATCTTCATATGAGTTTGTAATTAATCTAATCTAACTTATCTTTAAACCCCCTTTGTAGAGGAACCATATTTTCTCAGGATATGGTTGATTGTTGAGACTTCAATGTGTCAGAATATTCATCATGTGCAATGTATAGATGGAAAAGTGTCAGAAGCCTCGCAGTTACAGATTTGTTCTAATGAAAAAAAATTATAAAAAAAACATTTAAATAATTCCAAACGCTTCGGAATTCATGGGTGTAATTTGACCATATTTACAATGAACATTATGCAGATTGCTGCAACAAATACGTAATATGGGTGTGCCGGTGCCAATATAGATGTGAGATAAAATCTTTTACCTTTTAAAGACAAGTTTTAGAACTATATTAATAAACATATGACAATTGCTGTCACACTACAGTGCGTGCCTAGATCGTAAACGTCGCACAAAGTGCTAATATATAGATGCAACGAAATCTTAAAAATCCTGTTTTATATTTTATGATGTGAAATTGTCTATTTCTATGCGTGGATTAAGTTTTTAGGCAATATGAACATTTTAATCAATTTTAAGTATATGAAAAGGAAAGAAAGTGATTTTCTTTTAACTTTTAGATCTTTTTATCATATCACGAAAGGCGAACTATTTTACATTTTACTGCTGCAAATCTATTATTCTTTTTATCAGTGCGAACTTGAGTGTAGTAACTTATTTTACAACATTGTCTTTTAAGAATGAACTATTTTACTACATTGTCTCTTAAGAATGAACTATTTTACTACGTAAACATATATAATCCCATTGTATATATGTCCGGTAACTAGCCTAACAATTTTAAACGCAACTAAGTATACATACAACAAGATATATGCGAAACTACAAAAGTGATCCTGTATATAGCGGTGGAGGATGGAACTATCCGAATTATAGTGTATATATATTCCTAATTGTATGGTGGTGGGTTTTGTTTTACATGCCTTAACGGTGTGGTTGTCCTACAAAGGATGTGAAGATTTGGAAGAAGAAGAAGAAGAATGACTTTGTCCTTGTAATGTAATCATTTCCAATGACTCTTCATAACTCCATATCTGATAGACAGATCCAATAATAGGGTCAATTAATCTACTTACCACATTCGTTTATGTTTTTATTCGTGGCCATAATTTCATGTATTGACCCAAAAAGAACAACAAACAGACCGGAAGTGTACGTATTCACTTAGCAACGACCTTCTAAAGCTAAAAGTTTAAACGAAGTATGTTGGATTTTTAAAGGACCATTGTGAACACAATAATTGAAAAAAACAAATACATTTAATATTTAATTTATTAAGAAATCATTAAATTCTAACGAACTTGTCTCATCATTAAAAAAAAGAGATCCGAAACTGTCGCACTTCCTTTCTGAACTGATCACGTGATCGTCCAATGTGGTTTCTCTTTCACTTTAGAAGGCAAAAAATAATTGCCTTAATTACAGTGTTGACATTGCACTTTACTGATTGTTTTGATACTGAAACATGTGGAATGTCTTGTCAACAACCATCAACGGCCGTAGTTGTGTACGATGAGAGCAAATTGTCCCCATTGGTCAAGACGTCCAGGACTTTCAATTTTGCCAATACAGAACTTGTGATAAAACAAGACTGGGGAAATTTAGGAGTTGCAGCAGTTGTATGGGATGCTGTAAGCTATTCACATGATAAACTATTAGATATATTTTTGATTTGTCAGACAGAATAATGCATTTATTATGAAACAGGTGTTACATATGATGATGATCAGTCAAGGATAAAACTCTTAGTATAGTATAGAGAAAAATAACATACATGGTATTATAATTTTGTTGACTAAAACATGACAAATGTGATTAAAAAAAACCAAAAAGAACTATGGTCTCATTCAGGGTTGTGTTTAAATGCTGTTTTCTGAGGTGACCAAAGCATTAAATTACAATGGGCACAGACCCTCAAAGGATTTCTCTCATTATTGCTCTGACATTGACAAAGACCATAAAAAATTGCTCCGAACTCATAATCCTCAGCCTGCTAATATAGAAGATGAAGTTCTTAAACATATTCTAGATATATATGTTATTTGCTAAATAAGCTCTTTTATAATATATATTCTAGATCTGTCTTTGGATATTAAACATGTTAAACCTTTCCATTTAAATTATGACATTGTTTTTCTTATGTAGGATATAAAATTCAACTTTTAAATATTTGACCCTGATTTTTTCAAACAGTTTATATGGAACAATGTAGTATCAGAAACATTTTAATATACAAGATTGCTATTTTTATTAACTAAAGAGTTTCAATTAAAAAGAAACTTTATCCCAAATTGAGGTGTCATAATTTTGAGATTAATCAAGTTGTCTAATTGAATGAACATTACTATGATTACCCAAGCTAATTAACACAAAACACAAGGGGAACTGTCCCGAACTTATAAATATTTCAATCAGACAGTACAACATGTACAAATATTGTTTTAATAAATATATTTTTGAAAGTGTGGCAATTACATGAATTATAATCATAAATTTTCTTATATTTCAAAAACATAAAACAATAAATATCGATCCAGCCATGAAAATCTGACTTATGAAACACTAACTGTTTAAAACTTTATACTTTAAGAATCTCTACTGACAATGACTGATAAAAATATTTGCTTTAAAATAAAGTTTTTCAGCTGTTAATATAATCCTAAATAGATCTACATGTATATCATTGTATATATCATGTATTATCATGATTATGGCATGTATGGAAGATAGACAACAAAAATCATTTTCTGTTTAAAAAGCAAGCTTTCCTAACAATTATCAAATAAGTTTTAAATGAAAATGGATCAAAACGTTATCAATAGTTCTTAGCCAGTTTGAAAAACATGTCAGTGTAACAAAATTGTCTGAAAAAAAGAATCAATAATCACTAAAGGCTTTAAAGAGCCTGTGTTGCTCACCTAGGTTAAATAGATCTATGTGCATCTTCAACAATTGACACTCTCCAATATTTACAAATTTCCTTTTACATGTACATTAACAGAGGTCAGAGTGGTCTTTGAAACTGATAAGGTGTGTCCTTAAATGTGGCCAGACTAAAGCTAGGCTAGAGTCTTTACCATGGTTCAATTTGATGTTCACACAATGACACATGTCAGTTGTTGTTCACAATACCTGAATAAGTCAGTATGTTTTAAATTGATGAAAATTGTTTGACATGACTAAATAATCATGATAATAGGGCCATGCTTTTAATAAATTTAATGTTTATTTATTTATTTATTTTTATATTTTTTTATTGTACTGGTATTTCACAAATTTGATAGTTTTGCAGCTTATTAATTTGGTTCAACTTTTCTTAGGTCCCAGTTGTCCTGATTATGTGCATTATTTTGAAAGGCACACTTGAGCTTGTGTTTTGAAGCCTATAATTTGCAAAACATTATCATACATGTATCTTCTTAAAAATTAAATTTTAATAGTGTTGAATTTAAAAAAAAAAAGAAAGAGCAAAATTGGACTGACCTAGGAATTTTGGGACAAATGAACCCATAACTATTTTGACTGATTATTTTTACTTTTACAGATTTAGCTTTTCAAAAAAATATCAGTAAATAAAAGTTCAATGATTAGTGATTTTTTGTTTCTTTTTATGAAATACAGTTCCCCATTATTTTGTACATAAATTGAGTGACTAGTCATGTTAGTTAACTTTTGTATTTCAGTGCCTTAGCTCATTGTTGAAGGTCATACAGTATGTACAGTGACTTAAAGTTGTTAATTTCTCTTTCATTTGGTCTTTTGTGGAGAGTTGTCTCATTGGCAATCAAGTATATGGCTTTCAATCTATCCATGTACTATAAATGTATCTTGTAAAATATTGAAACATTGAAAATGTCTAAGAAAAGAGTTAAACGTTGCTTTAATTTCATTCACAGGCAATAGTTCTTTGTGAGTTCATAGAAAAGTATAAAGAAGAATTTAAAAACAAAGAAGTTATAGAACTGGGAGCAGGATCAGGAATTGTTGGCATTGTAGCAGCCTTAGTTGGTAAGAGTTCTGACATTTTAAACATATATGTCATACATCATGTACATGTAGAGGAGGTGCCACAGCATAAATTATTGGATCTGTAACTTGTAAAGCATGTTATTAAATGATATAAGCAAATAAGCCCTAATACGGATAAATCAGCATGTGCAATACTAAAAACGTTCCACTGTCGATATAAATCAAGATTTAATATTGCTCTTCGAACAGGACCAATACGGAAAAAAAACAGGGCCAATACAGAAAAAAGCGGGAAAAAAGCTGTATTAGCCCTAGGGCTTATACAGGACGTTCACTTCCGGTTTTCAATTTTCTTACGCCATTACTTAACTTTGGAAGTATCGTTATGCATAAAAACATTTGTATAATATTTTTTAAATTAAAGTCATGAAATAAACAGGTTAAATGATGTGCAATGTTTTGTAACGTCTTAAAGTTTTGAAACGGAAAAAACAGGGCCAATACAGAAAAAAGCGGGAAAAAAGCGGGAAAAAAATAGATTCTCGGTCAGCTGTATTGGCCCTCGACCCTACAGGTCTCGAGGCCAATACAGCAAACCTTGAATCTATACCAGTGCCAATACAGAAACAGCCAGTTAATAACACTATATTATCATATACTTGTTTACAATATTACTAAAATTTTACAGTTCAATAACATTTGAAAATATCTAAAGGCTATGAAAGGATCATTAGGTTTATTGACCAGATTCTTTAGAATTTCCAAAGCGGGCTGATAAAGGTACCTTTATTGACTGCTTCCGGAATGTTATCATATGCCTTTCTGTTAATTTCCGTGACGTTTATCACATGCAACTTCGTGCATTTCCGGAAATTTTATTGAAATCGACAACACAACGCGGGAAACGGCAAGTGATAAGACTTTTCCCAAAATAGTTGAGGAGCAAAAATGAATTAAGTAAAACTTGTTTTGAAAGACATAAATGAGGTGACAATATTATTGAAGAACATGACAAAACACATAAAATGCATGTTTATCAATAAAACAATTAAAGTAAAGAATTTGTTTTGGTTGTCTGTAAATATTTTCTGAAAATGCAAAGACAAACAAAATTAAATTTTAATAGTTCTTGTCTGTATATCTTCTGCTGAAGTATATGATAAAAAGATTATGACATGTTATTTTTCATATCAGACCCTTTATCGGCCCTCGTTCATGATATCAGCCGTCGAGCCTGTGGCTCTTGGGCTGATATCACAACCTTGGGCCGATAAAGGGTTTGATATGAAAAATGCCATGTAATAATCTATACTTATAACGGGACTAGAGCTTGTAAGGTTTTCATTGTTTCTGTATTCTTCATGAATCTAAAAAATGTTTAAGTCTGTTCTTTTAAGTTTTGTATGTATCTTTAATGCCTTTGGAGCTTTATAAAGAAGTTGTTCAATAATTACAATCATTACAATGTAAATAATACAAAAATTGCTTTAATTTCAGGAGCTAATGTTGTGATAACAGACAGGGAACAAGTCTACCGCTACCTAAAACATGTTGTAAAGGATAATCTCAAAGACAAAGAAAATGTCAAATATTCAGTTAAAGTCTTAGACTGGACTAGAGACCTTCATAAATTTCCTCAGAAGTATGATATCATTCTAGGAGCTGATGTCATCTATGTGGAGGAAGTGTTTGATGCTTTATTAGAAACACTGCTACATCTCAGTCATGATGAGACAAAAATATATTTGTCTTGTAAATTACGATACGATAGAGACACAAGATTTTTAGATATGGTTCAGAAACACTTTTCGTTAAAAGAAGTTCTGCATGACAAGGATAAAGATATTAAAATTTTCCTATGTAGAAAAATAAAAATATTGGCCTAAATGTCATACATGTGTTATATATAGAAATAAGATGTTGTATGAGTGCTAATTAGACAACTCTCCATACAAGTCACAATTTATAAAAGTAAACCATTATAGGTCAAATTTTGGTCTTCAACACAATGAACACAGAGTATGGGATAGTTGACTTAAATTTAAAAAATGGAAATTTTTTCAACTTGCTATTCACTGATCAATGCTCAACCTAACATTTAAAGTTATGAATCAGGATAATAGTCACATATCATGCATATTTCTGTTTTACTTGATGTACTTTGAATGAAATTTGATTAAAGTAAAAATGTTCTAGAAGATTGCTGCACACGGTTTGCACAATACATTTTTTTAAATGAGCATATTCTGTAAGATGATATCTGCATGATTTACCAACAAATGTGTGGAACACTTATTAATAAGACAGAATTCTGCACAATTGAAAATAACACAAAGAGGCATTCAGCGGTCTGAAGGTCAAAAATGAAGTTTTTTTTGTATTTTATGTAATGAAAGTAAATGCTTGCCAATTCTTATTGGAGTACAAAAGGGCATAACAGTTCTTATAAGTACATGTAATCAAAAAGACAAAATGAAAATGAAGAAATATCTACCTATAATTCATACCTTTGAAGCCTTCATCACGGGTTACACATTGTTACATGTGTTTGGATTTTCCATCTGTTCGGATAATAATGTTGAGTCTGCATCGTACTTTCTTTTGTAGCTCCAATATGCATTGACGAGTTGTTTAAATGCACAGCACTCTTTTTCAAATTGTTTGTTAATATAAGATAAGGATCTACAACTTAATTATCTATAAATGCATGTTGTGTTCTATAATATTGAGTGTCCTTTATTTGAGTTCAAATAAGCAACTGGTAATTTACACTGCATTGTATCAGTTTTCATCATTTCACTCAATGTCTTCATGTACATAACACACAGTTTATAAAATTGAGAATAGAATGTGCATAAAAACAGTTTATGCAATCTAGAGAATAAATCGAGGTATATTATGTTTATTTCCAGCTGAATCGCAAAGAACAAAAGACCTTAAATAAAGATGAGACCTGTGGGAAAGCACTATTTATGTTGTATGTCAACAAAACCCTTGCATTTCATTTCCAACATGTTCAATGTAAACATTGGGAAGTTCTACAGAAAAATTAGACTTCCTTGTGAAGGAGTCAAATATAACATTTCACAAAAAAAATAGAATTAAATCCACGGGTTGCCAGTCAAATGCTGTATTTGCAGGCTAGACTGAGAATTACATATCAACATCACAACATTCAATAAATTGATTAATAGTGCTTATCAACTCCTCAATCTGCTTTACATGTTGTCCATTAACCTCCTCGTTATAATTTGAAAACTCCTCATTCTTCAACATATCTTCTAAAATATATTTAACTCTATGAATATCAAACAGAATACAGTCCTTATTCAACCAATGAGGTGTTGTGAATGTTTGGGTGATGTCCCCTTTCATTGGTAATCTGGTATCCTTATGACTGGTTTCAAGTTCATTTTCCACTGAATCAGTTGATTTAGTCTGTTGTTTTAATATTTCAATCCTTGGTAGAACAATTGTTTTCATGAAATCAAAGAATTCTGGATAGTTTATTCCTTTGTCAGCTTTCAACATTATCTGTAAAATAAATATTTCATATTTAAAAATATGCCTGTCAGCCATCCTCAGTATTGTAATAATATAAGTGCAGAAGTTAATGAATATTTTTTTAATGCGACTGGTTGAGCATCCCAATAATAAGTACAAATGTACTCGCATTTTGATATCTGACACACATATCTGTATGCAGCTTTTCCCCTGAAATCACTATTATTTAGTCAGAAAATAGTCTTCTATTAAAAGGGTAAAAATGTGTCACACAATTGTTATTTTTTCAGTTGAGAAATTTCTGGTTAAGGTAGCAATACACAGTTTAGAGATCCATTTTGCATTTTGGCCAGGGTGGATTTTTCAAATATGGCTGAGTACTAATTTAATCTTCAAAGATTGTTTATAAGAACATCAAGATTATTTTTTACCTGTTTTGACTGTATGACTATTTTTATTTCTAGACTGACCATGCATTGCCATAAGTCGAAATTAATGTTATGTTTACAAACATTTTTTTTCTACACAAAGTTTCTTACACAATTTTAACAAAAAAGAGATGAAAGACAAGATTTTTATTGGGTTTCTTGATAGATATATGTGAACAGTTTCAAGTTCAGTACTTCAAGTGATTGAAATTCTGCTTCTTATGTCAAATAGTAGGGAAATATGTGACATTTTTCCCTTTTTTGCAATATTATATAACAAATAAATGCAGATTTTTTTATATGGATACACCAAAAAGAAATCATATTTAAAATTTACCATTTTAACTACTGGATATAAAATCTATGGAAGGTTCTGATTACATATTTGACACAAACATTAAGCTCAATCTGCAAGAAAGCAATAAAATGGGATGGGAAATTAATAAGGTTAAATTTTAACTGTTTATTGCTACCTAAAGAGAGATAATCTCATTTGAATCTTGTTCTTTTGTCCTTACTAACATGACAAATGAAAATAGACAATATTTCTTCATTGCAGAATAAAATATAAAATATATTTGTTCAAGCTTCTGAAACAGAAAGAAAAGTGAGGCACATCTTTTTCTTCTGTTTCATAGCAAATATAAATATATTTTGTATGTCCTTAAAATTTACAAATATTGTTTTTATCCTGCAATTTAACATTTATGCTTAAATATACATATTTTTTTTAATTTTGGACCTTTAAACTTTTTTTAAATTAAAAATTAACATGACTTAAAGAGGAGACTGTTATGAGGAACCCAAATTGAACTGTGATGCAGTCAGTTATATAAATATAACAAGTCACTGAAAACAGAAGTGGGATACTGAGGAGACTAAAAACATATACTTTTACATACAGGTTTATACTTCATGTTACCTGTCAACGTGTACTTGTATACTGTGGATTCATTAATATTCATTGGATACCAATTTTCGTGGTTTTCGTGGGTACAGGAGAACCACGAATTCAAATGTTCAACCAAATACAAATTTTGTAAATGAATGAGTGTAGAATTTGCCAAAACCACGAAATTAAATATCCACGAATATGTAATTTTCCTCAAACCACAAAAATTGATACCCACGAAAATAAATGAATCTACAGTAGTAGAAAAGTCAATTGCAGGATAAATATGCATTTACATCTACATATAAATTTGAGAATTGAAATGGGGAATATGTCAAGGAGACAACAACCCTAGAAAGAGCAGAAAACAACCCAAGGCTCCCAATACCAGGATCCTCAACACAGCAAGACAATCCTGCTCCTGGAGGTAGAGATTCAGTCTGAAACCATGGTTCTACCTGACAATGCTGGTACCAGTCTCCATCTACCATTTTAGCATCTTTCACATCTTGTATTTCTTGTTCAACTTCTGTAAGTCCCTGTTTTAGGTAGTTCCAACTTATATCAACATTACAACCATTCAACCAGTTATGATTGATAGATATGGTATCCTCCTAGAAATAAACAGAACCAAAATCTGTCTCCTTTAGAAAATGTATGTTGTTAGATAAACAATGTAGATTATTTTTATTTCAACATCATCTTAATTTTGAAAATGCTATTGTGGATTTTTTTTTTTAAATACCATTTTTATTTGAGTAAAGGAAGATTGCACTTTTATGGAAATTTGATTTCATGGTTTTTCTATAGTCTGCATTCAAGGCTCCAGAAAATGTGTACTCTGTTGAACATTTAATTTCTTGGTTCACCTTTAAACATAAAATCCATGAACAGTATATTGGTATCCAAGGAATAGTAAAGAATCAACAGTACTTTATCTACAATATTTTGTGTAAATCAACTTATAATAGTTTGTTTTCTTGATTTACATGGGAGAAAACCAGGCAGATGCATATAAAAATGTTAACTGCTTTCATTTTTTCAACCTCCAAATTTAAGCAACAATCTTAGAACAATGAATCCATAATATAGATGACAAAACACATCATAACTTATAAATTACTTCGATGCATCATAAATAAGTAATGAGAAAAGCTTTGGTCTTTCATGTGTAGCAGTTTTAATTTGCAACTCCAGTGGATGTAAAGCTAAACTTACTAGATTGAAAACTTGATGATGCCAACCACTTGGCACAAATATTACCTCCCCTGGTAACTGTGTCACTTCTATTCTGTTTTTGAGTTCAGTAAATTTTGGGTATTTCTTTGGATTCTTCAAATCCTCAGAATTAGCATCAAAAACCAGTTGTCCATGAACATCTTTCAAACATTCTTCTTCACCTGAAATTTTATCGAAAAGCAAAGACATAGAATCAGTATATTCCGTCGCACCCACAATTGTCATGATCCCTGACGAATATAGTCCCTAGTGTTGACAGTGGTTTACTTGCCAATGTTTTTTTTATCCCGCTTCCAAATTTATTTCTCCATGTTTTATTCTTCAAATTGCAAGTAGGGGGGTGAAATTCACTGTAAAAAATGTAAAAATTTATATAATTATAAATTTGGGTCCAGAATTTTAAAGGAAAATAGTGATTTGTTCCAGCTGAAAAAGGTTAAAAATTAGCACTTCGGAAAGAGTCAAAAGATTTTAAGATGCCCTAAACATAAAATTGTCCATATTTTGAGTTAGAGCCGATGAAGTTTTCTATAATTTTGATATAATTTGTCCCAAAAGTAGCACAACACACTGTAAAAATTTCAGTGAGAAAGCGCAGGTGGGATTTTTAAATTTTCATATATGTTCTAAAAGAAATGCACTACGAAATAATTGTGGTCTCGGACCATATGCATTAGGCAAATGAATAACTCTTCTATTGCTGTTTTTCATATCAGAGTTACCTTGGTAACTACACCATTTTGGTTTGAATCTGAATAAAGATCATTGATTTTAAACTTGACTTGGAACAACTGTTTAACATTGTGTAATATTTATAGTCCAGGACTTCAATGAAAGAAATAATCTGATGTCTTTGTAATTCCATTTTTCTGTACAAAGGGAGATAATTCTTGCAATATTATTCCTAAATATTTCTTCTGTACATGACATTTCTGAAAGACTTAATTAATAATCTGAACAATATAAAGAATAATAATCAAACAAACTGGTGTTTTAGTTTAAACATATTTATTTATAGTGGATTGGGAAACAAGTTTTGCAACTTATATTAATCCCTTTCCACTTTGCGGGTGCGAGTGCTGCCTTGTAGCGGCATTAGCCTACTCTTTTTCGAAATCTTCAAGGGTGTCTTTAACGTGCAAGAGATGTGGCTCTCTCTTAACGCGGGTCAGCCATTTATCGTCCCTTTCTGACGGACTATCATCGTTTCCTCAAGACCATACTCGCATACTGATGTTTTCTCGATAATACAGAGGATAAAGGTGTAGTGTAGTAACTCCTGTTTCTAATTCTTTGACTGAATAAGTTTACCTGTCAGAAGTATTGCAAAAAATGTCCTATATTGAAAATTTATTGCAGTTATGATTTTTATGCCCCACCTGTTTGAATGATTTTACACTAGTAATTTTGGGGCCCTTTATAGCTTGTTGTTTGGTGTGAGCCAAGGCTCCGTGTTGAAGACCGTACATTAACCTATAATGATTCACTTTTATAAATTGTTATTTGGATGGAGAGTTGTCTGTGAGTCATTGGCACTCACACCACATCTTCCTATATCTATTGACATATGTAGATCGTGTTTAAAATAATTACTTTGCAGTAATTTACAAATGTTTAGGACTTAGATTGTTGTTGTCTTTAATTTCATTTTATTACCTTTATTTTAAATGAAATCTTAAAATTTAATATGTTGGTTTTTTAAACTAAGATGGAACTGGCATGTGGTCATCATTCTTAAAAAAAATACCTGGAGGAAAAAAGATCCACTTCTTCTTTCCACATACATTGGCTGACCAACTGAAAGATCTGAACACATCAGCATGGAATGGTGTCCTGTAAGATAAAATATAAACATATCATAGGCATAGAAATATAAATGCAAAGAATTTCAACAATGACAATAAAATAAAATTCAGAAATTAAAGGTAATGGGGAATAACTTGTAATTTTCTGATTTCCTGCTTTATAATAAAAGTCCTAGTGTTGAACTTTTTGATTCCTGGTTCTTTTAATAATGTATCTTTAGATGCTTGTTTTTGTTCCTACTGAACACTATTTATACTGCAACTAGTTGTGGTTATTTCCTTAATATAGTAACAGGGTTCTCGCTAAGGATTTTTGAAGGCAAGTCTAGGGACTTGTCATTTTTGGCCATGATGAGTACAACAGCAAGAAGAAAATGTTTTATTGCAATACAATGTAATATTTTAGTCTCCATTTCCTAACAGAGCAATGAAATGACATTAAACTCAGATCACTTTTAAATTTTTGCCATTAATTGATGATATTTGTACATGTGTTAAACTATGTTCAGTTTATACAAAATATTTCAATCTTGATGCATCTGTGGAATCATCAGTTTTAAAAATGGTGAGTCCAGACAGATTTTGATGAGTCCAGGACTCATGAATTCACCTTAGTGAGAACCCTGCTAATAGTAACACAGCTTTATTTTGTGCAATGTCAGTTGCATCATGGAACACTTTCTCCACAATCAAGGGTTCATCAAGGGTTCATCAAGGGATTAAAATAAGCTTGACATTTGTGTTACGATTTGAAAAGCTATTAATGTATCAATTTAAGTTGCAGTATAAAAACTATATTAGGTAAGTGTCATAAAAATATAAACTTTTTTTCTATTTGGAGCAAAACTGTTTCTCAGCCACATATAAAAAGTTTATATTTTTCTGACATTGACCTAATATTCTATATGTGTATGTTTTACAGATAATCAATTACAAGTCCATAAATTTAATAAAAATAATTACTTTACTGGCAATTTATTATTCCACATTTCAATATGATATTGATTATTTATGAGTAATTTTTTCCATTATTTAAAATATCTATCTCTGCATATTTCTAATTATTAAATAATCTAATTCATGAAATATTTTCTATACAGAGATAGCCATCAAGTAATTGAATGACGTAATCTGATTTATGTATAAAATTTTACCAAGAACCTTTAGGTCCCATGTAAACAAATCTGTAATCATCACAAATCTCATTTCTCTTGTCCCAGTATTCATTCATCCAATCTGAGGTAAAATATTCTGGAGTTTCATAGGCTTTGTAGTCTGGAAACTCTCTGAAAGATAATTATCTGTGCTAGAAAACATTCAAGATTAAGGTGGTACCTAACACTACAGGGAGATACTCTGTAAAATCAGCAGAACATTTTAATGACGTTGTGTTGTTAAGGAAATATCAAGCTTCTCAATGATCAAAATAAGTGTTTGTCAAACTGCTATATAACCAGTGTATTTTTTCTGATTCAATGGTTGGTTCAAATTTTTTGAAAATTTTATATTTTTGTCAAAGGATCAAAGTGAATATTTTGTCAAAATTTAATGAAAAATAAACGAGCCAAATTAATTTTAGTTAAGGTGTTGGGTACCACCTCAAGATTGATTTGTACAGTTTGTTCTGATGGTGTTCTGTTTCACCTGTCCCAATTCAGGGGTTGTCTTTGCTTCATGTTTGTAATATTTGTTTTTTTAAAGAATTGTAATGTTATAATTCAGGCATTTAACTTCCTTGTTCATGTTATTAAACATGTTAA
Source organism: Mytilus edulis (assembly GCA_019925275.1). Classification (NCBI taxonomy): domain Eukaryota; kingdom Metazoa; phylum Mollusca; class Bivalvia; order Mytilida; family Mytilidae; genus Mytilus; species Mytilus edulis. The sequence continues at coordinate 48,300,480 of CM034358.1, forward strand.
ATGTTTAAATTGTTTCATATTTTTCATGTTAGGACCTTTATAGCCTGAACTAAACAGTATGACATTTTCTCATTATTGAAGGCCTTACAGTGACCTATAACATACCTGCCAAGTTTTCAAAATGCCCATGGGGGTTTTGTGTGCAAGATGGCTGCCATACTCCTAATAAACCTTCAAGAGGGCCTTCAAATACATTTTAATGTTGTTTTTTTGGCTTCTTCATACTTTTATAAGCCTATATTCAGTAAAAAATCAATTGTTTTGTTTTAATTGAGGACAAAATTGCTCTTTCAAAATTTCAATTTTGGAACCTCCATGGGGGAAATCCCCCACAAATAGTGACAGTTGGCAGGTATGGCTATTGGATTATGAGGAGGAAAGTGTTTTCCTACCTATGAAGCTTGATTACCAATATCAGTAAAAGCTATATGTTGCCGAATCAAAAGTTATTCTGACATAGGTGTTTACCTGTTGAAATGAAAATCTTTTAGATACAAGCAATTCATATCCTCAGGGTAACCCCTTTCTTTATACTTCTCCCAGTAGGACATAAAGTCATGTATTGTCATCTCAGACTTTGGATGTGAACCATATTTCTCCATTTTACAATTGGCAACAGGTACACATGCATTTCCTGGAAAAGCAATTTAAATATCTTGATGAATAAAAAATATAAATATTAATATGCAGTGACCTATATTTGTTTTAAATTTCTGTGTCATTTGGTGTTTTGTTAAGACTTGGAGATGTTTCATTGGTAATCATACTGCATCTTATTATGTTTATATACATATTTAGCATGTTTAGCGGCTAAGTATTATATTCAGAATGCTTCCTTTGCAAATCAATCCCCAGCAGAAATTTCTACTTTTCAATAAACATTATATACACTACAGCTTTGGTGGATTTTGCTTTGTCCACCGGCCCACCATGGGAGTGGGCACCGGGTGGGCAAAATTTCTAACTTGTCCACTCTTTATGGCAATAGATAATTACAGAAATGTTTGAGAGGTAGGATGATACAATCTTTCTAACAAAAATGTGTCCATAGTACATGGATGCCCCACTGGCACTATCATTTTCTATGTTCAGTGGACCATGAAATTGGGGTCAATACTTCTATTTCATGAAATTGACATTAAAATTCTGACCATAGGGAACATGTTTAACCCTACCACATTATTTATGTATGTGCCTGTTCCAAGTCAGGAGCCAGTAATTCAGTGGTTGTCGTTTGTTCATGTGTTACACATATTTTTTTTCTTTCATTTTTTTACATAAATAAGGCCGTTAGTTTTCTCATTTGAATTGTTTTACATTGTCTTATTGGGGCCTTTTATAGCTGACTATGCGGTATGGGCTTTGCTCATTGTTGAAGACCGTACGGTGACCTATAGTTGTTAATGTTTGTGTCATTTTGGTCTTTTGTGGATAGTTGTCTCATTGGCAACCATACCACATCTTCTTTTTTATATGTGTACTAAGTTTTAAATTGATTGGACTTCATCTTCATCAAAAACTACCATGAACAAAAATTTTAACCTGAAGCTCAGATGATATTCAACAAGTGCAAAACTTCCAACATATATAACTTTAAAATCTACATTTAATCAAGAACAGTATGTAAAATTCAATTAAACCAAAGTCGAACGACAATAAAATTTTCTTCATGCATGTGTTGATCAGTCAGTGGATTGTAAAATCAGGGTCCAAACTCTAATTTGGTATTAAAATTAGAAAGACAATATCATAGGAACATGCATGAGGGAATGTGTACTAAGTTTCAAGTTGATTGGACCTCAATTTCATCAAAAACTACCTTGACCAAAAACTTTATCCTGTCAGAAGCAGAACAGACGAACAAAAGAAGGAATGGACAGACACAGACCAAAAGACATCATGCCCCACTTAGGAACAAAATACCTCTATTGACATCTAATATCATGAATATGTCTAAATTAAAGAATAATTTCACATAACCTGAATTCTCCAATTATGTCACCAGGTCCATAGAGCATTTTTGTCCACAATTGTTAACAAAACAATTAATTTTACAATGACTATAGGCTAGTAAAAGCATGAAGAAGCCAAAAAAACAAAATTAAAATGTATTTGAAAGCACCCTTGAGTTTTTTTTAATGACTATGACAGCCATATTGCACGCAAAACCCCCATGGGCATTTTGAAAAGTTGGCAGGTCATCATCTTATTTTAATCATTAATTGTTAATGAGTACAATGTACGATGTACAGGACGATGTATATATTAAAACAGTTTTAGACAACTTATAGTCATGATAAAATATTTTTAGCTTTTGAGTTTGAACAAATCTATTGTCACATGATTGTCATAATTGTACGAATCGTAAAAAATGTATTGAACAGTCACTCTTGATGACTCAATGATTGGAAGTGAAAAATTGATTGTTCAAGAGAGGGTTTGAAAGTGACCCGTTAGAGGCAGGCAACAGCGTGTGCTGAACCAAAGTAATTATATGGAACGAAGTCCCCAATAACTGTAGAAAAATCAATAAAAAAAAATAAAAAAATTTGGGAAAATTTCCCAAATTTTTCATTCTACTAATGAACATGATGAACTCAAAATCGTTAACTTTTTTTTCAGATCTACTCCCTTTTCCCGTCTGCATCTGCGCACAAATGTTTTCTGGTCGGTCTTCTTTGCATGAGACTTTGAATTAAATGTATATTTATCAACATATCAACAAATATAGGAAGGAATCCAACACCCAATCATTTTTTAATAATTGTTTGATATGAAAAAACGTTACCTGATTACAGCATTTCTTTGTTTAGATTGAATATGACGTCATACTTACAGAACCTCACAACTAAATCCATAACAACAGAACCCATATCGGAAACATTACAGTATTTCTGTTTCATGATTGAATTAAAAAAATAATAATACAGACTTCGTCCCCATTTACAGGTAATGCCTGCCTCATATTAAGGCAGGTTCCCATTGATAGAAACAAGTGCCTGTGGCTTGAACAGTTGATCAAAATTAAATATAAAAAAAATAAATAAACCAGATGCTCCGCAGGGCGTAGCTTTATACGACCGCAGAGGTTGAACCCTGAACGGTAGGGGCAAGTATGGACACAACATTCAAGCTGGATTCCGCTCTAAATTTGGATTGTGATTAAATAGTTGACACAGCATAGGTTTCTGACACAGAATGAATGTATTCAAATGAACTTAAAATTTTTGTTTTCTCTTAGAGCAATTCACTATGCTGTTGAATATTAATCCTCTCTAAAAAATGTTTGAAGAAATTTTCTTTTTATTAATGAAATTTCAAATGAGAAAAATTGAACCCAATTTTTTAATCACATCCCCCTTTTCCTTATTCCAAAACTAATTTCAATTAAAATATTCTAATGGAGTTTGCAACAATTACTACTCATTTAAATACATCATAAAATATTAAGATATAAAAAAAACTGCTTGTTATCACTGAATGGTAAAGATTATTTAAATTTATCAGTTGGTAGTAAAAAGTGAATATACATTGTATATTGTATATAACAAAGATTTAAGTTAATTCTGGACAAAGAAAGATAACTCCAATTAAAAAAAATTCTTGCAGATATTTCTTGCTTACTATACTGGACAAAGAAAGATAACTCTTAATTAAAAAAAATTGGCTATTTCACAATATTGTGAAATTAGATATTTCTTGCCATTGCACAATACTGTGCAATTGAAAAGACTTGCTATTGCATAATACTTAATATAATAATTTTAGATCCTGATTTGGACCAACTTGAAAACTGGGCCCATAATCAAAAATCTAAGTACATGTTTAGATTCAGCATATCAAAGAGTCCCAAGTATTTAATTTTTTGTTAAAATCAAACTTAGTTTAATTTTGGACCCTTTGCACTTTAATTTAGACCAATTTTAAAACTGGACCAAAAATTAAGAATCTACATACACAGTTAGATTTGGCATATCAAAGAACCCCAATTATTCAATTTTTGATGAAATCAAACAATGTTTAATTTTGGACCTCGATTTGGGCCAACTTGAAAACTGGGCCAATAATCAAAAATCTAAGTACATTTTTAGATTCAGCATATCAAAGAACCCCATGGTTTCAATTTGGGCCCTTTTTTGACCCCTAATTCCTAAACTGTTGAAACCAAAACTCCCAAAATCAATCCCAACCTTTCTTTTGTGGTCATAAACCTTGTGTCAAAATTTCATAGATTTCTATTAACTTAAACTAAAGTTATAGTGCGAAAACCAAAAAAATGCTAATTTGGGCCCTTTTTGGCCCCTAATTCCTAAAATGTTGGGACCAAAACTCCCAAAATCAATAGCAGCCTTCCTTTTATGGTCATAAACGTTGTGTTAAAATTTCATAGATTTCTATTCACTTTTACTAAAGTTAGAGTGCGAAAACTAAAAGTATTCGGACGACGACGACGACGCCAACGTGATAGCAATATACGACGAAAATTTTTTCAAAATTTGCGGTCGTATAAAAAATGTGTATCTACATCATGAACATATAATACCAAATCTAGCTTGAAGAAATTCGAAATTTGGGCTTCCATCTGCTAGGCACCATTCTTTTCTACTTTGCCAGTGTTTAGTGAAGTCTGATGATAAGATACAAGGATAATTTGGGAGCAAATAGTTCAAGAAAAAGTCATGATAAGTTTGTTTCACTTCTATTTTCGGAATTTGTTTTAATTCTGTTGAAATATTTCTCAATTGCACGATTTCCTCGTCTTTGTAGGGAATCATTTTCAAAATTTGTATTTCTGAAAAACGTCATATAAATACACAGCTGTTTCATCAGAAATGTAAGCTTATATTTCACAAAGTTGTAAAAGTTATGGGCGCAGACATCTTTAATTATGATATTCACGTTAAAAAAGATTCTATCTATTTAAATATTTAAACAAATATAAATTAGTTTATAATGTTCACATTACTGAAAATATGTATAATTAAGAATAGGATAGATGTTATATAATTTCATCGAAATTTTAACTATAACTTTTAGGACTTTTTTCTTACGCTGTACATCATTTTCTCAAAGTGAAAGTAGAACTTGCATTGTGTTGCCACAACAGGCACATACTGGAAAACAGACTATTGTCTATTATATTTGAAGGTAAAACAAGGTAACAAATTCACAAAAATTGTAAAATGGCACAAACATTAAGCTGGATTTTGATGGTTATTTTAGATAGTACAAGGAAGTTAAAACTGAATGAACCCTATTGATGGATCATTATACCTTTTACATAAGCCAAAGGCTTCTACTGACCCCTCGTCTTGGATTGCCGTATATGATTTCTCATCTCATAATTAATATATTTATATATGATATATTAAACTTATCAAAAAAACACTTATTTAGGTGTGCGCAGCTGAAACACATAACATGAACATACAATGTATATGAATTTATATGGGTTCCAATTTTCGCCATTTAAAGCAGACTTAAAATAATTCAGAGTCTTTGCCGTCACCGTTTAATCTGACAGGTTATTCCACTGATCCACTACTCTAATTGAAAAAGCATGAATAGGATAGATGTTATATAATTTATATATGGGTTCCAATTTTCGCCATTTAAAGCAGACTTAAAAATATTCAGAGTCTTTGCCGTCACCGTTAAATCTGACAGGTTATTCCACTGATCCACTACTCTAATTGAAAATATTATAGTCATAGATTTTATATATATATACATTGTTAATATGTTTGTCTTACATGTCTTATCCTAACCTTATTAATAAGATTTGTAGTTTTACTAATAAGTTGTTTCTAGATTTTAATCGAGGAGTTATTTGTTTGATCTTAGTTCTTTTCAAATGGGTCAAAATTGAATTATGACTTCCAAATTTTCCTAGTGTGCTCTTTGCACCTGTCCTAAGTCAGGAATCTGATGAACAGTAGTTGTCTTTTGTTTATGTAGTATATACGTGTTTCTCGTTTCTCGTTTTTTAATATAGATTAGACTGTTGGTTTTCCCGTTTGAATGGTTTTACACTATTAATTTTGGGGCCCTAAATAGCTTGTTGTTCGGTGTGAGCCAAGGGTCCGTGTTGAAGGCCGTACATTGATCTATAATGGCCGGTTTACCTTTCTTTTTTTTTTTTTCTTTTTTTAAATTGTTATTTGGATGGAGAGTTGTCTCATTGGCACTCACACCACATCTTCCTATATCTAATTCCTATTGAGTTACTAAAAAATGTTATTATGTGGAAACTATGACAATTTTTCCCATTGTCAAATGAATTCAGACCGTCTTGCTCCATTTTTTTTACCAACTTCCCCCTTTCATATTAACCAACTCGTCCCACTTATGAAAAATATAGTTTACAATAGACAATAGACAATATTTTTAAGCACAAGCACTATGAACACATTTATATTAAATGATTATGGCATACAAAATTAAGACAATAAACTGACAATAGTTAAATTGATAATAATTGATATTATACATGTTAGAGTGACAGTGGTATTCACAGCGAGGGAAAAAAAGACTATAAATATCGACAGTTAACACATTATTAATGTTTATGAACAAATAGAAAAAGAACACAAACAAAAATTAGGTTGCATATTAAATGAAATACAAGTTATACAGATCATCTCAATAAAAAACAATCCTTTATGGTGATTTTTAAAATGACTGGTAGACTGCTATTTAAAAGTGCAGTAACATGCTTATTTTGAGTTGAGCCTACCAAATTGTTCCACTTGCAATGACTTATGAAATGTAGTTTTATCGTGATGATTTTTGGCCTACCAACTCCCCCCACTTGAAAGAGTGAACCTGATCTTTGGAATTTAAACAAATTAAAACTATATCTAACCATCATGACCATGATAACCATGATTACAGTTCTGCCAACTTCATGAAGCAAATGGGTGAGATTTGGCCAAAAATTGAAAAGACCAAAGAGAAAATACAATAGACCAAAGGGAAATTCCACCAAAAAATCATAAACATGTGTGAGTCTCACGCTAAATGCTTGAGACTTGGCAGCCCTGTATATTATACATACCTGGACTGACTACACAGCCCTTGCATTGACAGTACTGTATATACATTATATATATACATGATATATGCAGAATATTACATTAAAAAGAAATTATTACTAAAAATATTTGATGTTACAACAAACCACACCTGAACCATACACAACTTCTCTTATGTACGAACAAAGGAGATGAAAACAAAAAAGGCTTAAAATAAAACTGACTTTATACAGTTGTAAAATGTGGTAGGGGTTTACTTCAGCACTACTATAAAATTATTTTTTCCAAGGGACATAATTTTTGAAAAAATAATTGATCATTGTTATTTTTGCAGATTTCTTTTTTTCAAGACTTCAAGACTGTACAACATCAAAGACAGTAACATGATTGTATTATTCCATGAACTCTATATCATAGTTCAGACAGTAATAAAATGGTTACGACCTAAACAGCAGTTAAAACAAATCAAACATGGCAAACACGTCAAGTTTGATGATGAATTTGATGGAAGGAAAGAAGAAGTTGTGGAGGAAATGGTGATAAAAGCTGTATGTGGTGTGGAATTAGAAGGGAGGCCACCAGATTTTAGTGTCGATAAAAATGACAAAACTGTAAACTTTGCATTTCTGTGTGATGAACCGACTATTTCACACATTAAACACTCTAAAACTATGTTTATAATGAGAGGAGTTTCTGGTTCAGGGAAATCAACACTAGTTAAATTGATCGGTAATATATATAGGGATAGTCGAATATGTTCAGCCGATAAGTATTTTATGAAAAATGGTGAATACCGATTTGACAAATCCAATTTATCAATTGCACATGAAAAATGTGATGAGAAAGCAAAAAAAGCATGTTTAAATGGGGTACCAGTGGTTGTCATCGATAATACAAATGTCAAAAGATGGGAAATGTCCAGTTACTTGGCGCTGGCCTTCACAAATAATTATCCTGTTGTCGTAGTACAACCAAGAACACCCTGGAGTAAGGATGCTGAAAAGTTAGCCGAACTCAATAGCCATGGGGTAACTGCAGATATTATTAGACAAAAATTACGAAGTTTTGAAGATGTAGTGCCACTGTATTATGGATGGTTTATTGATGAACAGCAGTCTAACATAATATATCAATTAGGGAGAAAGAGTTTGGAAGAGTGCCTTAGAATTTTTCCCCAGTTTAAGGATTTGCTACTTTTCAAGTCTCCAGGTTTGTTTATTATTTGTAAATTAAGTGTTGTAGAAGTACAATGTATTAAGTATGTAAATTTTTTATAATATTTGTTCCACAGAACACTGCATATTTATTTCCAAATGCTGCTGTTAGTGTAAAAAAAAATCCATTTATTAGGAAATCTTTTGAGAAAGATGAAATTTAATTGTGTCTTTGAATTTTAACTGTTGACTGGCATGACTGTATTTAACTGGAATAAAAATACACCCAATTCATAAAATAAATTTATGAAAAAATGAAAAAAAGAAATTTTCAAATTTTGCTATAGAAACATCTTTCAATCATGAAGATTAAATTAAAGCTCTTGGTAAATTTCCCAAAAATTCAAGGAAGGTTTAACAGAATAATGGTATAAAAAACAAAATTAAATAAAAGACTTAACCCTAATGTTACCAACACAGACAAAAAAAATGACAGATGGTGGAATCTAGAATATAGAATCACTGTCTTTCATCCACTATATTCTTTACTGGTATGACAAATACAAGTAGAATTACTTTTAGGAATGCATAACGATTAAACAAACAAATTGTAATTATTCCAAGTTTTATTTAGAATTTAAATTCATGGTTGATATGATTTCAGATCTATTAGAAGCTGTAGAGAATGAATTGGAAGACTGTATACTGAAGTGCACAGAATGGTATGGTTGGCATTTCCCAGAATTAAAGAAGCTAGTGCCAAACAGTTTGATTTATGCAAGAGTAGTAAAACAGTTAGGTAATTTAGAATTTTTTCTAAAGTACCCTTATTGAGGGAGGGTCCTGATCCCGAAATCCCGGGTTTAAAAGCACAAAATCCCGAGGTCCAGAGATTTGAAAAAAGAATTCTTAGATCCAGAAAGGGTCATTCCTGAAATCCCAAACTTTGGTGATTTTGGTCTGTTCCTCAGAAAGCATTAGAGTGGGGGGTCGGAGGGGTCCTGATCCCGAAATCCTGGGCTTAAAAATACGAAATCCCAAGGTCCCAAATTTAAATAAATTTAAATCCCGACATCCCAAAATTTGAAAAAAGAATTCCCATATTTTGAAAGGGTCAATCCCGAAATCCTGAGCTTAAAAACACCCTATCCCCCCTCATTAGACCAACAGTATTTGATGTACAGAATAATTGTAAGAGGAACAACTCCTTCAGACATACCGGTTTCCTCTGACATTGAATTAATTTTTCATGGATCATTGGTCAACAAGAGGTTTTTGCGATAAGATCTTTTCTCCGATACCATAAGCCTGATAAGTGAAGAGAGCTGTATTTGTTGTATAATATGATTGTAATGTCTGATGTCTGTCTGACTTCATCTGACCTTGGCATCATTTAGCTTTGATCATAAATAAAAATCAAATTTTTTGGTGCCAGTAAAGCAGCAATCAAATTCACAAAAATAATTTACAAGAAAAAATATTTGGAAACCATGACCATTTCAGTATAGGTTTCCATAGATTTTTGTCGTAAAGTTATTTGTAAATAGAGTCTAGGCAATTATTTCAGTCCTCTTTAATTAAGAAATAATTCCTTCATGTCATGCTCTATGCTCATTTTAACATGGGTAGGCATTATATTTGTCAATATTTTACACTGAGCGTTAGCGAAGTGAAAAATGTGGTCAAATATAATGCCTACCCATGTTAAAATGAGCATAGAGCATGCCACGAATGAATTATTTGGACTCTAATAGGACAAATGCAGTATTTTTATAGGTCGAAGCGTACGAAAATATCCGTAAAAATGTTTGTCTTTTCCCGTTTCCTCCCCAAGGATCCTGTGCATTACATTTCATATTTGATAAGTTTAAAAACTATGAGCAGGGTAAATATATGTTGTTTTATAGGTTTTAAAGGATACCATGGGAATAAAGTTAATATACACAGTAAGTTCATGCACATGTGTAAAACATATTTTGTGCTCATTAGAACATGACTTTGTTTACAAAGCGTAATAAGGACGTCATATTAGAATTAATTCTCATGTGTAGTCAAGGTTGTTAAAATTGAGACCCCCTCAATGTCATCTTATAGATCAGCTTTTTTTTTAATCCTTTATTCCTTTGTCATAATTTATATCAATTTATTTTTGACAGGACACAGGAAAAATGCAAACAGTAAAAATTTTAGTAACATTTTACCCAGGAAACAAGAGAATGATCTGAAATTTACAGCTAAACACTCCATGGGAAAAGACATTTCTGATGAAGATTTAATACTCATTACTGATTTATGTGTTCAGGTTCGTATGTTACATACAAGTAAAACCCAGAGGACTGCCAAAATGAATGAGTTGATATTCATGACTTATTTATGTGTTCAGGTTACTAGTAGGTTACCATAACATACTGACAAAAATGCGTTAGAATGACAAATCTACGACAAACAAACTTCAAATTGTGATCATTTGAGAAATGCTGAAATTAAAATGTGAACTATCCAGGGGGGGGGGGGGGGTGGACACTTTCAAAACTTAAGTGACGAAATTGATTTGAAATACTTTCTTCAATGAGAAAACCATTTTCGTAAATTATGAAAGTGACCATTCGCTAGCAAAATCACTGATGTTATGTACAAGTAAAACCTACAAAATCTGCCAAAGAATTTAATTTTATTTGTCAATTTGTCAGCGGTAAACCTACATTATAATATTTCAAAGATACATGAAACCCAGTTTGGTTGGTTTAGAAAATGAGTGAGCCTAAGGTAAAAATATAAACTTCATTCATTAATTGACTTGTTGAAGGTCATATGATTTAACCTACGGATTTAACGTCACCTTACTAATGTCACTTTACCTTTGGTGGACGGCTTTCTCATTGGAAATCATACCCCATCTTATTTTTAAGTTTACTCTTTAAGGGATGTATTGATTGCAACTCGCAATTGGTATCTCACCAAATATTGACCTATTTTATCTTTATAAAACCAAAACATATTGTAAGTTGGAAAAATTGTACATATCCCAAATAATTTAGACCAGGTACATTTGTAAATTTTCAGCTTGTTTAAAATCTTCAAACATTTATTTGTACTTTATTAATTAAAGAAATGTTTCAACGGATAAAAACTTCCTTTGGAACCACACTTGATTGACTTTAAAATAAGAAAATACATTCATAATGGTTTTCTCTTTTAAATTGCGTTACCATGTTAACATTTTGCTTTGCTGGTTTCAAATGGTTGAAAGAGTGACCTTTATGTACTAATTTCTACGTCATTTGGTATTTTTCAGATAATAGAACTAACAGATTTCAAAGACAACTTAGAAGAATTCATAAGAAATCCAATTACAGCAAACTCTCCAAAAGTAACAGAACATGTTGGTCAGGTGATAGGACCACTTCTTATTTCACATGCAGGTAAAATAGTACAATTAAACTGTGATAGGGGTTCTAAATATTTTGTTTTGCCATGGATTAAATCAGCTTTTTGTATAATAATAATTTTAAATACGATTGGTTGACCTTTATATGACTTTTGTTATATATAAGGAAATTAATTTCATTATCGCATGATTATGTACAAGACTAGTGATCTACTTTTTGGTACATTAATTTCATCTTATTTGAAGACTTCATTTAAGGTGGTACCCAACACTTTCCCTTAAATTAATTTGGCTTGTTTAATATTCATAAAATTTTGACAATGTATTTACTTTGGCCCTTTAACAAAAATGAAAAATGGCTAAGTATTCAGTATAGTGTTGAAAGTGTGTGACAAAATGTATGATTTTAAAAGTAGCTGTTTCAATCATAATAACATGATTTTCTGAAAGGAGAATGATTCTAGTTTAGGGTTTTACATGTAAAAAGATAGTTATTTAGTCAGAATACATAAAATTAGACCTAAATAGCATGTTGGACAGAGGTTAAGTTGGACGTAACAGGACATTGAAAAATGAATATTTTCCTTTTATATGAAGGCTTTGTTAATAAATATATTAATTTTTCTCTGACAGTTCATAAGATCTTCAATTAAAGTACATCATTTTGTTAAATTTTTCAAAAATTAACTTATAAGTTTGAAAATCTTAAAATATGTCGGACAAACGGGTACATTTTTGGATGAGAATTTGTTCCATTTGCATCATTCAAAGTCAAAAACAAAATCAAAACTATGTTGTTTATACTAATATCTACAGCTGGTGTTCCTCAGCAAGAGGTAAAATGGTTCATTATTAAATAAATGGATAAAATGAAACCATAAAAAACTGTTGGACGAACAGCGTACAGAATTCATTTGTTGTAGGACAAACATAGGACAGATTGTATTCCCTGTCGGACAAAGATAGGACAGAATTAAATATTTTACTGATCCTAATGGCAATTTAAAAATGGGCACCTCTTAAGAAGAGACGAGGAAGGGTCTGAGAACTATTTTTAAATTTGTGTGGACTTGTTAGTTGTTAACAAGTTTCTTTTTACTTTTAAAAAGCTGTTACGTCCAACATTAGAAGATTTTGTCCTAAGGTTCGTCCAACAGAACATTATTGGACTCTTGTTACGTCCTAATTTTCAAAATTATGTCAAATTTACACTGTCAACAGTTTAAAACCTCTTTATTTTTCATATATACGGTAGTATTTAATTTAAGTTATTGTCAAAGTGGAAGCGAAATTGATTCCGTGACTTATGGTAGCCATTGTAGAGAATATCTTGGATGTTGGACATAACATTAATTCGGATGTAACTTCAATCTCTTGGTTGGACAGAAAGAGTGTTCACCCCTTTGATGTCATTGACCTCGAGTAAAAAGGAACAGTTGGCAGCAATATTGTATGCACATCGCGATTGTCGTAAAGTTTGTTGTCATAAACATTAAAAAAAAATTAAACCGAGTCGGCAACTTGCAAATGAAAATTGAAATTTTCGCCCGTTACGGTTGGACAGATTTTTCAAGAGTAAACTTTAATGACAATTCCTGAAAAAAATTAAACTTTCTGCTGTATCTTCATGATGAATTATCACATTTTAGTTAATAAGCTCAAGCCTCAAGATATTTTGTGCATTTAATTACCCTCTTTTGTTACATAACTTATATTTCATTTACACTTAGGAAGAAGACAGAAAATGTTAGTCCGACAACGTGACCATTTAAAATTGTTTTTAATCCTTATTTTTCGAAGATTTTTCATGTTTTAGTGTCCTAAAACCTTGCCAAACCTATTGTATTACCTGAAAATCCTTTTACCCTAGTTGCCATTCATAAAAAAGGTTTATAAAACAATTTTGATTTTGGGTCATTCGACCATGTCACAAAATAAGCATGCAAAAAACAGGGAATTCAACACTTCATTTATAAAATACTTAATTCAACAATAAACATTTTATATGAGACTATTTATAGTATCTCTTCATCATACAGTGGATTGATTAGCTACCTGCATTAAAACTCAAAATAATTTAAAATATGAAAAAAATGCATTTTTCTGGGACACCCATTGAAACAGCACTTTACTGAATACTTAGCCAAATATAAGTGAACCAACACCTGAAGTGGTGATTGTGTGGTAGGGTAAAAACGAGTGGATACCGCTAGGTATTCACAGTCATCTTGAAAAAAATGAATATGTCGACAATAAAGACAACAACACTCATGTTTTTACCGCATAGTATCTGTTTATTGGGTCGACATGTTTCGCCTAATCGATAGTCATCATCAGGACAATTGTACAAAGAAATATGATAGTGAAGTATCAATATTGTAGTTAACGGTTTTAACCGGAAGTACAAGTTAAACAATGGTAGTTATGGTGACGTCGTGAAGTGAAAGTAAAAGTGATTTTAAAATTGGATTGAATATATAAATAGAATAAAATGTTAGTGTAAGTATGAATAAAAATAAAAAGTTAGTAATTTAGTTCTTTCTTGTTCTGTAGCACTGGATGTTGAAATTAGTGTCTATTCCGTAGATTTCTGTATTTTGTAGATATATTCCTGGTGTATATCTGTATTCTTCTAGGCCTTGGTAGTGTGAGTATTTATTTAGTTTCACTGCTGTGTCCCAATTTGTGGTGGTGTATATGTGGTTGGTGGGTTCTTCTTCCATTTCTTCTTCATCACTGCTTATGTAAAGGTCGGCGGCTAGGTCAATTTCTTCATGTTTTATATCCGCTTGGGCGATTACGCGGAGGACTGGGTTTTTTTTCCAGTCGATTTTTCTGGTAGCTTCCATCGGGGACTCCCATTCTTTAATTTTTTCTGCTAGTTCTTGCGGAGTTTTTTCTTCTATTATTATGCCATTTGGGTTGCTCATTTTGTGTTCCATTTTGATGTGTCTCTTTGCAGAGTCACACCTGATGAATCGTTTCTCACACCATGTGCAAATGTGGTATGTGACTTTAGGGCTGTGCATTGTGGCAAAATGCCTATGGAGGCTTCCTATATTGCTTTTATTTTCTTGTACATCTAGTACAGTCCAGTGAGATGTGGTTGCTCTGTTTCCATAATGTGGTTTTCGTCTTTGCCATGTTAATTTCTGAAATTCATTCCCCACGGTGATTGTGTATTGAGAAGGTGGATGTACGCTTCCTCTGTTCTTAGTCGAATGTTTACGTTAGATACCGTTGTTCTTATGCCGGTGATTGTCACGTCACCGGCATTGTGGTTTTGGACGGTGAAATGTTTTGATACCGGTTTATATTGATTATTATTTTTTATATCGTTCATGTGTCCATAAAATCAATCGCATATGGTGTTTCCTGTCTGGCCTATGTACTGTTTTTTACATTTATTACAGGTGATAATGTAAATTGCACTCTTGGTTTTACATGTGATGTTTTCTTTAATTTTAATTGTTTTATTGTTTGAATTGCTTGTGATGTGCGTGGTTATTTTCATCATCTCAGCTATAAACGCACCCACATCAAGGATGTCCGAAGTAGGAGACGACATATTAAAACCATTTATTAAAAACATTGATTCCTACATAAAAGACACTAACGACTTTTTAAGAAAAAACAAAACATTAGCCCTGTACCAAAAAACAGCATATTGGTCACCGCAGATGTTTCAGCACTATACACATCTATCCCACACAGAGAAGGTTTACTCGCTATAAAAGAAAAACTGGACACCATAAAAGACAAAACCATACCCACCTGGATCATACTTAGATGGATACACTTTATTTTAACATGTAACTGCTTCAGATTCGAAAAAAAACACTAACGTGACGGTACCCAAATTGCACCTATTTTGACAGTTTTTTCAACTACGTTTTTTTATGATCAAGACAAAAATTTCCATTTTGTGTTTATTTTGTAGCCGTATCCTTCTTTATTATATAGGTACACCAATTTGATTTTCAATTCATATGGAATCATAGAAAAATTGGTCTGAACTAACCTCCAAACCATCAATGATTCTGTAATGAGGAGTACCCAAATTGCATCCATGCTTAAATTAGCATCGTCAAAAGTCGAATAACAGAGCTTTTGTTTATTTTTTTCAATTGTTTTGAACAATTGGATATTTGTCCATGCTTACTCTTCTTTTTTTAAGAAATGGATACTTGAAACATATTGTATCTGCTAATTTTAAAAAGATGACGTTTTGATGACGTCGCATGGCGACGTTTCGGTACATTTTGCTTTTTCAGTAAACACTTCATCTGTTGATAAATACTGTGAACGTTTTGTGTATATCTAAATATGTTTACCTATGTTGAAAGACGTGCATAGTATCAAATCATAAAAATACAAATTGTTTAGTCTTTATAGGAGACCTTGTAAGATTTCCGCTGCTATTTTTGTTAAATAGGTGCAATGTGGGTACTCGTTGCAATTTGGGTACCGTTACGTTAGCCACAATGCACAGCCCTACAGTCACATACCACATTTGCACATGGTGTGAGAAACGATTCATCAGGCGTGACTCTGCAAAGAGACACATCAAAATGGAACACAAAATGAGCAACCCAAATGGCATAATAATAGAAGAAAAAACTCTGCAAGAACTAGCAGAAAAAATTAAAGAATGGGAGCCCCCGATGGAAGCTACCAGAAAAATCGACTGGAAAAAACGCCAGTCTTCCGCGTAATCGCCCAAGCGGATATAAAACATGAAGAAATTGACCTAGCCGCCGACCTTTACATAAGCAGTGATGAAGAAGAAATGGAAGAAGAACCCACCAACCACATATACACCGCCACAAATTGGGACACAGCAGTGAAACTAAATAAATACTCACACTACCAAGGCCTAGAAGAATACAGATATACACCAGGAATATATCTACAAAATACAGAAATCTACGGAATAGACACTAATTTCAACATCCAGTGCTACAGAACAAGAAAGAATTAAATTACTAACTTTTTATTTTTATTCATACTTACATTAACATTTTATTCTATTTATATATTCAATTCTATTTTTAAGATTACTTTTACTTTCACTTCACGACGTCACCATAACTACCATTGTTTAACTTGTACTTCCGGTTAAAACCGCTAACCACAATATTGATACTTCACTGTCATATTTCTTTGTACAATTGTCCTGATGATGACTATCGATTAGGCGAAACATGTCGACCCAATAAACAGATACTATGCGGTAAAAACATGAGTGTTGTTGTCTTTATTGTCGACTTTAACAAAAATATAAAAATTTTGAAAATTTTGAAGCAACAGGGTTGTCAGAAAAAATACACTGGTTATATAGCAGTTTGACAAACACCAATTTTGATCATTGAGAAGCTTAATATTCCCTTTACAACACAACATAATTAAAACGTTTAGCTGACTTTACAGAGTTATCTCCCTGTAGTGTTAGGTACCACCTTAACAACTTAATTTGCAAAGAGATAAAGGTATTGTCAATTCAGAAATTTGTGGATGCATTTATTATTTTGATTATTTAAGGAATGATTGTAATATTTTTTCTGTCTATAAGGAATAACATAAAAAAATTTGGTGCACACTTAATAATGCGCGTAGCGGGTTATTGAACAGTGTGCACCACATTTTTTATGTTATTTTGAATAAATAGAAAAAATATTATAGTCATTTCTTATAATTTGATTCTAAATTCCATTTTAAACCGTAGAAAACCATGAAAAAACATTGATGACGTCACGGTCACAAAACTAAATTATGTCTATGGGCTGATAACAAAATAACAGCCAATCAGAAGACACGTTACATCCAAAATTAAATTATAAAACAATGGACATAAATGCCAGATTACTAGATATTTTTGCTATTTCAAGTAATGCTTCATACACATTTGCAATCAAACTAAATATGTAATTTTTTATTTTTGTAAAAAATATCCCATCATTTTTTTAATAATAAAAAGTAAAATAACTAAAAAACAGAACTATGAGGAAAATTCAAAACAGAAAAATCTGTAATCAAATGGCAAAATCAAAATCTCAAACACATGAAATAAATGGATAACAACTGTCTTATTCCTGACTTGGTTAGGCGTTTTCTTATGCAAAAAACATTGCAATAATTTATGAATTTACAGTACATAATGTTCAAAAATTTGTTATGAAGTAAAAAAAATAGATGTTTTTTTTTTATCGTAAAAGTAATTATGATGTATAAAATTTGCTAAGTAAAATAGTAAAATAAATGTTGCTTTAGAAAACATATTTACATTGATAAACTATTTATTTTAGATACAGTAGAGCAGAAAATGTATGAAAATTTCAAGTTAAATTCAACCAACATTCTACATTGCACAGCCATGTTCATGGGAACGAGAAGAAATCCAGCTCCTAACCGTGATACATATCCAAATATGGACATAGTTCAAAGGTCATATGGGTCAGTGCATGACCTTGAAATCACAAGAATAACAGTCACCCCAAGAACAATAGGGGCCAAAGTGCAGTTATCAAAGCAATGTTTAAAATTGTATGAAAAACCTCAGGAAAAAGAAAGGGAGATAATGCTGAGAACAATTATGAACTATAACTCTGTCTCTTTGGAATCTGGTAGAGCTGCACATGTTACCATAGGAACAGTACCAGGGATACCCCCAGTCACAACAAATGAGGATTTGTTAGATATTTTAGATGCAGAAATGAAAAGTAAACTTGAAAATATCCCTATAACTGTACAGAAATGTGCCTTAGGGACAATACAGAATGTTGGAAAAGATTTGTTTATTGTTAATCTTGAGAGTCCAATTACTGTTCAGGGTTTGTATACAGGTTTTTATGGTGGCAGCTTCAATAATTCTCCCAGAAAATGAATTTGTTATACACTTGTGTTGTTCTATGTGGAATACGAAGTGGAGAAAAAAGAATGTTTGTCCTGAAAGTTTGAAAATCAGATGAGGGGAGGTTTTATGGTGAAAACTTTTATTAAACAATTCTCCCAAAATAAAATTTGTTTTGCACTTGTGTGATGCTCTATGTGGAATAAGAAGTGGTGAAAAGAGAATGTGTTGTCCTAAAAGTTTGAATATCAGACAAGGGGAGGTTTTATTGTGACAACTTCAACAATTCTCCAGCAAAAAATAATTATTATATAACTGATGTTGTTCTATGTGGAACAAGACATGGACAAAAGGGAACATAAAATAAAAAAAAATATGGGATTTTGTAAGAAGCCAAAGTAAAACAAAAATTTTTATGTTTGGGTGGTCAGAGTCTTAAAATCATTCCTCCCATTCTCTCCATTCATCATGTGCATTTAATTTTTGAACAGCACAAAAAAAATCTCCATAAAATTCAACTATCTGTCTTTTTTTGACAGAAGCTTGTTAATGATCATTAGATAGTATCCAGAAGTAAATTTTGTAAAAATAAAATTCCATTTTTTCCGTATTTTACTTATAAATTGACTTATTTTTTTCTGCGGGGAAACATTACATTCACTCTGTGGTTAAAGGTTTTAGAATTTTAATAGCTTTCTTAAAGTATCCAAGGTTTGTACCAAACTTGGACAGAAGCTTGTTTATGATCATACCATAGTATCCAGAAGTAAATTTTGTAAGAAAATAGATCCATTTCTTCTGTATTTTACTTTTAAATGGACTTATTTTTTTCTGTGGGGAAACATTACATTCACTCTGGTTAAAGTTTTTAGAATTTTAATAACTTTCTTAAACTATCCTTGGTTTGTACCAAACTTGGACAGAAGCTTGTTTATGATCATACCATAGTATCCAGAAGTAAATTTTATAAGAAAATAAATTCATTTTTTCTGTATTTTACTTTTAAATGGACTTAGTTTTTCTGCGGGGAAACATGACATTCACTCTGTGGTTAAAGTTTTTAAAATTTTAATAACTTTCTTAAACTATTCTTGGTTTGTACCAAACTTGGACAGCAGCAAATTTATAATCATAAGATAGTATTCAGAAGTAAATTTCGTAAAAAGATAAAGCCATGTTTTCCTTTTTTACTTTTAAATGGACTTAGATTTTCTTCCAGTTAACCATGTTAACATTACATACAGTCTGCAGTTAAAGTTTTTAAAACATTTATTAGATTCATAAACTATCCTGGATTTTTACCAAACTTGGACAGAAGCTTCCTACAATCAAAAGATAGTATCAAGAGGAATATTTTTATTGATTTTTTTCCTCATTTTCATTAAGTCTGTGATTTACAGCAAAAGTTGGCAAGACACTGGGTTCCGTGGAACCCTTACAAATTTTTTCCATCACTTTGTCTGTCCAATTACAAATTAAAGTTTTGGTTTAAGGTAGAAACTATGAAGTTGTGGTGATATCATCTTGAAGCTTTGTACAGATTTTAATTGTGATGTGAACTTTAATCTGGGGCGTAGCTCCATATACGCTGTCACGCCATGGCGTGCACATCGTGGGGTCTAAAAAAATTATTTACGCCGGAAAATAAAATAAAAATACAAACGAGTAATAACGAAATATAAAATTTAACTTAAACAAGCAAATTAGAAAACGATACAGTATAACTATTTTAATAACGTCATAATTATATTTCAATATGTAAAATCAACTCTGACCGAAATCGTTTTTAATTTATTTGCGTGAATTTTCTGGTACTCAACGTAAAAAGCATAAAAAGCAACATAAACTTGAGCAGTTCAAAGCGTGACAAGCCTAAATGGCAAACTTTAGACGATTTTTTCACTAAAAATCCTACTAACAGTACCAATAGTGATAGTCATGCAGAAACACAACCAGCAACAAATCAGGACAATATAGACTCTGAAACGTCACAAATTGACGATGTCAGAACTTAGCTTTAGCGCCACATCAGTGTCAATGCCAAAGACAGTACAAAAAAATCTGGGACCATCTTATCCAGATATTTCTTTGTTGAAAGATTCGACATCCTTAGGAAAAGATGTAAAATTACAACTTTTGACCGACAAATGGAAAGATGTCCACACCTTCAAATTTCCGACAAGGTATATTAACTCTATTTCAATAAAAAAAATATATAATGCGCTTCGTGGAACTAACAGGGCTGCAGGGGTTGTAAACCCACGTCTTTGTTTGGATATAAGGGTTGTAAATTTCGTACATAATTTTGGCAAAACATAACCAATTGACTTTTGTTCCATTTTTATCTCGCAACTTTGGATCCGACCCTGAACAATTTAATGAATTACAGTAACCTTTATACAAGTTTGACTGTCCCTTTGGTATCTTTCGCCCCTCTTTTATACGTAAATTACGATAACGGTAATCATGGTAATCTGAATTCCCTCTTTAAATTATTGTGATATTTTGAAAGGCCACTTCATATTGTTCTGTTTTGACACCTTCCTGTCGAAATAAGGCGTCAACGCATTCAAGACTTCAAGAGAGAGGTTGAACGCTGGCGAGCATGCTGTCGAATCCTACCTAGTGATAAAGTGCCGACAACACTGTGTCAAACGCTTGATATCGTTAATCCCGCATTGTATCCATCTATTGATACAATTAATACTGTGTGTTCTAACAATGTCTGTTGCTAGTGCTACAGCTGAAAGGTCGTCTAGCGTACTGAAAGGTTTGAAATAAAATCAACGGTACCAATTTTGTTGCACCAGATGCGCATTTCGACAATACATGTCTCTTCAGTGATGCTCGTGGCCAAAATAACGTACATCCGTTCCACAATGAGAAATGACAGATTGTCAGCTTTGGGTTTAATGCACATCCACCGTGATTTTCAGGTAAACTTAGACAAGGCCATGAACGTTTTTGTTGCAGCTAAAAAACGAATGGCAGATTTTTGATGTTTCTCAATAAAAAATTATTAAATACAGTCTTAATAATTTGCTATTCAAACCAATTTTAGGCCCTTAGAACGCACCATTTTGCGTCTAGCCAAAAAAACCTTGGAGGGGGGGGGGCAATCCCCCCCTGGTTGGCGTGCACTTCAAAAGGACCCAGCTACGCCCCAGTTAATGGATGTACTTAGGTGAAATTAAATAAATCAAGAATTTAAAATTGATGCTGTAAACTAGGCCAACATTAGTAAAGGATAAAAATAAGCTAAAAATATTAATGGGTCATGGAGCTCTTTTTCGAGATACCCAGTATTTGATTTTTGAAACATGGTGAAAAAAGGCTGACTCAGACTTTTACCTCATATTTCCATTGGTATAATTTTGGTCTCAAATCAAAAGTAAGAAAGAAAAGAATCTGCTTAAATTTTGTTGAATGACCTTTTATGAGCTATTAAGTCTCATATTATGAAAAGATAAGAAGGTGTTTTGGGGCAATATATTTTTTTTGTATTGTAGGGAAAAACAACAAGAAGTCGGAAGATCTGACACAAAATCCAAAACCTCACTTACATCCTTAAAATACATGCTTATACTAATATGGTTTTGACTTTGATTATTCAGTTCACATGTACAGAACAAAATTATAAATGTGAGTGTCCAATTGACACATGTTTTTGCTATCTTTGTTTTTTAAGCTTTCTTTAATGCTTATGGGATAATGAGAATACTAGCAATTATTTCTTTATTGTTATTTAGAATATTTGATTTTTATGTTATCTAAACATATAAATACTGTTTCATTCTTCCTTATTTTGTTTAATTGTTAGCATTTTTAACTTTGCAAATCATTAACCTTGCTTTACTTTTTGCATTGGTATTAATGTACATACTCTTTGAAGAGAAACATAAGAAAGGCATCATGGACATTGCTAAAAGAAATATATGAAGTTTACAGAAGAAAGAAATGTCAAACTGTAGAATGAAACAAATTACCAGCAAACATGAATGACAATTTACTCCTTTAACCATTGTGAATAAAAATTTGGCACAATTTTCCCAGAATTTTTGTATTTTTGATGTTCTTTAATTTCTTTTTTGATTTGATTTTCCAACTTGTTTTATTGCCACTGATCAGTCATATGCATAGAAATGCCTGTCTGACATAGCAAGTTATAAGCCTTTTATCTATGACAAGTTTTCAGGTTATACATCTAAGCAATATTACTATTTTCTGAATTTTGTCAAATATGATTATCATAGTATTGAATGTGTTCTTGTTTTATTTTTTGTTACATACGTACTAATCAGTCTGTTTATGTTTTAGTTAATTTAATATGGTAATTCTGGAATGCAATTAAAATTGTACATTTGTGTTCATTTGTCCTCTCCCCCCTTTTTTCCCTTGACAAATATTGTTTTGTTTACTTGTCTCCTCAATTTATTTTTATACACATATTTTAAGGTGTTGTTTATGCTATTAATGTGTCACTGTCGTCACTATGGTGATCTGTAAACACAATAATTCCCCACATATTGTTTTTTTCTTTCTTTTTTTATTCTGCATTATTTAATTTTTATGAACATATTTTTAGGTGATGTTTATAGTATTGGATATGTCAGTTCAATTATCATCGTTTTGTTTTAATCTGTTTTTGACTATCATTTTAAAGCTTTTTGACAAGCTTATAATATTTTGAAATATTTTATGTAAATTTCATAAATTATGTTTTTTGTTTGTTTCTCAATGAAGCTATACTTCACAGAAAATGTATACTATTCAATTAAAGTAGAATGACTCAATTCGAATAAAGCCAAATTAAATACCCATTAACATAAATTGCATGTCTTTACAAATGTAAATCTAGCGCAGTTTATAACATGTTTCAGTAGTTCTTCATAACAGTGAAACTTACTTAGGCCCTTTCTAAAAATGATATCTTACAATTAAAATTGGGTATACCACTGTTAGAAGAGGGACGAAAGATACCAAAGGGACAGTCAAACTCATAAATCTAAAACAAACTGACAACGCCATGGCTAAAAATGAAAAAGACAAACAAACAACAGCACACACGACACAACATAGAAAACTAAAGAATAAACAACACGAACCCCACCAAAAAACTAGGGGTGATCTCAGGTGCTCCGGAAGGGTAAGCAGATCCTGCTCCACGCTTAGAAAGTCATATACATGTTTAAGACTTTGATCGATTTTGGAACATTCAGATATGAGATATAAAGATGAGTTTTTGTCTTTTTGTAGGGTTCTTATATTCAACAGTAAGAGACTTCATTTTTTTAATTTACAATAAAAAATCTTAAATAGAACTATATCTTTTAATAGAATTGTTATTTTTTTGAGAACTTAAGTTTTTATTTAAAGGCAGCACAATCAGCATTGTTATGTTTTATGTAGTATTTACATTGAAATAAATTTTCAGAAAGCTTTAATGGTTTTAATTCCGTACGACAGGATTTGAATGCAGTTTATACAAATCCTTAAAAAAAATTGTTAGTGATTAATAATGGCAAGTGTAAATTTGGGATAAGTTTAATATTTGTACATGACATAAAAATGTCTTTGACACATGCACCATACAAAGTCCTTTAAAACAACTGAGGAGATATTTTTATGCCCCCCGCTGTAGCAGAGGGGCATGAAGTTTTTACGTTTGTCTGTACTTACGTACCTCTCAAAATTGGTTTTGAATCTCTAACTTTAGTTTTGCCTCAATCAAATGTTATGAAACTTATACACAACGATTATTACCACAAAACACTGAACATGTTCAATTTTGGTGCTGTCACTTTTACCATTCTAGAGTAATGCCCCTTTACAAATGAAAAAAATGCTAATTTTTTGGTTTCTGTCAACTAACCTTTAAGTTTGCCTCAACCAAATGTTATGAAACTTATACACAATGTTTATTACCACAAAAGTAAGTTCAAATACAAATTTGGGTAGTGTCACTTTGACAGTATTTGAATTATGTCCCTTTATACATTACATGCAAGTGGTGGCATCATATGTGTTCTATAAATAAATTCCCCATTTATTTATTCCTGGTTTGAATCTCAAAGTCACATAGCAAACATAAGATTATAAAGGGACACACAAAATCATATGTTGAAGATAAACCAAAAACATGATATAGCAAAATTCGAAGAACAACAAAAAGACAAACATGATGAACAATAGTCAATGTCTACATTTCAACTTGTGCAAAAAAGGCTTGTTAAGAAAAATTAAGAAAAGTTGTGGGCATTTTTTTTTCTTTTTCAGATGTTTATGAGCATCCTTAATATAGTGGATACATTATGTCACCATGTTATATAATTAGGTCACATTTGCTCAAACCTTAGATTTCTCATTAAGACTTTTTGTCTGTTCCTCTTTTTATTGGTGATTTTTGGAGTATAAAAATGCGACCTTGTCTGTTTGCCCATCGCTGCATTCGCCTGTGGCTCTGAAACATAAGTTTTTTGTACCCCTGCCACAACTGAGGGGGTTATAAAGTATTACCCTTGTCCATATATCCCAAAATTTGTTTTCGTTTTTTAACTTTTTTTTCAATTAACCAAAAATTAAAAACCTTATACGCAATGCTTATTACCTCAAAACACAGATAAAGTTCGAATTTGATAGGCATTACTTTTACTGTTCTTGAGTTATGCCCTTTATAAAATTACATGCAGGCAGGGGCATCATTTGTGTCCAATTGACACATTCTTAATTTATGAAATGAGTTTCTATTCCTTTATTTAAATAAACCTATACCATTAGAAGATACGGACAAGAGGAAGTAATCTGTTGGTTTAGCATGGAAATTAAATGAAATCAGAATGGAAGGAAAACAAACATGAAACAATTACTTATATTTGGATAACAACTAGTTTATTAAAATTTCAATATGGATGATATAAACACGAACACTTTCCACTAATGCATGTCAGTTTTCCTCTGTCGCAGTGCGTTGAGTAACAGTCACCACCACCCAGATTGTCATGACAACCCTCAACTGCAATAGAGATTATATTAATGTTATAAATAACCTTACTCATAAAATCAGAAATTAGAAATCTACCATATATGTATTTGAATATATTATCACTATTAAAAAATAACCAGTGTTGACTTATAAATCAGAGATTCCATGCATTAATAACTATTTAACCTTAAACAGATTTATTATTAGAGTGGATCGAAGTAATAAAAACTTATCAAAAGATCAAACACATCAACGAATGGATAACAATTGCCATATTCTTGAATTTGTACAGACATTATCTTAATATGTAAAAAAAAATGTGATTAAACCAAGTTTAGAATTACTTGGAACAGTTTGTAACAACCCTTGCCATATATGTATAAAACCTTATTTCGGCTTGCAATACTCTTGATCTTCGTGTTTATACTTGCCCATTAATTTTTTTATTCGACCACCACAAATGGATCTCATGTGTTTGGCGTAACAAATCATAAGTCTTGTTGTATCGTCGATGATTATTTTGTTTTGCCCCATAAATTTAATTTTCGATACGTATTCATTGCAGTATTGCAGTTGTCATCATTGTTGACAAAGTAAGAAACACTACTGGTCTTTAGCTTCACAATTCTTCAAAAGAGAACCAGCATAAGAAAAACAAAGCATGAAATAGCATCTTATTGATTGTGAAAGTAAAATGTCAACCTTGTTATTAAAACAAATAATTAAGAAACCGAAAAAAAATGACCGAAACGTCTTAAGAAATGGTGTTTTACTACCGTAACAATAATTCAGTATGCGTTCCCTTTTGGAATTTCGAAGAAAAAGACCCAACATGAAATGTCATTTGTACTTCCGTTCTACATAGTTTTACCATGTCTAATTAAACATCCACAAACAGTATTATAACATGAAACAACTCCTCCGTATTTACATCGTGTAGAGTGGCAATCTGCACCTCCTATTTCATCATGACATCTTTCAACACCACTCGTTGAGACTTATTTGGAAAAAAAAGTAATTTGAATGAATTGTACAGACCATTGTTGTTGTAGAAATAACAGATCCTTTCTCAATTCAAATGGCAAAATCTAAAGCTCTAACACAGTAAACGAATGGACAACTACCGCTACACAAGTGTATTACTCATCCTCATTTTCATTTGGTAAACTGTTCATTATTGGAGAACCAGAATATTAAAAGTTTTCTTTAAACAAAAATTCTCATTATGCATATCCTCAATTCCCTTTAAGATTTGAGAAAATGAAACAGTGCTTTAATGCACCAATTACGTACAGACACCAACAAAACTATGTACTAATTACATAAAGACAACAACAAAAATATGCACAAATTATACATACATACCAACAAGCAGTAACATAATAGCTATTATGCTTTTCATCTTATAAGTTCTCCAGTAGTCATATGAATTAGACAACAACACTTATTACAAGAGAATATATACAGATCTCGAGATAAAATAAACTACAATCGTGCAATGTCCTTGAAGAGAGATCACAAGGACAAGGACTTAATTGATAAGAAATATTCATCGCGCATATTAAAGTTCGTCCTTCTTTTAAAGTTGACAATATTAGTAGATGGATTTGGTTAATTTTAGGTAATCTTTGATGACGTTGTTCTTATACTATTTCGACTCTTACATCTGCGACTTTTACATATTCGTCTTTGAGCGTTCCTGATTAAGGTTAATCCAGAAATTTAAAGCGCTTCGTACGAACGGAACTTATAAACTATAACTGTTTTTATTTATTTACCCCATTCATGGTTTGACATCTGCCTTTCATAAAACATTACCCAAGACTCGGGGAACACAATTTGAACTAAAAAAATGTTATCCAGTGTTTAGAGTGGCTGATTACGATACTTGAACAAGAAAATTTTATGACTGTTAACCGTAACCAAAACTTCAATTTATTCATTTTTAATGGAATGTACATTTTCACCTCGAGGTATAGAAGGAATATAATAAATCGACAGAATGCAAAAGTTTTAACATGACCGCCAGGCTTACTCTCAATATTAATTTATTAATTACCCAATACACGAGGCACATTTTTATACAAATGTTATGGAAATCTCCGTGCATTGTAAAACGTTTCCCTTTGTATAGGTTTAATACCACCAAATCATAGTAAGTCACATCCGGTTGCATTCGAAAAAAAGGTCGAAAAAAATTCCCTTGAATTTGACAGTTCCGTGATTGCATTGCAGTAGAACGTTGCTGGGTCAAACACATATACCCTGGATATTTCAAAGCACCATTATTTTTTTAATTGGTGTTTCTATAGAATATTTTGGAAAATTGAGGCTGCATGGTTACTAAAGCTTGTTTACAGTCTAAAAAGAGGTGAACATTTGATTGGTTAACTTCCAGCGATGGTAATTTTCTTTAACATGTTTAATGCTATGAAATGTGATTTTTTTTGTACAGTACTGGTCCGGATTAAACTTAAATCATGCCAAGTATTTCTTTATTTGAAAGAAAGATAAATTCTGCCCATTTAATTGAAAAGTGCAAATCTAACAACGACTAATAGGGAAATATCAATGATGGTATATCAACTAAGTATACCTTTAATCATGATATGGTAAAAAAATGGTTCATGATTTTTTTTTACCTAGAATTTGATCCCAACATGTTTCCTTTAAAGTGTTTTATTCAATTTTGTATTAATTTGAACATTTTTATTTAACACAGCATGTTAATGTAATGTCTCGACACTACTATCAGTCTTAATCTCATTAGAACTATTGAGTTATCACATCTATTTATATCCATGTTTACTTGGGAGTATCGCTTGGTTGCTTAACGTTTAAAGGAAGATATCACATGACGAGTCTGTAGGGAGTAAACATAAAATTTTGTTTATTTGGTGGGGGGGGGGGGGGGGGGGGTCAGGCAGTTGTTAGCAACAAGTTCGTTTTTATCACGGTTGTCAACGAGTGTTCGAGTACTGGGGTATCGCTCGGTAGTACCGAGAATCGAGTACAAAAATGATAATATTGTTGCTTTCTTAAGTTTATACAAACAAATATCTTTATTGAGAGCGCCTCCAAGGAATTACCACTTCGTCTTTTTTATTTTGATGACTAACTCCGCCACATTCTGTACGTTTGTGCCTTTCCCAAGTCAGGAGCCTGTAATTCAGTGGTTGTCGTTTGTTCATGTGCTACATATTAGTCATTCGTTCATTTTTTGTTCATGATCTAGGCAGTTAGTTTTCTCGTTTGAATTGTTTTACAATGTCATTTCGGGTGTCTTTATAGCTGACTATGCGGTATGGGACTTGCTTAATATTGAAGGTCGTACAGTGACCTATAGTTGTTAATTTCTAGTGTCATTTTAGTCTCTTATGGAGAGTTGTCTCATTGGCAATCATGCCACATCTTCTTTTTTTATATCAGCTACTTCATGTCCAGCACAATCGATGGAAAGATGATATTTATAGTAGAGAAAGGTTGGGATGCTTTGTGTGTTATGAAGTTAAGCTCATGTTAACCTTGAGGTCGTTGGCAAACATTGCTTGGTGTTCCTTTATAATCCGAAGATCAAGAAATCAAATTGATGTAACCCTACATTAACTTACAAGATACATTAATTCAAAGAATGAATGCAACTTTGAGAAATGATAGCGCACATTCCTCCATGTCAGAAACAAACGAATTGAAGAAAATAGTTTGTATGCGAAAAGAATTCTGCATACAAATTCATAGAAGTTATTGTTGAGAAAAATACTGAAGGTCAGAAGATACATTTTCGTACTTGCATAACTATCAAATGATACAAACATTAGCCTTCCTAATTGCCATGTATTGTCCTGAAGCACAAACTATTTTTTTGATAATCTATTTAATTCTCTGTAGTTAAACCAGTTTCGACAGTGTTGATTTACATATTATCTCTTCTGAGAAAGTTTAGCAATGTACATATATATGATATATATATTTATCGCTATTATCTGTATTTTTCCTTTGATGTTTTTTGTGATAATTTTCATATCACTCGTGAAGAGTGAGAATGAAAATTATTGCTAGTTTCTAAGGTCCTTAGCAACAGCGTATTAATCTAATTCATGCGCTAGAGAGTCGGCCAATCAGAAAAGATAATCCGGAACTATACAAAGATTATCGGATGACTGCGCTAAAATGTGATTTCTCGTTTTAATATTTACCGTGAATTTTGCCGTTAAATAATTTATTGGAAGTTAATAAAAGTAATCAAATCAGGTTTTAACAAATACAAAATGTCTTTTTTTTTTTTACATACGTCTACTTCAAATCATCGTAGGTCTGTCTGCATGTACATTTCTTCATGCATGTATATTTCTTCGTCTGCTTTGAAAATACATTAAATATTCAATCGTTTACTTCATTTTGATACGAAGAAACACCAAATTATAGCTTATCAACAGTGAAAATGGTCTTCGCCATATTTGATCACGCCGGATGGTCATTGAGAATTTTTAATGAACTACCTGAGCGACTACATATTTATATCAAATAAGCCTACGCCAAATAAAAAATAGTACCACAAAAGAAAATGCATTATCATCGAATAAGATAAAAAAAAATACTGAATTAAAATTAAATGATGTTCGAAATACAAATAATAGCGATAAATAGATTATTAATGTTTTTTTAAACTCGATGCATTTTCTCATTCTCATCTCATCTCAGGGCTCCGCCCTTCGATGAGATGAGAATGAGAAAATGCATCGAGTTTAAAAAAACATTAATAATCTAGAAATATATGTGCTTTTTTTAATCTTTCAAATGCTTAGCAGGACTATACGCGCCATGTAGTTAAGGAAGTCCGCTTCTCAGATTCGAAATAATTAACTTTTCAAAACACTAGTTTATATAGATAGGGAATTAATAAAGGACTCCAAAGAGCAGATGAAATATATAGGTCACAGCGTGCTTTTTTTTTCGAGATATTAGCTATTGAAATTTTGGTGGAAAAATATTCTCTCTTGACTTTTTATAGCTTTATCATTGACAAGTTGAAGTTCTCAAAAACTGTTTAAAAGTATTTAAAATGTTTTAAGACTTTTACAGATGGCTTATCATTATACACGTAAAAGATTAACAAAAAGAAAAATTGGCGTCACCGGGCATATTTTTTAAGGCATTCAAATTGATAAAACCAGAGGATTCCGAAAATCTGACAAAAAAACTAAAACATAATAAGCCAGCTCCCTTAATGCTAAGAAGAACAATAAGCACAAGTAACCAATAATAAAAAATAGTAACAATAAACTGATAACTATTTTATATCCTTTACTATCAACACTATTTAAAAAACTTCATAAAATACATTTGAATTCAATTTTTAATATCATATAAATCAATGTAAAATGAATCCACTGGAAGAAATATTAACGTCTCCTTTAACCGGGTACATTTACAAAAAATCAACTATATGTATTTCTTTTGAAATATATGAAAAAGAGCAATATAAACACCACTGCAAGTATTACTAGTTTAATCCGGTAATGCAGTTAAGATACAGATGGAAATTTTGTTTTCATTTCGCGAAATTCTTTATAAACGCTCAGTTAATAGCATCCCCTATTTCCCTTTTTTTAGAATTTGTGGACTCATTTCAAAATATAAAAAAAGGAAACTTATATATAACAGGCTTGTATAGGGCACGGGGGGGATTTGGGTCATCCTGGGTTTGCTGGAATTCAAAACAAACATCCTCTTTCATCTATTACCAAAGACCAAACAATCTGATCTTTTTCATAACTTATATATTCAAATAAGAAGAAAACCACAGTCAGCCCGTAGTATATGAAATATTTGTATATATATATATAAGGGAGGTTACTTTTTATTGGATGTGTCGATTGGATATATGATATGAGCCTTTATCATATGTTTAGTAGTAAATACAGTAGTTTTGCATATGTGATAAATAGCCTGCTGTTTAATCCATATCGCGCAACTTTGATGCGCACCCTTTATCGCATACCCTTTATCACACCCCTACCCTTTATCGCATACCCTTTATCGCACCCCTACCCTTTATCACACCCCTACTTTTTTTTTTTTTTTTTTTTTTTTTTTACATAGTCAGTTTTTGTTTTTTTTGCTTATGAAAAATTTTCCTCATTTTTTTTTATGACGTCATTGTTTGGTATGTGACGTCACGAACGTCGTTTTCATATTGGATGTGACGTCAAGAACGTCAATTTTTTTTTCTTAATTTTTGGCACACTAAATGCAACTATAAAAAATACAAAAATAAACAAAATATTTTTAAAACAACAGCACGTAAATTGTAAGGTAACCAAGGTGCTTCGAAATAGTAATTGAGCAGTTCTTTTTTAAGGCCTTTAAAACAAGACAAAAGTAGAACTGAAGGTAACCCAGTGCTATGAACCAGAAAACAGTTCATATAATACTCTTCTGTTGAAACATATGATAAAGCGTATAATACATGGCAAAATCCGTATCACATGCCGTATCACCCTCGACCAATATCATCCCTCGGGCCTAAAGGCCCTTGGGCTGATATTGATGTCTCGGGATGATACGACATATGATACGGATTTTGCCATGTATTATTCTCTATTTTCAATAGTCGTCTGGCGCGTAAAGGACGAAAACTCAATTATAGAATTTAATATTTTTGGAGACGGTCAATTTCCGAAATTGCATGCTTTGTCACCACGATTTTTTCTTTGGCGGTCGTCGACAGAGCTATTGCTGCATTCTTTGACAATAAGGTATATTCAACAAGGCAGTATTATCAATGTATTACCGTGGTATCAATATATGTTAGTTAAGTTAGATACCTGAATTAATTGTAATTTTAGCAAGGACAAGGCATATAAAAAAGAAGATGTGATATGATTGCCAATGAGACAACTATTCACAAAAGACCAAAATGACACAGACATTAACAACTAGAGGTCACCGTACGGCTTTCAACAATGAGCAAAGCTCATACCGCATAGTCAGCTATAAAAGGCCCCGATAAGACAATGTTAAACAATTCATCCCTTCCCCTGAAAACTTGATTTTGTAAATTATCACTAATCGGCATCTCATGGCGGCAAACCAGTGTTTCCTGTTTATCTTTACTACAACATTTTGATTGTTATTAATTGCTACATATTACCGCTTTTTTAAAATCAATATTTGTTTACATTAACAGCAAATGTGAGTAACATTCTAGGTCGAGTTGACGTTCATAGTATATAGTTTGATCCAACAATTGTTTGTTTCTGGTACAGGTTGGCAGTTGTTTATCAACAATAATGTAACACACATGCAATCTTTAGTGTGTGTTTGCTTTTTTCTTTCTTTCTAATTAGTAATTGTTTCTAAGAACAAAATGTTTTTAAATAGATTTGGAAGACAGGATTGTCTTATAATTGTTATTTCCCTTTGTTTAAAAATAGAAATTGCGTGTTTCTATATTTAACGATTTACATGACACTTTTCAGTACATATTTGTTAAATTGAATAGATATTGCTGTTTTGAATTCATTTGTTAAAAATATTTATTTATATTATAAAGTTCAATATTTGCATCGTTGCTTATCATTTATAACCTTTGTTGAAAGATTTCATCATTTTATATAAGATGTTTGGAAATATGATGTTGCTTGAAAGCGCTATATCTCGCAATACACAGCTGCCTTGACAAAGCTGAATACTGTTGTTGACAACATTAGAATTGAGATGTATGTGACCTTACGCTTGGTTAGTTGATTGGAAGCTGTGCTCTGCCGGACGCGTTCTTAATTATTGGAGTCATTCAGTGCTACATTTCTCGACATTGGTCTACATAATTATGACTTATTGAAGAAATTATGTATAGTTGTTTTTAATTAGGATAGCGCTGTTACATTCGGCATCTATCGTCTCCTTTTTAACAGTTGTCAAATTAGACCAATCTGGTATGCATCCCCTGCATAATAAAATTAACGGTACCAATTTTTGTGCGTCAAATGCGCATTTCGACAATACCTGTCTCTTCAGTGATGCTCGTGGCCAAAATTTTTGAAATCCAAAGCTTATATATAAAAGATGAAAGGCTTTAATCCAAAAGGTCTAAAAAGTATAGCCAAATCCGTGAAGGGAATCAGAGCTTTGCATGAGGGAGATACATTCCCTAATTTATAATAATTTCTAATATTTTGTAACAGCAAATTAATCCTTTTACATACATGTCAGAACCCACTCCCTTATTTCTGAAATGGCTTTCAGTTATTTGGTCTCGTTTTAAACTCCCATGCGTATTTTGATTATCAACTATATGGCCTCAACGCACACAATACAAAGCATCTTTTCACAAAACCACAAATGTTAAATATCAAATACATATTAAAGGTTTTTATAAAAGTTTACTTTGCGAGCCCAAAGAGGAAATAATTATAAAACATGGGTAAGCAAAATATATATCTAGAATATGTTTTTAAAATAGACTATAGCTGATGAGCTACCACTTTGTGTAACAACATTTATCTCCTGGGATTTAAACACCCTGAGATTGCGATTGAATTTTTTCCCTTTGATAACAGCCAGTACTAAAGCACGATTATTTGTTTGGTGACTTTTTTGATTGATTAACAATAGTTAGATAACGGAAAAAGATAATACTTTCAATTTCGAAGTCTAAAACAGGCTAAATTTAGGGGAATTTATTCTAATTTTACATTAAAAACTCAAATTTAGATGAAAAGGATAATATATGCAATATTTGAGGCAAAATATATGGCATATTAAATTGTGGTATTTATTTATTTCCCCGAGGGTATCACAAGCATAGTAGTCAGCACTTTTTGTGCTGACATGAATTGTCATTGATATGGTTATATTACAAATTTACTGTTAACAAATTTTTGGATTTTTTGAATTACTAAGGCTTTTCTACATCAGGCATAGATTACCTTAGCTGTCTTTGGCAAAACTTTTAGGAATTTTGGTCCTCAAGGCTCTTCAACTTCGTAATTTAAGGTAATCTATGCCTGAGGTAGAAAAACCTTAGTATTTCAAAAAATTCAAATATTTGTAAAAAGTAAATTTATAAATATAACCATATCAATGACAATTCATGTCAGCACAAAAAGTGCTGACTACTGGGCTTGTGATACCCTCGGGGAAATAAATCTCCACCAGCAGTGGCATCGACCCAGTGGTTGTAAATAAACTCATCATAGATACAAGGACTTAATTTAGTTTATACGAAAGACGCGCTTCTATAAAAGACTCATCAGTGACGCTTGAACTCAAAACGTTTAAAGGCCTATGTTACGTTTTACTGCACATTGCTGTTTTTACACACTAAATACAATTGAAAAGCTGGAAGACACATTTGTTTTTCAGTTACTATTATCCCATAAAGAAATTACGATTATCAGACAAGAAAAATGCCATTGAAATACTATTGTCATCGTGCTTTTTTCGACGGTAAAATCACAAAAATACTGAACTCAGAGGAAAATCAATTTGGAAAGTCCATAATCACATGGCAAAATCAAAAAACAAAACGCACCAAAAACGAATGGACAAGAACTGTCATATTCTTGACTTGGTACAGGCATTTTCAAATGTAGAAAATGGTGGATTAAACCTGGTTCTATAGCGCTAACCCTCTCACTTTAATAACAGTCTCATCAAATTCCGCTACATTTACATAATGCGTTAAATAAACAGTCA
Source organism: Mytilus edulis (assembly GCA_019925275.1). Lineage (NCBI taxonomy): Eukaryota > Metazoa > Mollusca > Bivalvia > Mytilida > Mytilidae > Mytilus > Mytilus edulis. The sequence goes on from CM034358.1 coordinate 48,335,587, forward strand.
CAATTAATAAAATAGTCAAAATATGGGTAATGACAATTATAGTGCACCGTTACGATTCAAATATGATGTAATGGTAGAGTAAAATCTTCCTGCTGAGTAACTCGTCACAACAACGGGCTACATTTTCGAAAAATGACTGAAAAGATTTTATCTATTTCTGCCGTTGCCATATTGGGATCATCGTTATTCGTGTTGCGATTATCAGTTTAACACCAGTGACATAACTAATTTACTTATGTTTTGTTATTATGCTGTTATCTAAGTGTAATTTTTTTCACTTGCATATATACAATTACATATACAAGCACTATTAATGTTGCACCCGCTTTTTATAATAAAAGAATATATATTTAGCAATATTGATTTACAAAGTTTTGTCAACAAGTCGGATTTCATTTTGAAAAAAATGAAATAAATTTGATTGTTTTCTTATAAGATAATGACATTAAAGCATTTGCCTGTTTTCAAAGAAAAAAAAACCATTTTGAATTAAATTGGCAATATGTATATCTCTATCAAGGCTAAAGGAGGGAAACTGAAATATAAAGATCTAATAAAAGTATTCATCAATGTTGTTTTATGTTTTACACCTTGTATTTCCTTTTAAACTTAATTCATTTCGTTCACAAATTATGTTTTGAAACATTTGAGGTTAGTACAATTTTACTTATCATATTAGATATTTTTGAAACACAAATAGTTTGCAATTGAAAAATTAATGTATTATTAACTGTAATTGCGTTCATGTGATCGACATTTTAAATTATCTTTAAAAGAATAAGAATTTTTTTTATGAAAAAGCTTGTACTTTTTATGTGAATAGCAATGACACAATAATTGACCTTTTATCATTTCAGTTTTACCGAAGTGATTCTGTGTAATATGAGTATATTTGAGATATGTTTATCCATCACTATAATTTACAAAACTTTCATTTATAATCTTTTTGCTATGGGTTAATTATGATTTAGTACTATATATATCAGAATGTTCGTAAATGATTTTTTTGATAAATATTTAGGTTCTTTTTTTATCGTATATTTTGTTCTCACTTATTTTGCTTACCTTTTTTATAATAGTTAAATTAAAGCAACACTTTAGTTTATTTTTATAAATGGACTTGTGCAGTTATACCAGTATTTGTAATACTAAATATCATTATAGGAACATCGCAATCAGATGCGCTAATTTGAAATAACTATGACCATGCGTGTCAGCTTAAAATGCAACAACAGAACAAATGTATGTAAAATTTGATTCATTAAATAATTTCGGTAGGGATGTTGACCAATTTAACAGTATATATGTTAAACTTGATTTTGTTTTAGTAATATTTGTTTTAAAACCAAGGCATACATACAATATTTCATCGTTATAGGGTGTCTGAATGTCGGTGGATATGTTTATTTGATAAACCGTAATTTAAGATTGTCGACAGGTTTTTTTTAGTGAAGTAGCATTAATTAGTGAAACTGATATGACTTTTAGATAAGAAGGATGTGTTTGTCGTTAAACATTTTACGGTTCAATAGGTCTTGTTTCTTCTTTGATAGTCAACTATAAGTTGTTCCAATGAACAAAAACACCTTAAAATGAAAATGATGGAATATGAATACATTTTGCATATCATTTGTATATTTAAACCTATTTTAAGGGGAAAGAAGTATAAAAGAAATACGCATGTATACGGAGGTGTGTACCCATCTGTCTTTTTTCTCTCAGAATAACGTTGCCCTGAAAGATTTATTCTTTTTATTATTTGAAGATTGAACACAATTTGAAATATCACTTCACCATAATATATAGATATGGTAAATATTTAAACATGCAACCGCATTTAACTTTAAATATTGAAACAGATGTTCCAAGTCCAAATATGCAGCAAAAGTAAACAAACTCATCATAGGTACCAGGATGAAAATTTTATAAATACGTCAGACGCGTGTTTCGTCTACAAAAGACTCATCAGTGACGTTCGAATAAAAAAATGTTTATAAGGTCAAATAAAATACGAAGTTGAAAAGCATTGAGGACAAAAAATTCCTAAAACATATTTATGAAAATAACTCTTTATAAAATGTTGGATTGTTCAATAAACAATGTTTTCTATTCATTTGTAAATAGTCAAGACGAAAACGAAAAATTGATGATAATATTATCTTAAATGTGCTTTTTTTAGATATAAGATGATCGATATTGGTCAGTACATACATGCATTACATCAATATTTGTTCTGTATTCACATGATTAGAATAAGAACGTTGCGAAATCAATCACATGGAAGAAGATGAGGACCAGTTTTTCATTTGTTTGTGCGTATATAGAGGCATCAATATATAACGACAAACATACACATGATGGAAATCACATGATTCTAAACGGTGCGATAACAATTTCACAACGGAATAACTAATAATACAATAAAAATGGAGGATCTACATTGCTTAGACGAAACAATAACATGCAGATCGAATGTGGGGCTTGTTTCAAATACACAATTATATTAAATTATAATGTACGATATGAACATATAAAAATAATGATTAAGCTGTGACGAGATTTTTCAAACAAAGCCTTACCGCAACAATACGGTCCACATCCATAAGATAGACAAATAGCGTTAAATTGTGTTGAACAGGATGTTCATGTTAATGTTAAAAGGGAAATATATTGTGAATATAACAATTGCAAGTATAACTGATTGTGCAAAAGACATTTTAGGGACACTTAGCTTGAGGATGTGATTGTGGTTAACTGATGAGATAATAACTTATTTGTTAAAATCAGGTATTGTTAGGTAATTCTTTGTATTACGTTTATTACTTAGAGTAAAATATTCTGCCTGTACCAAGTCAGGAATATGACATTTGTTATCCATTCATTTTATGTGTTTCAGCTTCTGATTTTACTATTTCATTACTGACTTTCCTACCTGGATTTTTCCTAAGTTCAGTAATGTTGAGATTTTACATTTTTCTAGCAGTACTTATACATTTTAACTGAACATCATTTAAGTTAAGATTCATTATAAAAATTTTGTTCATACAACGGTTTACAGTGGTGCTTATGTTGCTTTGTTATCTGTTTAATCCATTCATTTTTGATTGAACGACAAATATAACTGAAGTAAAAAAAAAAAAATTCATTGATTAATTTTCAAACAGCTTTTTCACTAAAACTAAGTAAAAGATAACGAAAAAGATGATTTAACGAGCTACTTCCAACAGTCTTAATTTAATATTGAATGGTTGACATATAGTGACCATCTAAACCATACTAACAAACCCTAGCCCTATTTGTTGATTTGGAAACCCTCTACAATAATGTTTTTTGTAATTTAAGCTTTTAACTTTTTTTATTAGGGCATCACTGGAGAATTTTTTTAAAGACTAAACGCTCGTCTTAGGTTTATAGTACAATAAACCTTTATCCTGTCAGAAAGAAAACAAGTCTCTAATCATCAACACCTCAACCCCGATTTAAAAATTTTAAAACCAGTGCAACGAGTGCGCAGTGCATTTAGATGAAATCTACATGTTATTGTCTAATATCTGTCTAAGTAATCGCCAATTTGTACATTCGACTTTTATCATACAGCCTGATATACGTCTAGATCATGGAAATGAATAGATACTAAAAAAACATAGGTTAATAACGTTTGGTGTCACTGTAGCAATGTCACATATTCGTGTTCGCCCGCCACAATGTAAAGATACAATGATTGTGACTTTATTCTCACAACTGAACAACTATCACAACATTTTTAAAAGTACATGTAGTTTCACCTTCTCCACAAATTTGGTAACAATATAAAATGCATTTTACCCACCGAACTAGGGATAACGGATACATTGACATAAACCCAGATACAGTTGATTCTGCCTCAAATCTTATACATATAACTATTGAAGTGATGGTCGATTGAAAACAAAGGAAATAAGTCTATTTCAGTTTCCCGATAGTAAACTGTCCGTTTTTAAAAAAAGAAGAAAAGCTAAATGTACCAAAATGACAAACCAAATCATCAGTCGGAAATAAACTGACAACACCATAACAAAGAAATAGAAACAGACATTATACACAAAACACAACATTGAAAAAAAAGAAATAGCAATAGAAACCTCATCAAAAATTGATCACGGGTGCTCCGGAATGGTAAGTAGACATTACTCCAGATTTTTCACTCGTCCTGTAGATTGCCTACAAGGTTTTATAGATTTAAAGTCAAAGAACGTTTCGTCCTTTTTCTAAAAAAAACTTTCATCGGAAGTTTCCAAGACCTTGTTGATAAAAAAATCCGTATCAACTTCATACATTAAGACGATTGTCTTGCCGTATAGATTATGTGTACTGACGTTGTTTATCAGCTGAATGACGAGTTATATTGTTCTTATCTTTGTCTTTTGAATATTACTTTTACTGTTTATATAAAAAAGAAGATACGGTAGACATTAACAACTATAGGTCACCGTACGGCCTTTCACAATGAGCAAAGCCCATACCGCATAGTCAGCTATAAAAGGTCCCGATTTGACAATGTAAAACGATTCAAACGAGAAAAATAACGGCCCTAATTATATAAAAACAAATATGTAACACATAACCCAACAAAAACCACTGAATTACAGGCTCCTGACTTGGGACAGACAGATATAGACATAATGTGGCGGGATTAAACATGTTATTAGTATCCCAACCCTTCAATTCCCTGGGACAGTGGTATGACAATACAACATAAGAACGAACTATAAAAATCAGTTGAAAAGGCTAAATTCATCAAATGGATAAAAACTACAAGTGGACGTGGCCGGGTTCTTGTACATCTCGACAACAAAAAGACACTAGGAGTAAATCTGAGAGTGCTCTCAGTTATCTGACAGCTAGTTCAAAGCCACTAACAGCTAATAAAAAAATCATGCATCTTAGACTTAACTATCAATCTGTAAACATCCAGCATTCAATGGATTTAGTGTAAAGACGTCATATACAGTCAGAAAAAAAATATCTTTGTCAATGCTAAGTTACAGGTATCGACAGATTATAGATCTTTGAATCTACATGTATTTATGAATATTACATACTAGTAATATTAATATTTTCTCGCGGTTCGAAGTAAAGCGGGAAAATATTGTATTGACGTTATGGGTAATATGCGTATGGTCCAATCAGAGGGGTTGATTTAGATCCGGGTATGTTGGTATGTTTGATTTGTTTGTCACTTTCTAGCCGCCGTTCGTACGTGCATGACTTAAAATGGACGCCGACATCAGAGAAATTATCCAAGCCGAAGTACAAAGTGCCATAGTAGGAGCTCAAGATAAAATGTTAAACAGCTTTACTTCACTGCTCGACACACGGTTAAATGGTTTCCAGCAAAACATCCAGGATAACCAGAAGGCATTGTCCGAGTCACAGATGGCCAAAATTGACAGTACCATGACAGAGACCTTCAAGTTCCGTAAAAGGGGAAATGAAGAACAGTATAAACACAACAAGAAGGTTTTCGTGAAGGTTCTCGAAGCTAGCAGCCAGTTAGAATCAGAAAATTTGAATAATGACAACATTCAAACCGCAAAGAGAAAGATTTACGAAGGTATGGAAATGATAAAGTCAAGACAAAAGCTCATAAAGTTAGCAGATTCGTCAGACGCGGGATGGCGAGTTGTCGACGAATATACCACAAATCCTTTGGCAGAAGATTCCAAAGATGAAAAAAGAATATACAAGGCACAAAGTAGAGCCGAGTCAAAGATAAAGAAGGAGAAGGCAAAACGCAAGACCGATACTAGGCCAGCACCTTATAAGACTAAACCACTGGCTCCGGAGAATCCGATGCCAGTCAACACAAACAAGATGTTTCGCCCCGGGAGATGTTTCAATTGTAGTGAAACTGGTCATTGGAGGGAGAGAGTGTCCTCATGCTACAGTGCAGCATACAAACAAGATAAGTACTAATATGTTTTTATGTAACGTTAGTAGTAGTTCGAGTACACCTTTGTATACAAAACAAACGTTACGCAACACAACATTCCTTAGCAATACACATACTACGATTAGTAGTAATCTTGTTCACTCAGGTATATCACCTGTAGGTAGTCTATTAGAAAATGTCAATAACTGGACAAAGATAGGCGCTAACGAACACGTTATTAGTGTTATACAGAAGGGGTATGTGATTCCTTTTTTTAACAATTCCAGAGAGTGTGGTATTAGAAAATAATAAGTCGGCGTGCAACAATAAGATTTTTGCTGCGCAAGAAATCGAAAAGTTGTTGAAAAAAGGGTGCATAAGCAAAACAAATGAACAACCTCATGTTATAAACCCTCTAACAGTAGCTAATAATGGATCAAAACTAAGATTGGTATTAGACGCCAGACATATAAATCCACATTTATTTAAATTTCGTCACAAATACGAAGACGCGGTCACAGCTAGACAACTGTTTAAAAAAGAGGATTACATTTTTTCATATGATTTGAAAAGTGCATATCACCATATTAGAATTGCACATTCTGACACTACATACCTTGGTTTCAAATGGGGGGAGACATTTTACGTATACAATGTGTTACCATTTGGCTTGGCAACTAGTGGTTATATTTTCAGTAAAGTAGTTTGAGAAGTCGTAAAATACTGGAGAAGTAAAGGGTTAAAAATAGTTATGTATTTAAACGATGGATTAGGGGGAGGCTCATCTTATTCGGAGGCACTAACCGCTAGTGATGCGATTAGGAATGATTTAGATCATTTTGGTTTCGAAATAGCACATGAAAAATGTAATTGGTCTCCAGGACAAAAACTGGAGTGGTTAGGTTTTTGTTGGTGTTTAGAACAGGGTGTACTGAAAATCACTGAAAAAAGATTGAGCAAGTTAAAAAGCGCCTTGACTGATCTGTTACAGCAATATGAAAAGGGAATAAAATATTTCAAAGTAAGGTCACTCGCTTGTATTGTTGGACAGATCATCTCAACTCAGGCTGTTTCAGGGGATCTTGCACGTTTAAGATCTAGATTCATGTATGATTGCATACTTACAAGAGAATGCTGGAATTCCAGCGTAGTGTTTAGTCTCGAAGCTGTAAATGAATGCAGGTTTTGGTTAGATAATATAGAAAAAATAAATGAGATAGGATCTCAGTTATGTCAGTTGACATTCAATGAAGTACAAGACTTTCACGTCTTTTGTGACGCTTCAGAAACAGGTTTCGGGGGTCATTTGACCACAGGTTCAGAGGACGAACCGATAGAGATATACGGAAGTTGGTCTTCCACTGAAAGAGTAAAAAGCTCTACATGGAGAGAACTTGAATCAGTAAAAAGGGTTTTAAGAAATCTTGTGATCAAATTGCACGGTGCGACTATTAGAGTTTACACAGACAATAAAAATGTACCACACATTATGAAAGTCGGTAGTAAGAAAAAAGAATTACACAGAAGCGTTATGTCTGTTCATAAAATTTGTCAAGATAACAAGATCAAACTAAATTTAGTATGGATACCACGCGAGCATAACGATAAAGCAGACAGTCTTAGTAGAAAATCAGATTGTGATGATTGGGAAATCGATGATTGGATTTTTATTTATCTGAATAAGTTATGGGGTCCATATACTTTTGACCGCTTTGCACAAGATTACAATGCAAAATGCGACAAATTCAATTCGAAATTCTGGTGCACAGGAACATCAGGCATTAATGCTTTTTCTGTGTCATGGGATGGCGAGAATAATTGGTTAGTTCCACCACCTCGTTTGGTCCCACAGACTATTAACAAAATAATACAGGATAAAGGTAGTCATACTTTGATTGTTCCTGAGTGGACATCTGCCGCTTATTGGCCAATGTTAGTAGACCAAGAAGGTCGGTTTAAATCTTTCATAAGAGATTACAGGTTTTTTCAAGGTGAGAGTCTCACAAAACGAGCAAGGGGTCAAAACGGGATATTTGGCTCGCAGTTCTTAAAATTCAGATTAGTTGCTTTAAATGTTAAATGAAAAACATAGATATTTATAATTTTCATTTTATTAACAGGCATCAGTTTAGATCGTCATGTAAAAGTCGCAATAGAGGATAGTGGAGTAGAAACAGGAAGCCATTTGTATAGTTTATATCCGAAGATGTGTGAGTTGTTATTGAGCAGTAAAAGTGACAATACAGTCAAGTCTTATTTCTACGCTTTTAAAAGGTGGGAAAAATTTATTACAGAACATGGACACGATGCTTTACCTGCACAACCGGTACACGTTGCTTTATATTTGACAAATTTATTGAACAATGGATCTACTAGTCATCCCGTTTCCAATGCGTTATACGGTATAAAATGGGCCCATGAAGTGAGTGGGTTACCAGATCCTACTATAAACTCTTTCGTTACTTCCATAGTTGAAGCTTCCAAAAGAACCACAACAAAAACCGCCAACAAAAAAGATCCGGTTTCAGCAGAGATACTAATTGAACTATGTACGCAATTTAAAGATTCAGATGATTTACTCATTATTAGAGATTTGACAATGATTTTACTAAGTTTTTCTGGTTTTCTAAGATATGATGAAATTAGTTCGTTAAGATTTAAAGATGTAGTTATACATGACAATTATTTAATTTTGTATATTAACAAAAGTAAAACCGATCAGTATCGTCAAGGAAACGAAATTCTCATTTCAAAAGGTTTATCCATAGCTTGTCCATATGTTATGCTCATAAGGTATTTAGAATTGGCCGATTTTGATTCCGACTCCAATAAATATTTATTTAGACAGATTTGCAGATCAGGCAATAATTGTAAACTTATAGATAAAGATAAAAAGTTAAGCTATACGGCGGCTAGGGAGGCTTTATTAGGTAGAGTTAGATTAGTTTCACCAAATTGTAATATAGGCCTACATTCATTCAGAGCCGGTGGTGCAACGGCTGCTGCAAATGCAAACGTAAACGAGAGGTGTTTGAAAAAACACGGCCGGTGGAAGTCAGACTCAAGCAAAGATCGTTACATTGTTGACTCCACAGAGAAACGTTTGCAGGTCTCGAAGAAATTGGGTTTATAATATTTGTTTATCTCTTATAGTTTATTCTGGCCCCCGTTTTTTGTGTTATTTCTATCAAATACGGCGGGCTGACGGCAAATTGATATTTGCGTTTTGTGTTGTTTTATGTATAGGCATATATAGTATAGATAATACTAATATTTTCTCGCGGTTCGAAGTAAAGCGGGAAAATATTGTATTGACGTTATGGGTAATATGCGTATGGTCCAATCAGAGGGGTTGATTTAGATCCGGGTATGTTGGTATGTTTGATTTGTTTGTCACTTTCTAGCCGCCGTTCGTACGTGCATGACTTAAACTTATATATATTTTTGAAGTATTTTTATTTTTGTTCAAAATTGTTTTTTCGTCATCTAGCTCTCTCGTTATATAAGGTAAGGTCTGGCTACCTTTTTCCTGAGATAGGCTTGGCATTGTTGTCGGATACAGGTTTCCAATTTTTAAAAAAAATGGTTTTTCCTGGACGGCCTCGAATATCCGTGAGGGAAATGTTTTAGAAAATTTAAGAGAGAGTGTATAGAAGCATTGAGTTGCGACATGTTTATTATTTGTTGTTTGAAACAATATTGTATGTGTTATAATAAAATTACATCCGGCGTCCATCAAATACGGCGGTATGACAATACAACATAAGAACGAACTATAAAAATCAGTTGAAAAGGCTAAATTCATCAAATGGATAAAAACTACAAGTGGACGTGGCCGGGTTCTTGTACATCTCGACAACAAAAAGACACTAGGAGTAAATCTGAGAGTGCTCTCAGTTATCTGACAGCTAGTTCAAAGCCACTAACAGCTAATAAAAAAATCATGCATCTTAGACTTAACTATCAATCTGTAAACATCCAGCATTCAATGGATTTAGTGTAAAGACGTCATATACAGTCAGAAAAAAATTATCTTTGTCAATGCTAAGTTACAGGTATCGACAGATTATAGATCTTTGAATCTACATGTATTTATGAATATTACATACTAGTAATATTACGTTTTCTTTTAATTTACTGATTACAAACCCCCCAAAAAATATTCGATGATTCTTATTACAGTGATGAATTGGTAACCTTGTAGAATAAGTTTATTTAAAGAAGCCGTAAGTTAACAAGGATGAATTCTAAATTTCCGGACACGGTTAACAACATTTCCGTAAAAAATAGGATTTTCTGTCCAAATCTGTATATCTATAGAACAATTTAGTAAAGGTTTTAAGTAATTTATAGTAACGATATCCCTGGTTTAATAATTTAGCAGTAGTACATAGATTGCGTTCGTTAAAACCAAAAACGTCACAACAGACACGGGCATAGCGAACGAGCTGTGAAATATAAACACCGTACGATGGTGGCAAAGGCACATCACCATCTAAAAATTGAAAATTAACAATAGAAAAATATCATCAAATTTATGGTAAGTTTTGTTGAATTTATCAATTAAATACAATTTCGACGGGTCTTTACTGACTTTAGTCTTAAACTGTGATTCGTAACAGTACGAAAATAAGTCTGATATTAGAGGGGCACAATAAGTGCCCATGAGGATACCCACAACCTGTCGATAAACTTTGTTGCCGAAACGTACACAATTATTATCCAGGAAAAATTAACAGCTTCAATCATCTCATCACATCTCTAGTAAGTATATCTAGCATATTTACCTTTCTCATTAGAGAAGAAGGCTTTAAATAAATTGCAGCAAATATATTTACCAACAACCATTTAATCAAACAGTAAAACTGTTGCTTAATAAGATAGTGTGGAAGTGTAGCGTATAGAGTAGAATAATCAAAACAGAATCAAAAGAACCATTTAGTTCAGCTTTAGTGATATACATCAGTGATATTAAATTTGTATATTCTTGTCTTTCAGTTTTGCTAATGTGCTATGTTAATATGTTTTTTGTGTTTCTATGTACTTATACATCCCGTCAATGCAATAGTAAAAAATATGTTCATGCGACTGTCATACAAGTAATCTAGCTATTAAAATCTGGTTTTATGCACCATTTTTCTACATGCGATAATGTATGTTCCAAGTCCGGAATATGACAGTTGTTATTCATTCGTTCGACGAATTTGAGTGTTTTGCAACCTGATAAGGGACTTTCCATGTTCAATATTCCTCCAACTTCGGTATTTTTGTGATTGTACGGTAAGCGTGTGGGCAGAAATCCCCTTATATGGAATCATGTCCTTCTATATCTTATTTGTCATAAACAAAATCTGCAAAATCTGTTTTGCGTTTTTAAAGTCCGTTAGTATACATGTATATACCGGTTAATATTCAACTATACCAGTCGTATAAATGAGTACGACAGACAAGGCAAACAGGCGTATTCATCATATTTATATTCAGAGCAAAAAGACAATATATATATATATATATATATACAACTCGTCTAAACATCAACCCAACAATGTTAGATCTGTAAATTTGCTTTCGCAAATTTTTGGTTCTTCCCTCGCCGGGATTCGAACCCATGCTACTGTGATATCGTGACACGATATCACAGTAGCATGGGTTCGAATCCCGGCGAGGGAAGAACCAAAAATTTGCGAAAGCAAATTTACAGATCTAACATTGTTGGGTTGATGTTTAGACGAGTTGTATATACATTATGTACACAGCCATGTATCACCATCATTGATGGCGATCCGATGGATACATCTGTTGTAGGGTTGTCACTGACTCAGACGTACTTATATATATATATATATATATATATAAGAAAAAGTTACGTAAAGTCCGTATGCTGGTAACATATAAAAAAATTATTAAAAGATAATAACGGTTTCAATGCATCACTTTTTTACTAGTACTTTCACTGCTTCCGCAGATCTTCAGGTAATGTGACTTGTATATAAATAAAACAATTGATTGACGTTAACAATAGTATGACGTTAACAAATACAAGGGAGACTACTTATGTCATAATGTCATTTTAAGATTTTAAAATGTTATGTTAAAATTAGAATATCATTTATCATTTAATCCCGGGTTGAGAATGTTTATGAATAATTCTTCCTTCTTCCTCCGGAGAAAATCATTTTGACGATTGACCATATACAATGGAAATATTTTAAATCGTCCATTAGGACATATTTAGTTTCATGCGACAAATTGAAACAAATTTACACAAAAGTGAAAGAATGGACAAAGTTTTACAGAAAAAGAAGATTATCAACAGCAAAAGACAGTCAAAAAGTCTGAAACGATATTTAACATCTTTGAAATTTGACTTCAATGAAACTGTGCCAATTGTAAAAAAATGTACCGATAAACGATGTATGACTTGTCCAAATTTAATAGAAGAAAGTTCAATTTATTTCAAAAATGGAAAGCATTTTACTGTTAAGCAAAATATGTCTTGTAAAAGTTCAAACGTCATCTATTCTCTCATATGTTCAAATTGTGAGGAATTCTATGTTGGAGAGACAAAAAATGAACTGCGGACTAGAATGACTTTACATAGACAGCAAACCAACCATGAAGATTTAACACTCATCAGGGCAAACGACCATTTCCATCGTTGTTCTAATGGACGATTTAAAATATTTCCATTGTATATGGTCAATCGTCAAAATGATTTTCTCCGGAGGAAGAAGGAAGAATTATTCATAAACATTCTCAACCCGGGATTAAATGATAAATGATATTCTAATTTTAACATAACATTTTAAAATCTTAAAATGACATTATGACATAAGTAGTCTCCCTTGTATTTGTTAACGTCATACTATTGTTAACGTCAATCAATTGTTTTATTTATATACAAGTCACATTACCTGAAGATCTGCGGAAGCAGTGAAAGTACTAGTAAAAAAGTGATGCATTGAAACCGTTATTATCTTTTAATAATTTTTTTATATATATATATATATATATATTAAAGCTTATGCCCCGCCCCATCAGTCAAGGTCCAGCGACTTGAATCTTTTGCTTAGTTTACATGTAGTAGTTTGCGATTAGATAATTTTAAGATAAACTGCTAATATTAAGTCAACGATATTTGGTATGCATTTTTTTTTTTGCATTTGCAAGTATCGTTTCTATGAAGAATATATAACACTACCCCCTCTTCATAGTTAATTTTTACACACTTTGCAAGTTAATGTTTGTGTTTAGATTTATTCAATTGGAACGACTTCAAATAAGTCAATGATATTTACTATGCAGGTGAATAAAAATTGGCACATCTTATTTACTAGAATTATATTCAGCCATGTTCCTCAGTCGTTGAACGTTTTCATAACTTATGTAACATCTTACAGTCATTTTTTTTCATTTCAACATTTGCATTATGATTTTTTTCTGATCATCGTTATAAGGACATCATTCGTAAATATAGATCAATATGCTGACTTTTCATACGTTCAGGTATTTCACATCCAATTTTTCATATAAATATTCTTTATAAAGCACAAAAAATGTCAGTATTCACCTCAGAAGCTAACAAAACCTTTACATAGACTTATTAAGAAAGGATGTAGTTACGATACTGTTGTCAGGTCACTAAAGATTGCATATTTTGGAGTTAATATTGATTTACTTATAGGGTCTTTGCATCGAAACTAAACACATTTATTTAAAACCCAGCTGTTGTTGGCATGACACGGGTTATGTTCTTCTAATATATTTTAAGATTGTATGATACCAATCTCCTAACGGGATAGATTGTGCATGATATTCATTTGATGAAGACATAATCTCTCAATCAGTTAAATTGAAGTCTGGAGCTGTAATGCCAGTTAACTGCTAGTACATGTAGTCTGTTATTATATATGTATTAGTGTCATTTTGTTTATGTTCTTTGGTTACCTCTTCTGACATCAGACTTTGACTTCTTTTGAATTGAATTTTAATGTGCGTATTGTTATGGCTAGAGGTATAGAGGGAGGGTTGAGATCTCATTATTTTTTTTTAGTTTTCCCGTTCGAATTGTTTTACACTAGTAATTTTAGAGCCATTTATAGCTTGTTGTTCTGTTTGAGCCAAAGCTCCATTTTGAAGGCCTTACATTGAACTATACTGGTTTACCTTTTTTTAATTGATTTTTTGTATGGAGAGTTGTCTCATTGGTACTCACACCACATCTTCCTATATCTACTAACCCCGCCGCATTTTTGCGCCTGTTTAAACTCAGAAGCCTCCAGCCTTTGTTAGTCTTGTTTAATTTTATTCAAGTTTCTTGTGTACAATTTGGAGTTAAGTATGGCGTTCATTATCACTGAACTAGTATACTGACCGACTTTAGAAACGCAACACTAGATTATTTTTGTGTTATTTTTGAATGAATGTGTAACCGTCCAAAGCAATGACTGCCTGTTACAAACGCCAAAATGATTGTTAGAAAGGTCAACAAATTCATTCTTACATGTTTTAGGTTCTGTTTTACACCTTTTGAATTTGTTCATCCCATTAATTGGTTTTGGCAGTTATGCGGTTGGAACTTGAGGGCTTTAAAGGTTTTCCTTCAGTCGATTATTTGGCAATTCAGTTGATAGGAAACATTTATGGCATGAATCTGTACTCAATGACACCCGGCAATTTTATTAGCAGTTGACGTTGCGGCCGTAGACATGTCTTGCAAATGACGTTGCGTATTCAAATTATGTTGACGTTTCATCGTCACTACACGTTGATCTGTTCATTGATGGCCGTCAACAAATAGTGTCTACTTGTATCGTTGTCGGAAGGACAGTAAGACGAGTTTCTACAGTCAAAAAGTATGGTTGCAGGACGTTTATGTTTTCATGTTTGCAGTATTCTTAAGGGCTAATTCAGTTTTTTATTTCTCAGTCTTGGCAAAATAGAGATGCAAAATTTTCAAACTGAATTAAGTGAGGCAAAGGATTGAAAGAACTGTTTCATAAAGCAAAAAAAAACTGAAAAAATCTTCAGTAACTACTGGTAAGTCAGATTTTGATTTTTTGTAAGGAGAAAGAAGTATGGTAAGCTTGAAGATAAGTTATAAGAGAATCAAACAAATTTTGGTAAACAAAATCAACAAGTGTTGCGTTTCTAAAGCCGTTCAGTATATATATATTGGTTTAGGGTCAGATGAAGGATGCTTCCGGTTGCAGGGATTTCTCGCTGCATTGAAGACCTGTACCTTTTTAATGTTGTCTGTTCTATGATCGGTTTGTTGTTTCCTTGACACATTCCCCATTCTCAATTCTATTGATAAATTTGATGTGTGAAATCTCTTTTAAAGGCTCCGATATTTGATTGGAGGATGCAATTTTATATCCAAATTGTATGTGTTTTGAAACTGAGAGCACCATATACGATGGTTTAATAAGTATTGAATAACTTGTACTTGTAGCACAGTGTTTACACTTTACTTAACTGTTCTAGCGATCGTATAGTACTTCTATTTATTAATGATTGAAAGAAATTCTTATGTACTATCATACTTTTTTTGGGCCGGGCTGCGGAGTAAACATAAGTACGGACTTTACACAATCGAATACGGTAATATGTATTACTAAATGATAGAGTTGAAATTTGGTGTCACGTTTTCCACTTTCACATTAAGTCCACAATATTGTTTTTTTACCACAAAGGGGTAGTGTTCTGTGTAGGTAATTATATGTTTATTTTTAGATCTTTTTTGGGGGTATTGGGGTTGGGGGAGGGTTTAAAATCGGAAAAAAAATAATATGTTCGTTATCATCCATGACCTCATTACACACAAAGATAACACTAACGAGCTGAGATATATAAACACCGTATGGTGGAGCTAAAGTAAACATTAACGTCTAAATATGGCAAATTAACAATAGGGAATGAAAAAATCGTCTCTTCTAATATGAAGTTTCCCTTTAGAAATTGAAATATCTAAATCTGTAAGGACAAGTACTGATGTTTATCTAAGATTAAGTCAAAGTAAGTTCTTTATGGTAAATTTCGGTAGTATATACGCATTTCCATTCTCGATTTTATTAGAGAAAACAAATATCATCCAGATAACGATCAGATTATTAAATGTATCAGCAAAATGTAACAATGACGTGTCCTTACTGAGTTTAGTTAAAAATAATGTGAGATTCATAGCAATACAGGAATTTCTATTAAAAAGGGTGCAGAAGGTTCCCATAGAAATGCCTACTACTTGTCGATACACTACGTCACCGAAACGTACATATATAAATATAGGAAGATGGGGTATGAGTGTCAATGAGACAACTATCCATCCAAATAACAATTTATAAAAGGAAACCATTATATGTCAAGGTACGACCTTCAACACGGAGCCTTTGCTCATTACGAACAACAAGCTATTAAGAGCCCCAGCAATTACTAATTCAAACCATTCAAACGGAAAAAACAACGGTTTAATCTATATAACTAGAGGCTCTAAAGAGCCTGTGTCGCTCACCTTGGTCTATGTGAATATGAAACAAAGGAAGTAGATAGATTCATGACAAAAAAAAATTGTGATGGTGATGTGTTTGTACATCTTACTTTACTTAACAGTCTTGCTGCTTACAATTATCTCTATCTATAATGAACTTGGCCCAGTATTTTCAGTGGAATATGTTGATAAAAATTTACAAATTTTATGAAAATTGGTAAAAATTGACTATAAAGGACAATAACTCCTTAGGGGGTCAATTGACCATTTCGGTCATGTTGACTTATTTGTAAATCTTACTTTGCTGAACATTATTGCTGTTTACAGTTTATCTTTATATATAATAATATTCAAAATAACCAAAAACAGCAAAATGTCCTTAAAATTACCAATTCAGGGGCAGCAACCCAACAACAGGTTGTCCGATTTTGCTGAAAATTACAAGGCAGATAGATCTTGATCTGATAAACAATTTAACCTTATCAGATTGACTCTAAATGCTTTGGTTTTTGAGTTATAAGCCAAAAAACTGCATTTTACCCCTATGCTCTATTTTTAGCCATGGCTGCCATCTTGGTTGGTTGACCGGGTCACGCCACACATTTTTTAAACTAGATACCCCAAAGATGATTGTTGCCAAGTTTAGATTAATTTGGCCAAGTAGTTTCAGAGGAGAAGATTTTTGTAAAATATAACTTAGATTTACGAAAAATGGTTAAAACTTGACTATAAAGGGCAATAACTCCTGAAGGAGGCAACTGACCATTTCGGTCATGTCGACTTATTTGTAAATCTTACTTTGCTGAACATTATTGCTGTTTACAGTTTATCTCTATCTATAATAATATTCAAGATAATAACCAAAAACATGAAAATTTCCTTAAAATTACAAATTCAGGGGCAGCAACCCAACAACGGGTTGTTCGATTCGTCTAAAAATTTCTGGGCAGATAGATCTTGACCTTATAAACAATTATACCCCATGTCAGATTTGCTCTAAATGCTTTGGTTTTTGAGTTATAAGCCAAAAACTGCATTTTACCCCTATGTTCTATTTATAGCCGTGGCGGCCATCTTGGGTGGTTGACCGGGTCACACCACACATTTTTTAAACTAGATACCCCAATGATGATTGTGGCCAAGTTTGGTTTAATTTGGCCCAGTAGTTTCAGAGGAGAAGATTTTTCTAAAAGCTAACGACGACGGACGACGACGACGGACGCCGGACGCCAAGTGATAGGAAAAGCTCACTTGGCCCTTTGGGCCAGGTGAGCTAAAAACGAGAACCACGTATGAACTACATAAAAAGACGAAAACTACTGTACATCTGATTCCTGACTTAGGACAGGTGAAAACATTTGCAGCGGAATAAAACGTTTTAATTGTATTAAACCTTGTCTTTTTTTCTGAAACAATAGTATAACATCACAACATAGAAAAAACAAACACACTATAAAATATCTATTGGAAGGCTTAACGCAATCAAAAAACGCAAATTAACACACAATGAACAAATAAATTTGCGATACCTGAAAGCAAATGCATAGTTAATAAAAGTTATAAGGGATAAATAATTGAGGTCAAACATAAAGAAACAGGTTTAATCAATGTTCACCGTAAGATACCACTGTAAAATATTAAAAAATCTTCACTCTTGAAAAATCTTGCGTCATATCCTACACAGGTTAATGAAAATAATTGTGTCGTTAAGTATACTCATTTTTCTGTGTGTGTAAAATCTACCGTTCAGGAATACCAAGAAATTCTTAAACATAAATAAAACTAATGTAACACTTTGTAACCTCTTTCTAAATTATTAACATCTATCTTTTAGCAATCAAAGACGGGCTTCAAAGTTATTGTGAAACAGCTTATTCTTTAGGTGGCGTGAATTAGATGTGGATACTTTAAATTCCAAAGATCTTTTAGCGTACATACAATTTAGCTTTCTTTCGTCTTGTGATAGTATTAAAACATTTGACCTTTCTACACTTTATACAAGTATTCCACATTCCAAACTATAAAACAAATTGAAAAATTTCGTATTGCTTTGTTTCATAAAAAAGAATGGGCTACAAAGATACAAGTATCTTGCTTTAGGAAGGGATTAATCCTTTTTTGTAAAGGATTACTCTGATTCAAACAAAAAAAATCTCTGAAATTGACATTATCAAGATGCTTGATTTCTTGATTGACAACATATGTGTTTCGTTCGAATGACATGTTTTTCAACAGACTATCGGCATGTTATGGACGACATCACGAGACGGTTGACCGTCATGGAATAACCGTTTCACAAATGATATCGGATATGTTCCTTACGTCGTAACTACAGTCCCCTTCCTTTTCATAAATGTGACCTACCGAATTAGACTATTTACCGGATTTGTTATCTCATAAGCAACACGACGGGTGCAATATTTGGAGCAGGATTTACTTAACATTCCGGAGAACCTGAGATCAACCCTTTTTTCGATGGGTTTCGTGTTGTTTATTCACTTGTTTTCTGCGTTCTGTTATGTGTGCTATTGTTTGTCTATTTGTTCTTTTCATTTTAATACATGGCGTTGTCAGTTTATTGTCGATTTATGAGTTTGACTATCCGTCTGTTATCTTTTGTCCCTCTTGTATATTTGGGTGATTATCAAAAATAAAATTATACAATTTGTTCTTGATAAAACTCCCTGTACAGATGCGAAAACAGTATTTAAGGAGAAATGAAATAATTTTGATGTTCATAGTACACAGAAGTGAACATTTGTAGATATTCCAGATAGTCACAATATATGTTGTTCAGAAGAAAATTTATAGCTTCAATCATCTCTTCACATTTCCAGTTAGTTAGAACATTTTAGATCGGCCATGTCCTTCGTGTGTATCGTGTACATTACACAGAGGCAACATATGTAGTTTTGGCAACATGGTTTATCAAAGAGTAAAACCTTAGATTCTAATAGACCAATCACATTCAACGATATGTTGATATGCTTATCAATGATAAAAGACGGTCAAGTTTATTTCACTTTGGCACAAAAGTTGTGGTGAAGACAATTTATTGTAAAATTACAATAATGAACATTTGAATCCTAATTCAAAAATTACAAAAAAACACCAATATATATTATGTAATAACCAATTGTACAATTCGTTAAAACAATTTAAGTTCGTCTTCACAAATTACAAAATAAATTGTGATAAGGAATTTAATTCGTTATAACGAATTTCAAAATCTGTTATAACGATTTCCAAATTCTGTTATAACGATTTTCATCAATTCGTTATCACAAATTTAACCTGTAATTAAGAATTATATAATTCGTAATAACGATTTAAATTGGTAATTTCAAATTCAAATATTATATTTTTAGGAAGTACTAAATGAGCTTGCGTATAATATATATATGGAACAACGGACACAAAAAAAAATGAAATGGGGACAAACATGAGTGTAAAATAATCTTTAAATTAATTCTGAATACCAAACATTGTAGTAGATGTTTTTTTTTAACGAAAACTATGTCAGCCTCCCTCGTCGCCTATGTTACATGTAGACTGCTGATATATAAAGCAAATAAAATGTTCCAAAGAAAACCAAATACATTAATAAAAAGTATAAAGCATCTGGTATTGAATGAATGTTATTCTAAAATTTATTGAGTGAGTTTTAAAATTACCAAAACAAAACACATTTTAAAAGTTGATTTATATTACATTGCGTGCTTTTTAAAACTCTGTTAAGTTAATAAGTATGAATATTTACTTGAAGCAGAAGAAAAGCTGAATGATTGAACAAGTGAACCTTTTTAACATCAATAAACTATGTCATTGCTATTTCATACTTAATTTTTGACTCTCCCTTAACACCATTTGTGAGAATGGTCTTGAGGAAACAATAAAAGTTCGTCCGAAGGAGACGATAAATAGCTGATACGTGCAAAGAGAAATCATATCTCTTGAACGTTAAAGATACCCTTGTCGATTTAAAAAAAGAGCAGGCTTATGCCGATATCAGGCAACACTCGCACTCGCAAGGTGAAAAGGGATTGATGTATGTTGCAATAACTTGTTTCCCAATCCACTTTGAATAAATATGTTTAAAACTAAAACTATTTCATACTATCCATTCAAATGACAATTACATATGATATACCTTTCTTTGGTTAATCAATTTACTGTAACAACTCATTATAAAAGTATATTTTAAATAAGGTTTGAATACAAAAATGGAAGAGGCTCATTTTGTTAGCTCATTTGTGAGTGGGAATATTTTCTAAATTGGTCAGACAATATTTGGTTATGTTTTATGAATATTAAAAAATCCTTGGCTACGCCTTTTAAAAGCTTTAAATTTTCATAAAACATGACCAAATATTGTCTAACCTATACTTTGCTACAAAGAACATTTGTTATGATGATTAAATATCTATTGAATATACTTTGAATAATAGTTTATGGTTTTTTAATTAAAACGTTACAAACAAAGAAATAATTACAATATGCATTGATTAAATATGTCCCTCTTTCAAACTATATAATAAAAGAGCTTAAAAGTTAATGTCTATGTCTAATGATGCGTACAAAAGATAGGTAGTTCAGATTGAAGATTTTAAAAGATTAAGTGTTACCTTAGACTTTAATTCTTTATCAAATCTTATGACAGCGTAAAATGGTTATTTAAGGTATGTATGTTATACAGATGCTATTATGGACTAAGTTATATCTTTGAAAAAAATGAAAAATCAAAACACTAAAGATTTCAATTTCCATTTTCAACTTTTTGTCTTAATTTTACTTTTTGATGTAGGAACATTAAATAATAAAGCTGAATGTGTATGTTGCGTTATCTTAAGTTTGATTTGTGTATACATGTCCGTAATATAATCCAACGATAGTATGTATGTATATATATTATGTTTTAAATGCTACAGAAGGTTACTGACTTTCAAATTGCTGATAAAACTTTTACAAACGAAAAGACTGCTTCATAAATATAATTGTTTTTGCATTGGTGTCCTTGCATCACAATTACAAAATGCCAAGGCAGTTAAAGTAATATTTGTTTTACAAAATAGAAATTCAACTTAAGATTTAAAAAAAAAATGTAAAAATACAAAAAATAGCAAACTGAAAGGAACATTCAAAACGGAAAGTTTTCAATCAAATGTCACAATCAAAACTTAAAACATATCAAACGAATGGATATATAAAAACTGTCATATTCCTGACTTTGAACAGGCATTTGTATTGTGAAAATGGTAGACGAAAGCTGGATAATTAGCTAGCTATACCTCTCACTTGTATGACAGTCGCATTTAATTCAATTAAAAAACAACGATGGTTACATGTTATCATATGTTAAAAAAAATCTTTAATAACACTGCTAGTATTTAGGCTATGCTTTTTTTAAGAAGGGGAAGGATGACGAGAAGGTGGAAAATTTAATATACAATTCTGAAATCAAAATATGAAACAACATGGCTGATAGGCTATGTTTAATGTAATTTGATACCAACAACGTTCTACGTCAAATGAAGTAAACATCTAAAATTCCACTTTTCAGTGTGTTCCTATTGTATTTGACAGTTACACTAGTGTGTTCCTACTGTTTTTCACAGTTAAACCAAACCAATGCACCTAAGTATTCAAATACATTTGTACGACTTTACCCCCGGCAGATCTATAGAAAAACAGTACATAAATGGGTGTTACACGGATTCATTTTAAATGATACACGGACAGTTTTTAGTTGTTACACGGACACTTTTTATGAATAGAATCACTCGTGCATGATTAGTAAGTTCATGGGCACTTTAAATTTCAATTAGATTTGACTTTTTTGTTTCACTGACATATTTCCTGTCTTTTTGATTAAAATATTTACTTAAGTCTCAATAACTATATTTTAAACAATCCCAGTAAATTATTATTCATCATGTTCATATCAGTCCACTAACGAATTGACCATTTTATTTTAAAAATAAAGGTGGTATGTCTTTTTTTTTTTTTTTAATATTTTGATCCCCAATTCTATTAGAAAAAAATATTTTGTGGTCAAGCAGCTGACAAAATAATGTTCTGATTGCTGGTTTTCCGTACACCGTATATAATCGTCTTATTTCGAAAAATATTGAAAAAAGTTGGGTGATAACGTTGAAGAAGGAAGACATCATACCCCCTTATAACGCTAAATGGTCGGTCCGTGAGTGTTTTTCCCCTTCAACATATGGACATGATTTGTATTCTGGACAATGCTGAAAGTAAAGAAATGTTGGAACTAACGTTTATATTTCAATAAAAAAGACAGGAAATATATATAAAAAAATCAAATCTTATCAAAAGATAAAATCCCTATCAACTCCCCACTGCACAATTGATCCTTTGAATAAAAAGTGTCCGTATAATACATGTTCAAATATGCAGCAAATTGTGAGAAAAAAAACCCATTATGTCATCAATTTTGAACGGTAAGCTGCGATTGGATCATATAGTGACAGGTGTTAAATCTTGATCAACACTTTCAGAGAGGGGGGTCGGGGGCTATCAGAGACATATAAAAAAAACTATATGTAAAGTCCCAAACATATGCCTATTTATATCTCAAATAACAAGACACCTTTTTTATATGGAAAAGGGGGAAGGGGGATAAAACGGCATATCCTGCACTTATAAAAAAAACCAAATATTAATTCTGTTTATTTAAAATTTATTAACCCCCTCCCACACACACACTTTCCCTTCCGTTTTTTCACAATAAAAAACATTCAAATTGTTTTATAAATTACTTTACTAGCGAAGTTGCATTCTAAATAGTCTCTAATGTGAACAACATTCATCTTTTCCTTGAAATGTTCCTTTTTTTTTTTTAAATCTCGGATTTAGGGAAAGAAAAAAAAATGTGTTTAAACTGAAACTTAAATTAACTGGTATATGGCCATTGAAGTTTCTAATATGTTTAGTTTTTCTATCTCTTCTAAATGCAAAATATATTACTTCCTTCCTGAAACGTCGTACAAGTCATATACAATACAAATGTAACAACGAATAGGCCGGAAACAATCTGCCGTATAGTTTGTCTGCACCTCGGACCTTGACCTGATTACTCGTGCAGAAAAACTATCCGGCAACGGTTGTTACCGGCCTGTCTCTTTGTTACCTTTGTATTGTATCTGATAATTAAAAACAAACAAAACAGAACCTTTATTAAAGAACATTATCTTACACACTTGTAATTTGACACCTCCCTATCGCCTTATATTTACAACACCTCTGGATATGTTATAACAATATAAACATAATTCATAAGTAAACATCCCTAGGTAATATCCCTTGGGCCTAACTCAAAATTACCCCAACACATTAATTGGAACCATAACTTCAAAATAATAATGAACTCTATTGAAGATTGCACTAGACCATAGGCTTAACGGGAAATTGAATTGAACGATTTATGTAAGGGGACACATGTATTTAACTACTTTTCAAAAGCCTTAACTACTACATCTTATATAATTTGTCAACAGATTACTTGGTTTAACATGTTTCGCCATCTGTACTTATTGCTGTTTTCTATAATGTTGGAGCCTAGTCTTTGTTGCAACTCACTGTGTACTTGTTCGAGTGACAGTGTCCAATGTTCTATTAACCAAAAAACAATGGACTCTATACCTGCAGATCTACCATCAAATACAATATACCTGTAAGTATAATGCACATTATGCTACATTGAGCATTAGTTGTGCGATTTAGAATGATTAATGTAGTACCTTGTCAAGTATATGAAAATTATATGCATAGTTGCACATTGAAAACCGTGATAGCCAAATTGAACTAAACGAAGTGTATGAGTCCATATGAGAATTTACTCTAGAGTACAGTGTGATCTACTGTTTCAGATATATCTTTATTATTTAAAGCTATATTGTAGCAATATTTAAGTGAATTGGCAACTTACATAGTGTCCATGCAGTTTTTGACTTCAAAATATTCAAGTTAAAGATTCAAGATTAGAGAAACTGTACTCTGCATCTGATGGTGTAAAAACTTTGATTTTTTTCTTGGAATATTTATTGTACATTACCGAAAAAAAAGTAACTGTTTTGCTTTGTATCAAAATTCAGATGTTTCTAATAAAGTTGAGAATGGAAATGGGGAATGTATCAAAGAGACAACAACCCGATCAAAGAAATAAACAACTGCAGAAGGTCACTAACAGGTCTTCAATGTAGCAAGAAATTCCCGCACCAGGAGGCGTCCTTCAGCTGGCCCCTAAATAAATATTTACAAGTTCAGTGATAATGAACGCCATAATAATTTCCAAATTGTACTAAAGAAACCAAAATTAAAATAATGGAGGAATAACAAAGGCTAGAGACTCCTGACTTGGGACAGGCGCAAAATGCGGCGGGGTTAAACATGTTTGTGAGATATCAACCCTCCTCCTATACCTCTAGCCAATGTAGAAAAGAAAACGCGTAACAATACGCATATTAAAATTCAGTTCAAGATAAGTCTGAGTCTGATGTCAGAAGATGTAACCAAAGAAAATAAACAAAATGACAATAATACATAAATAACAACAGACTACTAGCAGTTAACTGACATGCCAGCTCCAGATTTAAATAAAACGGACTGAAAGATTGTGATGTCATCATATGAACACCAGGCACAGCCCTTCCCGTTAGGGGTTAAGTATCATACCATAATAACATATATGAGAAGAAAATAACCCGTGTCATGCGAACAACTGTTTTTTTTAATTAATGTGTTTAGTTCCGATGCAAAGACCCTATAAGTGACTCAATATTAACGCCAAAATATGCAATCTTTAATGACCTGACAACAGTATCGTAACTATATCCCTTCTAAATAAGTCTATTCAAAGGTTTTGTTAGTTTCTGAGGTGAATACTGACACCTTTGTGCTTTATAAAGAATATTACCATAAAAAATTGGATGGGAGATACCTGAACTTATAAGAAGTCTGCCTGTTGAGATATATTTACGAATGATGTCCTTATACCGATGATAACATTTAGTAAATGTTTTGACTAGTTTGTGATATCGAGAACCCTGGTGTAATATTTTTTTAGTAATACATAAATTTCTCTCGTTAAAATCTAAAACATTGTAACATACACCAGTGTATATAAAGTGCGAATCCAGCTAGTTCATTTTCACTGTCATATGCGCTATGTCTATTGTAGAATAAAGGATCATGGGAAAACTGTATTTGTTTACATTTTGAAAATACTAAATTGATTGATTTGAAGGAAAGTTTTTACATATTTTCATTGTGAAATGTCTTTATTATGTTCAAACATAGCATTAAAGTTCAAATAAGTGTTATAAAAGCAACATATATAGCATATCGTTTATTGAAAGCGATCCATTTTAACTATATATGCGATGAACTATCACTGTTAGTGCATTCATTTCTGATGTGGAATTTTGGAAGATGCGAGGAGTTTTTATTGTAGAATTATGTGATAAATGCACTTGAAACAAATGAAAAAATGCCTCTTAGGCAGTCATTGGACCCCTACTTATAAAAAAAATCTAATGGATACAACCACAGAGGTCAAACAATGCACATTTGGGTAATTGTACACGACATGCATGCTACAATTCATGTTTGATGATCTTAGACCCTTTGGACCTCTATGTGGGCTATTACGGTAACTTAATAAAAAATCCCAAAACTGGATACAAGGTTAGATTAAGCATGCCAAAGAACCCCAAATATCCATAAGGTCTTTTGACTATAAATTTGGAGACCACGAACTTGAAAAAGAGACCAAAAATATAAAAATGCATGCATGGGATACATTTGTTATTGAAGGCATGACTGTAACAATAGGATGAAAATAAAAAAAATATCTTATTCTGGGGTCTCATGGGGGGGGGGGGGGGTCTGATCCCTGATCCCGCTTACTGAGTTGTCAGATTCCCGTATCCCGCTTATACTATGCAGTTCTCATTTTCTTAAATTTTCCGTGTCACGCTATACTTTATTTCTCGTTTTCACGACACACACATTTGACTTTCACGTGTCACGCGTACAAAAAAATCGGCTTACCCCAACGCGACCCACTATTCTACTCTTTTCTGACTCATATTAAGCCCATTATAAATATATTTAAAAAATTGTTTTTTATCCCTTTTTATCCCGTCTCGTTTCGGTTTGAGCCACAGATAAATAAATATATCATACAGTGAAAATGCGCCGCATATACAATAATAATGAATCGCTCTACAGTGAAAATGAAAGAATAGTATCATTATTCGACAGTAAACATGACTCGCATAAAGAAAGCATCATAGTAGAATTCTGTTCAATATGAAGAAACTGAATGAAAAAACCTATCCTACGTTATACAACTTTAATAATTGTGTTGAAATGAATATTTTTTCTGCAACAACATCTTACCTGTTAGTTATAAAACACCTGCTCGATCTGTTCGTGAAATGTCCTAAATATTCACCTATTTTGGTATATATTTCACAGCTATTTGGATTTAGGCGCGAAAAAAACCCGTTCGCATCTATAACTTCGTTTTATTAGTATTATGTGTTTCTAAACATAAACTTTTTAACTAATTTTCTTCATTTTCTTCAAAAATAAAAAAAAGTCGTCTGTTTATTTATCATTATACATCAAAAATTTCTGGCATATACAGTAAAAATGATATTTTAGGATCCGCACTTTACATACACTGTACACGAGCGAATCGTACAAGTTAAGATATATAAACACCTTAAGATGGTGACAAGGGAACGTCACCATCTAAAAATGGATAATTAACGATAGGAAATGAAAAATCGTCTCTTTTATCATAAATTTTAGTATTCAGCTTTCCGTTAATGAAATAGATATCAAGATCGAGGAAAGGGCGGAAGTCATTGTTAGTATGAGCTTAATTTAAAGTAAGTTCAACAGGATAAATTTCTTTAATATACATACTGAAGTCGTCATTATTGAGAGCCAAAATATCATACAAATATCTAAAAGTATTATTAAATTTGTTTATCAGATGTTGCTCCGATGGTTCTTTGCTTATTTTTGTCATAAATTTTAACTCATAACAATATAAAAACATGTCCGCAATAAGTGGTGCACAATTAGTCTTCATTGGAACTCCGAAAATCTGACGATATACGGAAAAATTCAAGGGCACATATAGTATCAAAGCATGTCCAATTGACATAGTTTTTTTGTTTATTGTTACAAAAATGACCTAAAAGAGTTTGAACATATATATTCACATTCTGACTTTTTAAATGCCCATTTAATTAGACGTGTGCATTTTTTCTCAATGAGAATGTGAGGCAATGTGGTATATAGGGTAGAAAAATCTAAACTTTGCACAGGTTCAAAATCACCAATATAAGCATGCAATTTATCAAGTACTTCCAACGAGTTCTTGACACTTCAAATTCCACTGTTTTCGAAGGCCTAATTTGAACAATTTATTATCAGGGTTTTAATTGTACCAAGTGTGCTGGTAAGAAGAATAGACAATTTAGTAGTTGAACTATGGCTTGAAGACGAAATTCTAAGTTCTCTTCTGTATTCAATTATGGAAACAAGTGAACAGTAAAAAAAATATAAGGATATTGTGCTCCATAACTCATTTCTTAATATATATCGTGCACAATTTATCAGTATATATATTTCTACTGAAACGTTTTTATGTGATTATTCTCATATCAGCTTTTTCCACAACATATATGGAACAAAACAACTAATATAAAGACCGTGAAAAAAAATGATTTATAACTTTATTCTACTTCCAGCTTCTTTTCTAACCAGCTTTTACAAAATATGAGTTCTTTGAATTGTGGTCAGCTACCAAACCTTCAACAACTGTAAGTATTTGCATGTTGAAACAAGCATTTTCATTCAAATCAAATAAAAAGTGATAAGGTATCATATTTGCGTACAATGCCGTTTCTCTTGATCGTCGAACAGTGTATATGTCACTCGTTTGCTAATCCCTAGCCTGTAAATGACGTTTTATATTTATATAGTAAATAATTAAGTCGGGGATGTCGTTCCACCCAATTAATCAAAACTTTGTCATAGTTAATGCGGTCAAAGAACATAAATGTTTGATTATAAATGTATCATGTAGAACTGTAGAACTAATGAGTTAAAAGGGTTATATCAATTTAGCTTTAGAAAATTCGCTATCAACATAATAAGAACTGACATAATTGATAATGTTTCAAAGGGGCACTTGCTACGATATAAATACAAAAATTAAAGTAAGACTTGTCTTGTTCACTCACTTATGAAAGTGAAATAGTCGAAATATAATTCGCTTTTAGCATCAAGTATGGTTCAATTTGGTTAAAATAGGCGACATAAAGGTAACAGTAGTATACCGCTGTTCGAAATTCATAAATCGATTAAGAAAGAGCAAATCCGGGTTACAAACTAAAACTGAGGGAAACGTATAAAACATAACTAAGAGAAATACGACACAACAGCAATGTAACACACAAGGAAACGAACAATAATATAACAATGGTTATGTGCTGGTACTGAACATTTTAAGATTTGAGTTGAACCTGGTTTTGTTGCATGACAGCCAAATCTCTCGCTTTAATGGCAATGTTAAATATAACATTAAAATGAAAGGACTACAATACAAATACATGGGAGCAAATGTAGGACATAGAAACACACGAATAATAGCTAACAATAGGTACCAGGATTAAACTTTTATACACCAAACGTGGACTTCGTTTACACAAGATTATCCAGTGACGTTCAGATGAAAAAGTTTGAAAGCCAAAACAATTACAAGATGAAGAGCATCGAGGATTAAAAGTTCCACAAAGTTGTGACTAATACGGCTAGGGTTTTCTGCCTGGGATAAGAACATCCTTTTTATTTAGAAAATTTCATACTTTCAAAAACAGTAACTTTTATAAAAATGACTACTGTGAAAGTCCTTTTATTCGTGGGGTTCCAATTTTCTTGGATGACATTATCCACGAATTTAAGTGTCCAACGAAATAAAACAACCATTTTCCAAATCAAGATATGGAAAGATCCCCATTGGATACGGAAACTGAAATAATCTAGAGAATATATTCAATAATTCCAAATAAGATAATACTTTAATAGCAGTCACAGAACTTCAACAGCAAGCAGGATAATACCCATATAATCTTTAATAACCTAAACTGTACAACTTTTGATGTTTTAATTCTCATAAAACTAATTTTATTATCATGAAAGTGTGATTTCTGGTATTGATATGCTAGTATGATAAAGTGTTCATTTTATATCCTCATAGTTTTCGTACATATGGGAAATAATAATTTCAGGCTGAGCTTCATTTTGATAAGAATTATTTAATAAATAATTCTTTCATGCCATACTCTATGCTCATTTTAACATGGGTAGGCATTATATTTGTTAATATCTTAATACCGAGCGTCAGCGAGGTACCAGGATTAAACTTTTATACACCAGACATGCACTTCGTTTACACAAGATTAACCAGTGACGTTCAGATGAAAAAGTTTGAAAGCCAAAACAAGTACAAGATGAAGAGCATCGAGGATTAAAAGTTATTTACGACCTATTATAGACGCTCGAAATGTTGCCATTTTGATTTGATGAACAAAACGTTATGGAAAAATCAACAGTTTATCAATTAAAAAAGAAGAGAAACATTTAAACTTACTTTTAGGATTTTTTTATTTAATTTTTTAGAGAGCAACACTAACAAAAATGTCCATTTTGATCTCTGGAGTTATTCAAAATTCATATGACGTTGCAATTTCAATTGTGACGTCAATTACGTGCAGCCCATGTTCTATTCATATTAGAACATGGCTTTGTACACAAAGCTATAGGAGAACGTCATATTAGAATTGACAATTCAAAATACTTTATAGTATTTTGTTTATTTTACTATTTTCTTATGTGACAGGTTTATGGCCTAATTAACACCTTTGATGGTCTTTAATCTGTTGATCACTTTATCATGGGTTTATTAGTGTTATTACTACGATTTTCACGAGTCAATGTTTACTTTGCAATTTCCTTCAATCCAGACTATTCGTAACCTTCTTTTCTAAAGGCTTTAATTTTTATTTTTTTAGAAAACTATAATCCACGAATTTAAAAACCCACGAACATGTTAATATTGCTCAATCCACGAAAATTGATACCCACGAATTAAAGTACTTTCACAGAATATGATAGATAACACAATTACGCCAGACGCGCGTTTCGTCTACACAAGACTCATCAGTAACGCCCAGATCAAAATAGTTAAATAGCCAAACAAGCAAAAAGGTTAAGAGCATTGTGCCAAATAAGGCTAAGATAATCTATTCCTTGGATAAGAAAAAAGTTTTTTGAAAATTTAAAAGTTTTGTTACGAGAAACTATACAAATTGGCATATAATTGATATTCGTGTCAACACCGAAATGCTGACTACTGGGCTGGTGATACCCTCGGGGACGAAACGTCCACAAACAGTGGCATCGACCCAGTGCTGTAAACAGTTATCAAAGGTACATGGATTATATTTTAATACGCCAGACGCGCATTTCGTCTATTCATGACCCATCAGTGACGTTTAGATCAAAATATAAAACAGAAGTAGTGACTAACTACAGAAGAAAAACAGGTACATTACATAATAGTTAGCCAAGGTACCAGGATTTTAATTTAATACACCAGACGCCCGTTTCGTCTACATTTTTTAAACAAATGACCATATAATTGTTATTCATGTCAACACCTAAGTGCTGACTAGTGGCCTGGTGTTACCCTCGGGGACAAAACTTCCACCGGCAGTGGCATCGACCAAGTGGCAACCTAAATACTAGCACACAAAAATACCCAGCCAGTTAACCAAAGCCAGTTCAGCGCACACAGTGACGTCACATTTGAATTATTAAAACGATTTCACAAAAATAAGATACAATTCAAGATTAGATTTGTAAGACTGATATATTATTTATTAATAACAATGAAAAAAACAATACTAATAATATCAAATTGTGGTAGTAATGGGATAATCAATTGTATTATCTAGCTTTGTTGGTGGTTTTTCTGAATTCAACTTTAAACCAAATATATCGTATAAATTTCGTTGATCCAAACTAAAATCTAATAAATGAACTGGATGATTAATTATCTTTAACATTACACACAAATACAACATAAAACAAATAAGATTTACAACTACAAGTGTTTAGACATTTGACAAAATCCGATGAGAATAAAAAATATAACATCAAAACTAAACACATGAATTTGGGATGGAAAAATTTGAAACTGAAAACTTTGACCTCATTCAATCCGAATTTATATGACATTCAATTGAACCCCTTAGCTAGAAATAATTACGCACGAATTATGCGTGTTCAGTTGTGAAAAGGAAAAGAATGTCAACATTGAAAGTTAAACAAAGGTAAATTTGATTCTCGAATGAGTGGTTCGATTAACAAACACTCTTTCTCATACATGTACAGGTAACAACGATGAACAATTGTATTTTTAACCTGTAATATAAAACCAATCAGACGTAGAAAAATCCATTTGCACGAGTTCGCTATCTATTTATATCTTTGATTGTGTTTATATCGGGTAATATGACCGTCGGAAGTCTAGGAAAGTCAGTAGTAGATGTTTGTGTGTCCTGTTAAATTGTTCCTTTTAAAATTGTTATACGATGATGACTGATGTACCCATATTTTGACTATTTTATTAATTGTGACTGTGTATTTAACGCATCATGTAAATGTAGCGGAATTTGAGGAGACTGTTATTAAAGTGAGAGGGTTAGCGCTATAGAACCAGGTTTAATTCACCATTTTCTACATTTGAAAATGCCTGTACCAAGTCAGGAATATGACAGTTCTTGTCCATTCGTTTTTGATGCGTTTTGTTTTTTTGATTTTGCCATGTGATTATGGACTTTCCAAATTGATTTTCCTCTGAGTTCAGTATTTTTGTGATTTTACTTTTCACCTCGATGGGAAACTAGATGGCGCCCAGACTTTAATACACACGAACTTTTGATATATTTTATGGAGCTCATGCATTGTAAATTGCTTATTTAAGACATTCGATTATTTGGATTTACATTTTAGGATGTTATATATCAAATATAAGAATTTGAGTCAAGTTTTAGACAGGTAATGCTTTTTTTATAAATTTTGATAAAATAAGTTACAAATCTAGGTCCTTTCCTTTCTTAAAGATGTTAACCCACATTTACATTTTGATATCATGCATGGTGTTGCAGTTTATTTATTAGGATAACGCCCTAAATTGCATAAAAACAAATGATAATATCATGGAACTAAAAATTAACTTTGGCATAAATCCCTTTTTCATACTTTGTAAAAATGGAAGCCGCTGTGTATTATCTTTTTTTTTATAGGAATGTAGACAGCAATAGAATAGAAGAGATCGAGATCAATGACTTTCTTGGATGTTCTTCGCTACACTACTTGTAATTATAATTTAACGTATAGAAACAGGTTGCCCAGGTTGCCTTATAAGAGTTAATTCATAAAAATAGTACATGATCTTCATGTCATATGTTTCATATCAGGTTATCATTCTTTTTAATAATTGTTTTGTAAAATACCGAAAAGATTTTGACTGCTTTTTTTTTATGTTGGTTGTGTGTTTTTTTGTTTTTTTTCCATATTTATGTCTCTTTTTACTTCGAATTTTAATATGACATACACCCTCGCTTTGTGAACAAACCAATGCTCTTAATCCAATTAAATGTGTTTGCACATGCATATATTGACTACTGCAGGATAATGAATTTTATCAAATTAACATACACTTAATATATTTCATTAACGTAAAACACTTCCAAACTCTTAAATGATGCACATTTTGTCACTTAGTCATTATGACTGTAATGTGTTGCATTCCGAAATTGACATATTTGACCTAGATACGGCAACTATTCATGCTGCCTGGTCAAATTCCTCCCTCTGCAAAATCACAATGTCAGTCGTTCGCCTCATTACCAGAAATAGGGGGGATCATGGAAGAGCCTACACAAACAATTTACACGTATACACATTAGACATAATAATAATTTAATTACATTAATTGTCCTAATCAGATTCGACATATATCGATATCGTTATCGCTCGGGCAAATAATAATCACTAATATAATGCCTTCCCATGTTAAAACTACAATAAAGTATAGCATATTTCTTAAATATCTTTGGTTGCTCTTTTGACTTCCTATTCTCTATTTATCATCATAGAGATGAATACAATAATGAAACAGCAAAACACATCAATGAAAACGTCTAAAGAGTAATGGTTCGAAAGTAAGAAAAAAATATTCGACATGAAAGCTTGATTTCGATTAATCCGATATGATGCGTACTTTTTACTAATGCACATTATCTAGGTATTGAAACTTGATATTTGATAATTTTAAAAATGTTAAACTGTCCATGTCATGACAGAAATTTATCGAAGGTACCAGTATTATATTTTAATTCGCCAGACGCATGGTTCATCTACATTAGACTCGTCAGTGACACTCAGATCGAAATTAGACAAAGTTTTATACCTATGGCCGCATTAGACAATTTTAGTGACAATAGCGAAAAACTTTTTTCATTTATTGAAAAACTTTCAAATTCAAACAGCAAAATTTGTTAATTTAGCTTTCATCCATAGAAATAAAGACAACTTAACGTCTACTTCTGTATTTTTTTTTTGGTAAATTCTTAGGTTTTCGAATATGATATAATATTCCTAAAGTGACATATAGGTCCAATAGGCCGGGTGTAAATATCAAATTGCTATGAATATAATTGTTTAAATGTATGTTGTGATACACATGTCTCTATAATAAATATTTTCAATGATTTTTGCCTATTTGAAGTACCTTTTTTTAGAGATGTGCAACTATTTTGAAATAATTAATTCTGTAATATTTCAAAAAAATGAAAGCAATGTATGCATTTTTTCGATTTTTTGTTAAATATAAAAAAAAGAAGATGTGGTATGATTACCAATAAGATAACTTAAGTCATACACGCCAAAGTTGCATGCAAATTTTACCAAAATATGTGACATGACCAATTCACTGTACCTTGACTTAATTGATTTCAAACGTTATCACATTAAATGAGAAAAGGAGTTCGTTTATCATTTTTAATACCCCATCTTTTACAGAATGGTGGTCTCAGATTAATATAAAAAAGCAAGAAACCACTTCCTACTTTTAAATAACTTCCCATCATCTCTCTCTTTTTTTAAATAATTCAAAACCTCAATGTTCGATTCTTACATTGTTGAATACTAGTATTCATAAAATGAGTATAGTAATGAAAACGCAAGGTTTGAGAATTTGCATAAGAATTCATGCATGTCTGAATTTGGGATAATTCTGAACAAAGATTACAAGATGACTTGAGGCAGCACACACATTTTTTTTACTTTCTATCAACAATATTTGGAAACACATTTAGAAAGCAGCTAGTGGTGTCAAGTGACTATGCAGTATGGATTATGCTCATTGTTGAAGGCCGTGTGGTAACCTATAGTTGTCAATTTATCATTTTGTTTTTATAAATGACATTATATATGATATGATTTGAATCGACTACAATTACTTATCATTTTGCAGCAATTTAAAAAATGAAATCATGAATCAGCGGTGTATCAAAATGGTAGTGAAAAGTAAAATATTAATAATACACTAACAATAATGTGTTTTGTGTTATCAATATGGTACTGATACCTGATAAAAACAAATCACAAATAAATTGAGATTCACAATAAAATCAATATTAGAAATTTCAGATAAATGTTTACAATTGAAAATTGTTTGGTCTAGAATTGATGCATGTAAAGAAAAGCTATCCCAAAAACAAGAACATTATGAGGAAGAATATTTATTATTGTGCGAGAATAGCATGTGCGTTAGATACTTGTCACTGGCAGTCACAATGAATAAAAAAAGCAATTATTATGGAATATTATGCTCGTTACATACAAAACAAAACAAAAGATATTTATCAATCAATAAGTAATTTATTCGAGCAAACGAAGCAAGCCAATCAACCGAATAAGGGATGCAAAGTGCGTAGAATTTGACTCTCTTCATGCCTGCTGACATATAAGGATAAATCGTTCAATTATTCTACCTTGACTATAGTAAAGATCGAATCCATATAATGAACGTTTAATTGATGTTATTTAAAAGTCTATCTAACAACCACAAATTCAAAATCATCATAAAATAAAAGCTATTGATATGCCTAGTAAACCAAATTATACATCTACATTTGTGAGATGATCACTTATTTTAATGTCTCAGCTTTAAACTCTTGACTGTGAGGTGTCCATTATAAATATATATCTAAAACGTCTAATGCAATATTGATATTATGTAGTTGGCAAGGACTTTTCAAACAGGACCATCTTAAATTTCTGTACATAATAAATCATAGTATGAATTTGTTATTTTGTACTGTTTCTTGTAGTCAAGCAAGACGTACTAACAGATTTGTGTGATGTTTTAATATTGCAATGGAAAGACGATTTAAATATAACACTGGTTTATGATTCCTATAAATAACAGATAAATCATTTGGTAATATGATATATATTGGATAACTAAAAATGGTAAATGTGTTTCTTTTAAGTAAATCACAAACTGGTTTCTCACGGAGAAAAATGAAGTATGTATCCTTCAATTAAGAATTTGAATTTAGATTTATTCATGCAATTGCACTTATATTGTAGACGAATAACAGTTGTTTTGTTTTCTTTAATTGTAAACATTGCGAAAATGTCAACTGTTTCAGACAGATTTACCCGTTATATGTTTTCGTAGTCTTATCTGTAATTGAATTGAGTGTGGACTTTATACGACTGTCATAAGAAGGAAAGGTTTAGCTGGTTGATAGTTGACAGTTGTCTTCAATTCAATTGACGTATCTGAGATTTTGATTCTTTGTATTTGTTTAGGAACACTCGGTTTAAAACTTTTATTGGAGCTCGAACTTTTTGTTTGTTTTATGGTTTTTTTTCATATTGCGGTTGATGTAAATATGCATGACCGTAATTACTTGCCCTGTTGACGCACCTAGTCTCACCCCTTTAAAATGTAATGCAAGTTTATTTGGTTCTGTTTATCACTTGGATTCTGTCAAGTAATCGATTTATGAGATTTTACCGTCGGTCTTCTACTGTTTCTTTAAAGATTAATTTTGCTGAAGCGTTTAATACATTAAATACAGATAAGGAGTTATTTTCATTCAGAACGATAGGTCATTCTTTCGAAGAATCAACTAGGACGATACCATGTTTCAATGAGATATGATCCAAGGGATACAAAAATAACATGTGTGAGGTAATCATCATCCTTGATAAAAATGCCAACTTTAATTTACTTAAAAATTTTAAAATTATATTCATATGATTATGTTGCCAATTTTGAATTTATCATTTAAAGTTCAATCTATGATAAGTGTGAAAACATCGTCATTGCCCGCATTTCAATTTTAAAAACAAGTAATGTGAAGTATTGTTATTTCACCGACACAATATAGAGGCATTATCATATACTTAAGATGAATTTTAATGTTAAACTTAGATTAAATAATTATATCCTGATTATCTGTTTTAATGGTATTGCTATATCGAAGAAAATCATTGTGAATAATTCATTCCATTCAATTTAAATTGTTTAACATTGAAAAAAATAATCATTTTCCCGCGAAAGCAATTTCATTACAAGTAGCAAAATAAACAACAGCATAGCACCCCCTCCTTTTCCATAAAGTTGGTACAATATATTACATACAAAGTGTCTTGTATTTTTCATACACCGTTATCGAATGTTATTAATTCATTTGTGTTTCCCTTCATGCAGTTGCACTGTATTATTTGTATTGTTTATGGATAAAAATTATTTCTAAGGTTGATATCTGGATCAATTATTAATTTTTATTTCATATTCTAAATGATCCTTATGGTGTATTTAAACCTGGACGCATTTGAAAAGAATTTCCCACTTTAGTGTGGTAGTTAAAATATGACGCTTAATTTTGCAAATCTTTATGAAAATGTTTTTTTGGACGATATATAAGTCAGATAATGCATAATATGTTACGGTTTTTCTTGTCGGAGGACACATTGCGGGATGTCCGACGACAAGAAAAACCAAAAAATGTGCATTATCTCCAACACGATATTACTTTAATATTATCTATGGAATGCGCCCATACAGCTTATAACCAATTTTATCAGATGAGATCGTTCTGTTTTATGTCAAAGTGATGTAACATTTCTGTGAAATATCTTTTAAAAAACGATGCATACATGACTGATATTCCAAAACAAATAATGAAACTAATCATTTAATTTATAAAACAATTTTGTAAAATATTTTAGGAATATTTACAACAATAACTTGACAGAAATTAAGAATGGAACCTTTAATGGTCTTACATCGCTTATAACATTGTGAGTATACACGTACTATATATCAAACATCAATTTCAAATAAGTTACAGCTTCACTCTACTATTGAATATATACTGAATGTTTATTAAAACACTACAGGTCTACATTATCTGTAGACACTTACTTCTTTTCGAGACATAAACAGTTATAGGGTGACATTTTGTATGACAGACGCACATTTCGTCTACATTTGAAATAAACATAGGATGCCAAAAAATGTCTTTAATTTTAAAAATATATAATTGGTCTCAAATGTAGAGAAATATATTACTATCGAGATCAATTGACTACTTCAATATGATCATGCATTGTGTAAAAGTGTCGAATATAACAAACAAATTGAATGCTTTGTTTCACTCAAATTGGACAAAACATATAAATGTGTATAAGAAATAGGGGCTATTAAAGTCAACTATGTCCGAGATATAAACTGATTACATTTAATTTGGGGTTAATATGTTATTCAATCGAGTGTGTTTCATATTCACGATTATGACACGCTTTCTGCGTGTGGATTCGTATGCACATGTGATGCATGCTCAGCTGGAGATATTTGCAATCGCCTTATCAACGCAGCCGCTCACTATTTTTGGAGTTCATGTGATTCTCTCAGGTTGTATTAGTTTCACTGATTCGTCCTTTTAACACGCTTTATAAAATAATGTTGTAAAGCGTATAAATAAACAAACTAGAAAAAAGCACAAAAATTAAGGTTCCGTTGGCTTTTATTCGAGATATCAACCATCGACAATATGAAGGATAATATATTCTATCCAGACTCTTCAGTTTTTTTTACATTTGCACCCTTTTCTCTGAAGAATTATAAAGAAAAATAACAAGGATTTTGAAGCATTCTCAAATATGGATTTTTCAAACTGTATGTTATAAAATGAAAGAAAGGGTGGACCTGATTTTTATTTTATTTTATGATACTATATAGGCAATAGGGTAAAGTTAATAACCGTTACTGCGTTCACAGATATCCCAAGATATCGGATGAAAAAATAGGTCAGTATCTGTATTGTCTGTTAAAGTTTTTCTATATCATTTTCGTTGCAAAGCATACATTGTTACGATGTAAATTTATGAAAGATTCACACGGCAATCACCAATTACTACCGAGAAATGTATATGAATCAGGTAATTAGATATGATAAAATCGCTAAGATGACCGTAAATCACCATGCAAATATATTCCAGATGACCGTAGCATATACCATGGATTACGGTGATTGGTAAAAAGATGACTGTAATTTGTAAAGGATGACCGTAACTTTTAAAGGATGACGGTCAATTATAAGCAATATCCGTATCTGTATTACATATTTGTATCAAATTATTTGTCGTGTTGGTACAAAACGTATTTATTAGACAGTATCAACCTATAGGTGAAAGAAAGTAAGATGTTTTTCAAATAGTTCATACAATTTATGTAGCATCCAACTGCAAGTTAAAAGATTTTTTTTTTATTTCTGGGATTCCTTTAAATATCATAAAATAAATCCACCTTTTTAAAATGCCAATGATTGTACACCCATTGATATTTTATCGTTTCTCTAATTTTTGTACTATTTATACATTTCCTGAGCGGTGTGAGAAAAATATTTCTCTAATTTTTGCGCTATTTTCACATTTCCTGACCGGTGTGAGAAAAATATTTCTCCTCACTAGTGAAAAATCTGTTCTCGGCAAATGATTAGTCGAAATTTGATTATGACGTCAAAATGTTTTGTTTTCTTCTCAATTTTCCTATTGTGACGTCATGAAAAAAGGCGACCTTGCCTGATGACGTCGCATATAAAGAGCACAATTTTCTGAAAATCTTTGAAAAAGAACGATAAAAAGCATTAGAGAAACAGATTCCGACACTATAACTCGTGTATTACGATATTTCTCCACTCTCGACAGTTAAATTTTATTATTTAAAGGGCTCGGCAAGCCTCGCGCTTTAAATAATAAAATTTAACTGTCTCGAGTGGAGAAATATCGTAATACACTTGTTGCAGTGTAAGAATCTATATTTCTCCTCACTAATGAAAAATCTGTTCTCGGTAAATGATTAGTCGAAATTTGATTATGATATCTAAATGTTTTGTTGTCTTCTGCATTTTCCTATTGTGACGTCATGAAAAAAGGCGGCAATGCCTGATGACGTCGCATATGAAGAACACAAGTTTCTGAAAATCTTAACAAAAGAACGATAAAAAGCATTAGAGAAATAGATTCCGACACTATAACTCGTGTATTATGATATTTCTCCACTCTCGACAGTTAAATTGTATTATTTAAAGAGCTCGGCAAGCCCCGCGCTTTAAATAATAAAATTTAACTGTCTCGGATGGAAAAATATCGTAATACACTTGTTGCAGTGTAAGAATCTATATTTCTACTACCATTGCAAAGTTCTTTATTTCAGATAAGTACATGTTTTATCATTATTCCAACTGCAAATTCACTTCATTGAATGAATACAGCATTTTGATTCACACTATAGAACTATCAGGTTGGTCTACACACATTTAGTTTTGGACACTGGTCATTATGCCTATATGTTCTTACATATCGTCGTTGAATAAACAAAAAACTTAAAATGATGTTAGGAAAAAGTTATAAGTCAAATTTAAATTAAGAAGTAAAAATTATATCATTCAAAAGATATTCCACAAATTTGAAAGTTAGTGACGGTTACGTCGAAGGAGTGTGTCTAACGGGATTATAAAGTGAACTTTGTGACTTATTGCCAAATATTGATGCCAAACTAAAAGAAATAGGGGGATAGGAAGATTTCATTTCTTCAATTTTTCGTGGAATCGCTGTCAATTTGTATAAAAATGATAACGTGGTTACCAATAAAAATCTTATTATTTACGAGAAATATGAACTCAAAATACGGCAAATAGGTTAAAAGAAATTGGTTTAACATATTTATATCCGTTAACAGAGCCCCTATTTAGACAAACTCAACAAAAAGCTATGCATACAAATACGGATATTTCTAAGTATTGACGGTCATCCTTTGAAGGTTACGGTTATCCTTAATAAATTACGCAATTAAGGTCACTCTTGTTATGAATCACTGATCCTGTTACGGTCATCTCGATTATGATTCACGTTCATCTTTGTGATTTTTTCAAATTCAACTTCCTGTTTCATACACATTTCCCGGTAGTAATTTGTGATTTCCATGTGAATCTTTTATAACTTTACATCGTACCAATGTATGCTTTGTAAAGAAAATGATATAGAAACACTTTACAGGCAATACAGATACTGACCTTTTTTAATCCGACATCTTGGGATGACCATGAATGCAGTTACGGTCATCAACTTTGAAAGATAAAACCATATGATCCCGAATATTTGGCAATAATTCAAAAACAAAAGGAGCTGACATCGTTAATCGGATGAGGTTTAAACAACGGTAAAGTGTTTTTGCCTTTATCTAA
The DNA here is from genome assembly GCA_019925275.1 of Mytilus edulis. NCBI lineage: Eukaryota > Metazoa > Mollusca > Bivalvia > Mytilida > Mytilidae > Mytilus > Mytilus edulis. The sequence goes on from CM034358.1 coordinate 48,376,925, forward strand.
TCTTTTTTTTTCAAATGCATTATGCAATAAAATGTCGCCTTCATCAAAGCGGGAAAAAAGCTATCAGAGGGACAGTCAAACTCGCCTTTATCAACAATGTGGATTGCCTTCACTACACCTTTAAAAATGAATACTTATAACTAGTGGTCATGAATGGAAGCGCATTATTTTATGTTGTGTTCATGAATGTAAATATGTTGATTCAGGATATTTTGTTTGTGCTTTACAATAATTAAACTTGATGCCTAAAGTAAATGTATATAAATTATCTTAGACGTACTTATAAATTCTCTTAGGTATATACATTACAATATGCTTACTGAGATTGAAGATGGAAATTTTATTGGTATGGCATCACTTCAAACACTGTAAGTATACCATGTGTATACGTTTTTTCTTTAACTTATCAGCTTTGAATATACCACTCCTGTCTTGCGTTTTTTTTCCTGAAAAACACGCATAGAAATAGATTTACAAATATAATGTAAAATGTTACAACTTTATTAATATTGGCAGTGGTGAAGCTTTCATATGCTTACAGCTAACTGTTCCATATTTCTCTGATACCAATTATCTCTCTTACTAAACAATCTGATCTTATTGGTAAACTATTAACAGTGATTTGTTAACTTATTGTACGGCATATTTTTTCTTATAAAGCTACAAATTCAAAGTTGAAAACATTCTACAAGTGAGATTATTTACCTAATGTAGCGGGGAAACTTCTTGGTCAAAATATCATGAAGCTTAAAACTGCTATTAAACCGTAATTCAAATTGTGTAATATCTTCATTAATATAAAAACAAATGACGCATTTACATAACTTATTTTCCTAGTAATAGTAAGCGTATGTTAACCATTTAAGGTATGTTAATAACAATTTGCTGACAGCGATTAAGAATGGAACCTTTAATGGTTTAACATCAATGCAGGCCTTGTGAGTTTGTTATGTATTAGTGCAAATATTTATGACGTATTGGAAGACTATTTTAATTTTTGCATCAACGCCTTCCTGTAGATGAAAGGAATCAAAGAAAAGAAAAACATATAATACCCTTTCAAGACGTCATAATTATTTGAACTAGCCATGTATATATTACATTAAATCAAGACAAATTATGGCCCCATACTTCTATTGAATATATGCTAAAATTAAAAACTACAAATAAATGTAATCAATTAACAATTTCTATCAATAGAAACATCAGGATAACAATGTTGTACATCAAATACTAATGTTGTCTACAAATAAAAATATTTATTCTAAAGTTTCACTCAATTGAATATGCACAATAATTATTAATTGAAAATAAAGGTTTATATGTTTTTAGATTACACATACATGTAGTTTTACATTTAAATGTTTTAAAATGCATTTGATGAACCTTTGATGAACAAGAAAACAGAGAGAAATTATGGAGAGAATAGAACAAATGTTCACTGGCGAATTGATGAAAGCGTAAACCGTGCAAATTCATTTGATTTCATTTTCAGACATGTTCAACTTAATGGTTTATTTCAAAGCAAAAACCCAGCGTAAATGGTTTTACGAGATTTGAAATTCTTCAATTTTTTTGTCGCATTAATATATAGATTTATTTATTGAGCACCAACAACAGTTTATCAATTACAAAATGTTTCACCTTAAGTGACCTTAAGTGACATCGCACGTATATAATACAGCAATCTTGCATTTACTATAGTAACGATGTTTTAAATGATTTTTTTGCGATTTAGATCTCTAGCTTACAACGCAATTTCGGAGGTTGAAAGTGCAGCATTTATCCATCTTCCATCACTTCGCTTCCTGTAGGTAACATATGAACTATCTTAAATATCAATCCAAGTATATCCTTATCTAGAAAAGACAGTTATAGTATCAAAGGTTAAATTTATTCAAATATATAATTCGTCTAAATATCAGCCCAATAATGTCAGATTGATACATTTGCGGAAGCAATTTTTTTTCTACCCCGGTCGGGATTCATATTTATGCTACTAAGTTATCCTTGCATCCAATCGCCTTAACCAATCGACCATATAGGCTTTATTATAATAAAGATTTCGGTGGCCGGTTGTTACCTTTCAGATGAGCTTTAGACTTAGACTTTAAATTTAGACCAAACGTGAAATACGCTTATAAGGAATACATGTTTAAAGTTGGTTGTATAACAGAAATGAACTGAATGAATGTATTTGCAGGCGGACCGAGTTTGTCCTTTTCTCGATTGTGACATGTTGACTTAGTGAGGATAAGTACGTATGGTAATGCATACATTTCCATTCTCAATGTTATAAGACGAAAGAAATAAACTGACAACGCCATTAAATAAATGATTAGTACAAACAGACAAACAATAGCACACGCGAAACAACACAGAAAACTAAAGAATAAACAACAGGAACCCCACCAATAACCAGGGGTGATCTCAGGTACTCCGAAAGGGTAATCAGATCCTGCTCCACATGTGGCATCCGTCGTGTTGCTTATGTGATAAAACAAAATCCGGTAAATACTATAATTAGGTAGGTCACATTAGAGACTTTTACCATGCCAACGCATCCGGTCTCTGTTCTTTTAAAATTAATGCCATATCTTCATTTTGTGTTTGATTCTTTGATTTGTTTCTGTGATAGGGTTCTGTTTTATGTTCAAAGTTGTGACACATCGTTATAAATATAAAAAGGATGTATTGTGGTGACTGATATTCCTAAACATCAGACTTAACGTTGACAGTAGATATATGTAAATTATCTAGGGTCGTAAAGTTTGTTACTTACTCCTTATTCCTTAGTATTGAAAAGGTAACAAATAAGGTATAAGTAATAAATAAGTAACGAATAAGGAATTAGAAATAAGTAAAAAATAAGGAATAAGGAGTGAGTAACGAATAGGTAACGAATAAGGAATAAGTATCAAACTTTACGTCCATTACTTATTTTAGATATTTCCAAAACAATTTGCTGACAGAGATTAAGAATGGAATCTTTAATGGTTTGACCTCGCTTGAAGCACTGTGAGTATAACATGTATATATTTATCAAGAAACACATTGTAGCTCTCCTTTACTAAAGAATATAAGCCAAATATGTATTAAAATCTGCAGATATGTATCCAATTTCTTACAATGGAAATACCATAGCAACCAGGATTAAAATAAAGTACTGCAGAATGAGAAAGCTCAGTTCAACTGAACATGCGTGTACTCAATGTCGATTTAAAACTTTTATATAGTCTGCAAACATTCTTTTATTCACAAGCTTGTTTCTTTTATAATAGATATTGTGAAACGTGAACGCGTACACACAAACAAATGATGGCGAATGAGAAAATAAATAAATCTGTTTCACTTGTTATCAAACCTTTATAGGTCAAAACATAAACTAATTGATAGAGATAGGGTTAACAAACAGCAGATAAAGGACCCGTCAGTCAAGTAGGATTTCCTAATGTTCTAAACACTTTGACCAATGTTGAAAGGGAAAATCTAAAAAGAAAAATCGCAAAAATACTAAACACAGAGAAAAATTCAAAACGGAAACTCTCCAGTCAAATGCCACTATCAAAGGATAAAATACACCAAAACGAATGGATGAATCCCTTTTTTAACACGTGGACCAAAGATAAAACTCCGCGTTAAGCCAAGAAACACGTTTTTATGTAACTGTACTATCCGATTTTGAATAGGAAGTGAGAACGTATTACATCTAATCAAACTTCAACAAACTTCAAAATAAATGATGGTATATGAGTTTGAAAAAAAAATCAGGTTGTATAGAATAGACACTTGATTCATAGTACATTCAAAACTTTTTCTTAAATATAATCGGATGTAACCCTTCGTTTGATGTGGTCAAGCGTTTGTTTTGGCTATTTGAGAAAAGACTTTTTCGTTTGGAATTTTCCACGGAGTTCGGAATTATTGTTATTCTACTTTTTACGTGATGGTTGTCTGCCATAAGCATAATAAGTATGTGGTTAATATTGTTATTGTATTATGAAGCCGACCGTTGAATTTCACTCCATTGAATAATTGGTATTGATAATTCCCCACGTTCAGGTCACCAAAAAAAATTCTAACATACTTTTATTGCCATTGTATCTTCTTTTCTAGAGCGGAAATTAATCACAGCTTCAATTGACTTTTTAAACTGGCCGTCTGATAATTGTATGGTATTTAAAATAATTGTGGCATATTTGTGTTGTTGAGTTGCTATCTCCCTAGTATATACTACAGATGTAAGGCTTATCTCTTCTCATTTTTTCATACTTTCTTCATGTTCTTGATACCTTGTTAAACTGATGGGTTATCAGTATTAAGGTGGTTGGGAATAAAATTGTTGAAAAGGGAGTCACATGTTTTTGTATTTAACCAAATACATGTACAACTAATCTATTCAATTGATTAACTTTCTTAATTCGCTTGGTTGTTTCATAATAGATGTGCAAGTGTTGTTTGTTTGCTGTCTCAATGACTTATAAATTACACCCACATCTCCTTTCTTTCATATAGACTTGAAATAACAGTAAATGACAAATGGTGACAATATACACTGTGGGTCAATTATTTAGTGAGGTAAGGGACAGACAAGTACATAAGTTATAGCTAACAGCTGGTATTTTAATTGACTTTTCTAGAAATCCATTGCAGTATACATGTACAAAAGATTATTCAAAATAGAGACAAAGAAAAAAAAAATGAAACCATGTCTTCTCAAAACATTTATAATTAATTTATAAAGTTAATATTTTGATATATTTTCATAACAATGTGAGCAAAAAATTATATTTTTTAACATTGACTATGTAAATATTTGATTATCAGATAATTACACTTTCAGTCCCATATCTTTTTTTATAATATTTTCTTAGCTTTATAGCTATAAGAATGTATTAGTGTTTCTTTGTTCAATCAATCCCTCGATCTTCTGTATTCTGGAAAATGTACATCATTTGTAGATAAAGACAAGCAAGAACTTTCTCCAACAAATCACTTCTTCCTCTCACATGAACCATCATTGTGTGTGTGAAACCTGAAATAAAAGACAGAATTTCCTAATATAAAAGATTTAAGTCAGTCCATAATGTAACTTCTCTTTATAATATACATATTAAAGTAATCATATATGGGAAAAGAAATATAGCTTGATTAAATGTAAAGGGAAGTGGATCACAAGTGGTTAGCAAAGATGTCATAAAATAGGTAATTACCTAATTAAAACTGAAAAAAATTATTAACTGCAATCTCATTCACCTCATATACATGCAATCTCCAAATTTATTGTCTATGTTGAGAAAATCAAGTGTTGCTTGAAATTCAAGGGTGGATATACAACATGTACAATATTTTGCATTGCAAAATTCCTAACATGCTTTGAAGTTCAAATGCACACATGTATACACCAGTTATTTTTTTTAAATATCAAGATAAATGTATATGATGTTTTTATGAAACAATTTCAGTGTATCATGTATAGGTACACATGAATTGCGGAAAAATTCACCATATGTTTTATAATCAATTCATCATTTAATAATTAAAAAAATATCACTTACCTTATTCAGTACTTGTTTTCTTGGTAGACTTTGGGTAAACACTGTTTAGATACCCTAAAAAGATAAGACATAAAATGTACATCATGGTCAGTACATAACATATAAGATACAAGTTTTCATTTTGTTAAAAGATCAAGTTGATCTTCAATCAGCAAATACAGTAATTTGTAATTATAACATTTATTAAATAACAACTCATGATCAGTGATAGAATTTATAACATACATGTACATGACATATGGATTGGTGCTTTTTAGTTTTTAGTCATCAAAAAATGTCAATTAAGTGGTCATGATACAAATCTGATAACATTTCAATGAAGCAGTTGTAAATCTCTTCACAACAAATAATATTGGAAAGGGCATTTGAATTAGCCAGAATTTTTGTTATTTCCACAACTAAGATAGCATCAGTTTTGTTGCTATGTTAGGTCACAGTGTATCAGTTTATTTGTTTAGTTGAATGCCATGTTCTGAATGTTACATCCATGTACAAAACACTGTTACAGAATAAACAACTCACTTTATTTAAATATTTTTAAAAGGTGAAGAACATCATGAACATTTAGAAGGTACCTTTGTAGCTATTTTATTTGTTTGTTTATTTAAAAAAAAAATGTTGGGGAAGGGGGCATTTGATACAATATATGTCATGCATGTTGCTGTCAGAAGGGGTAACCCAAATATGCACAACTTCAAGAAAATGATTTAAAGCGTTGAGTAAACATGTAATGTACATAATAATTATATACAAATTTATGATACATGTTATGATGTAACTGATATAATATTTTTCTTAATTTGATTAATTGTTAATTGGTATATATATATATAGCTTAGCCTTGCTGTAGATAAATGTACATTACATGTACATGTGCAAGTATGTTTATATGGTTTTTTTTATATAAAAAAAAGCAATATATGGACTCTAATATCATTTGAATTCATAATCTCAATATAATTCTAGCCTTCATAAAAAAGAATAATACAATGAAATTAAGTTAGTACTGCTATTACTTACTATTACACAATGATCTATATAAATCTCTCTGTCTTGGTGACTGGTTACTCCTGTTATTGCTCTCCTTTTTCACAACTTGACATAAGGGATAGAGGGTGCATACACTGTTTTCTCCGATTTATTCCGATAAATATGAAAAGCCACACATGGCCTTACGAAACACACAAAGATGTCCTGCTTCATAATTTGCTTGCTCATGCAGTCCTGGACTCAGCTGCGGAACCGTAGCTCATAGGTCCTTATGTTATTTTTTTGACTATTTGCGGTCCGCAAATAGTAAAAAAATAACATAATGACCTTTGAGCTATGGTTCCGCAGCTATCCTGGACATTGACAATGATATTTTCTATGTCATGTTGGTACTTCTATACAATGTATGAGTTTGCAGTCTTATTGTCTGACTGGCTGGTCTTCGTTTGGATTTCTTTGATTATTTTACACAGTCCTGATAAATTGAGAACTACAACAAAAGGGATTCTCAGGCTTCGTCACTGGTAAACGTATAAGCCTCAGTAGACGCATCAACGACAATATAAGTCATGACTGTACATGCCACTTGAAAAGTTGTGAAAGGACTTGCCTTTGTGTAGAACAGTTCTTAAATATCTCCACATCATACACAGTATCTTCATAAAGGAGATATGGATTCCCGTTACAGTAAAAACGGAATAAACTGTTAAATATCAAATGAAACACAGCAGATAAACTAATTTTTCAAACTGGAAGTGAGTAAAGGTCAACATTGCAGTTCAGGGTGAATTACGAAATTATATTCTTTTTACTATTTATTTCTTTTTATTGAATATGAACCACTCTGTATTTTCATAAAAAGAAAGAAAATGGTACAGGAATGTTTTAATTCTATTAACATAAGGACTTTGGATGTTTTTCAGTCACATGGCAACTGTGGTTATGTAAGAGAAAGTAATGTTTCTTAGAAGGAGTTATCTCCCTTAGACCATTTTGAATACAAAAAGAGATCAAATTTACTCAAAATCAGTACTACATGTAGGCTACATATTTTATTTTTTAATATTTTTTTAAAGGAAATCCTTCTCTTTAGTTTGCATGTAACCATTTTCCTTTAAACATCCGGTCTTAAGAGAAAATAATGAAATTCTTATACTGCAATAAGTGGGGAAAGTTCATAGATATAGGAAGATGTGGTGTGAGTGCCAATGAGACAACTCTCCATCCAAATAACAATTTAAAAATTAAACCATTATATTTTCCCAATATTCAAAACAGCACCACGAAAAATATACTGTGTTCAATGGTTTAATAATACAAATGTATTTCTTACTTCACAGGACCTTTCAACACAAGTATTGTTTATTTCTGTGATACAGTGTGGATCACTATTTTATCATTTTGCATGATTCTTAAGCAAGAGTGCTACTTAATACAAACGTCCACATGCGTGATTAATGACAACTTTTCGGTGGAAGTGTAAATATTGACACCTGTGGTTAATGTCTCTTTGCAAAAGTTATCATGCAAAATACATTTACCTACATGTTGATTTGAATAGTAAGAATTTATATTGGTTAATGATATACTTCAGATTAACTTCTTATCTGTGTTTTTAATGAATACAAAATATATGTTTAATGTGGATAATGGTAGTTACATTAACAAAAAAAATTATAAATGAATATCTCTTCATTAAAAAAATCAGTACTCACAATAACATTTCTTGATAATGTATTTTCTTACTTTTCTTTGACAACGTCTTTTTGTGAATTCATTCAGCAACAAATTAAATTGGCTATTTAATTTTAAATACCATACACGTGCAAGATTTGTTTTTTAAACGGAATGTCGTATTTAATTCCCCTCTTATTTCCTCCGGTCCAGGAAAATGAATTGACATTAATAAAATGCGTTTTTTCTTAAGATCTACTTTGGAGCAGAATCGCGGACTTATAAATTTCTCTAAAAGCCCAAGCATACATTTCTAAAATTTGTGTATTTTCTTGTCTCAATTATCATGTAAATGTATGAGGATAAAAATAGGTCACCATTCATAAAGATATGAAGGTGTTTCACGGATATCCTGGATATTAGAATAATTTGCAAAAAAATAAGTTTGGAAGCGAGGTAGAATTATAGATAAAAAAATATTGAGAGATGATGACATATGAAGAACATATAAATTGATAACTATCGACTCCTATGAGTCGATATTAAGAATTGAACGGTGGACAGTAAGTTCGTTAATTTTCTTGCTACCTGATTGGAAGATATTACGAGACGTGAATTATCAAAGTTTATGGATTCGATAGGACAATTCAAACCTAGTAAATGTCCTTCAATCCCGTAAAGTATCGGATTTGTCCTCTCTATTTTAGCAATTAGATTTTACACAAGTAACTGTTATCTTGAAATAGTCGAATCTTTTGGCGTAAACAACAACGTAAAACGATACTACTTCATAACGTGTGACCTCACGTGTGTGGTAAAATTTGTTGATTGATGCATGTGGCTATTCTAGTAAATGAATTAATCTACTAAGCGAGAGCACTTTCCATTTTTATCAGCTAAGAGTCGACTATAGCCCTTTTTGAAAGACTAACGCTTGTTTCGTTGTTTAAAATCCAGTGGCAAATAGTTGATGCATTTAAGGCAGGCAAATATTCAGTATAGTTTATAGAGTATTCCTTTAAATTGTGTCAGTTATATAAAGTGTTTGGTATATGTATTCTATTAATCTGGCAAATTGTATCATTAATCATACATTTTATATTTCACAACTATATGTACCATAAGTTGTGAAATCTGATCAATTGTTGGTCGCTTAGAGACCATTGGAAAATTTTTCATGCATATTCAGGACCGGACCTGTGGTTTTATCAACTTTTATGACACGGAACCTACCAGTGTAGTTTTCATACGGTATAATATGTATGAGTAAATTAAATTTATTAAAATGAATATGAATTGTGTATAAATGGAAGCAATACGAGAGCCAGACGCCGATGGATCACACGGGCCTGTTCTTCTCTGATTTGTCTTATTAAGAAGTGTATTTTTCTCCATTTATTTTGTACTTTTATATAATAAACGATAACTGTTAACGATATTGTTGCTTTTTACCACAAATCATGTTCATAAACTCGTTGAATAATTCTGATACATATCGAAAATAAAAATCACGTACGATAAGACAAAACACAATACCGAACCAGACTAACAAAAGATACATTATAACTAATTACATGAATCTTGTATGCGTAAATACAAATACATGTCTTAAAACAGAGCGAATTAAAACCCGACAAAACAGTCTAATTCGGGAGTAGGTCACGTTCGGTACTTAGCAGACTAAGCATACGTAGATGGTAGTCTAGAATCTTGAAAATAGTTAAAGATCATGAAATAGTTTAAACATAGACTCTCCGTTCATATCAACCAATTATTGACTGTGTTCATAAATATTTGGAGTGTCATTATATTAATGTCCTTTTCATAACTCTACTGAAAGATGCGTTTAATCACTTTGTCATAAGATCACACACACAAACAATAAATACAGTAACTGACAAATATAATTGATAAAAAAAGTATGGTATGAGTAAATATTATCCTACCTTTGGTGCCATGCTACTGAAAGTACCTGATTTATGAAACGATATACAGTTGTCGTACAAAAAGGTTATGTTTAGGAGGTGAGATAGGTAAATTAATTATGCTTTGATAAATAGCTTGTCATTTGCTTATATCTGCAGATATTTGGGCCACAATACATTGACAGAAATAACAAATGAAACATTGGCAGGATTGACCGGAAACCTTCGTTCTTTGTGAGTATAATTAATTCTATTTTGATTCTGAAACCTGGAACCTGTACCATACATTGAGGGTAGATGCGAACTTAACAACAAAGTTGATAACCTGGATAATTTTTCAACAATATTTAATGTCAACGAAAGTTGTAGTTGGGCATGTTGAATGATTTAACAATCGTTTTAACGAGTTACGGTTTGCGATCAGTTTAATCAAATATACAAAAAGATAAGAATGCGATGTGTTGCCTGTTATCAATTGTATATTTAAATGTTTGTTTAAAAAAACATGGCGTTCTTGAGTTATACATAAAATGTGCTGACGCTGTGTAGAAATTTATCAATTTGTAGATTTATATTATTTTTCTTTGAACGAGGATTTCCCAACTTGTCGAATTACTCTCGACGTGCATTCGGCTTTTGCTTGCTTGTTTGTTTGATGTTGGTTGTTTTTTTGTTTTTTTGCTTTGGTCGTTACTAATGCTGATGGGTGAAAAGGGAGCAACTGACCTATGCAATTTTCAAAATGTTATTTTCAATGTATGTATCCTTTTATTTTTATATACGTAACTAGATGGTAGTATATCAAACTGATGTATAAATTTGGTCTAAGTATCATATAAGTCTTGAAATTTTTAATGCATAATAGTTATATTTCTATTTTGTTATCTGATATTTTAAAAGTTTATTTTGGTTGTAGTGTGTATTTTGATCATATAAGTGGCTGAAAGATTGTGAATAAGAGCGAGCTCTTTATCGTTTACTTTTGGTATATAAAAAAGATGTCTTGTGTTTGCCAATGAGACAACTCTTCACAAGCGAGTCAATGATAAATAAATAGATAAATGTATGTCAATGAACGGCCGTCGACAATGAGCAAAGCCCATACCGTATAGTCAGCCATAAACGGACCCGAAATGACAAATGTGAATCAATTAACTAACGGTCTAATTGATTTACAAAAAATAACGAACATTAAGTATATTACACAGCAACACACGATAACCACTGATTATAGGCCCTTTAAATTTGGATAAGCACATAGATAAAATGGTGGTGTTAATCTAGTTTGTCGTTGTAAAACCCTCCCTTAAGCTGAGATGATGTATTGTTTTTGCAATTTCTTAAAATGCTCAATTAAGTCTATACGAAGTTCATATAATGGAAGATGTGAAATGATTGCCAATGAGGCAACTCATAACTAGAGACCTAGTATTTTCAAGATTTGTGTGTGCAAATACATGTGAAAAAGATGTGCAACCATCAGTTAACATCAATTAAAACAGTTCAAATTTCTAATATCAATTTAAATACTTGCACATAAGTTTGGAATACGGGGGTATAAATTCAAGCTTAACTGAAAGTCTAAGTTCGATAGTTATTTCAAATGCTTCTAAAAAAAATTATTTAAAATTTAAAAAAAATAGTTCCCTGTGAATTCTATTAAATATTTGTGTAATCATGTAATGCTTTGATATAAGTAATGGGAATTAAAAAGTTGAAAATATCCGACATAATCCTAAATGATGTGGATCTGCTTACTTATCCAAAGCGCCTAATGTCGTCCACAGTTTTCATCGGGGTTCGTGTTGTTTAGTCTTTATTTCTATTTTTGGCTTTGTGTACTGTTGTCAGTTTGTCTTATTTCGTGCACTTTACGCACAATAGTGTCCCATATATGCTCGAAATGGTTAAAATTCGGGCTACGATCGGGCCAAGGAAGATAAACAGAATTCAATTGCAACAATGGATCTTCCTCCACGTTGCTAATTTCTAACTTTGGCGAGCTCTGCACTATATTGGATATGGGCAACTGTGTGTCTGTTCGTAGGTAAAGGTCCCCGAAATGGTCTTATCGCACGATAACCAGTAGCAATGAGCCGATTTCGAACAGTTCTTGTTTTAAGGATCATGTATGGTCATCACTCGCTTTTTAGGATTGTATTGTTTGCAATGGGTTTCCTTCTGACCAACCTTCATTATGCTTGATTTTCCCTAGCAGATGTTATAGGGGGTCTTCTTGATCAAGGTCTTTTACATCGTTTGTTGCCTGATTTGTATTCTCAAAACGAGTTTTAGTGGAATTGTGATGACCAACAATACGTGCAACTGTCACAGCGACATACCTGTTTATTTCATGCTGATTATCTGCTATCTTGCTGCTGTTATGAGTTGTTGGTCACCTTTGACAATGTGTCAATCACACAATTTTGACAAAAAGGATAAACACATCTGTTTTGTTGTTTACGAGTACAGTAGCTGCATGTGCAGATTATTCAATCATACTGTTGACATATTTCATTCAACATTCATAATAGTCAATGTTTATATGGTAAAAAATTATTATACCAAAATGTGGTTACTATAAATAGCAAAGCATGATGATATACAAATCATTCATTTAGCAGAAGAAACATTTGTGTTGTGTCATCTGTTGGAATATACATGGACAGGATGTTTCCCCAAAACATAAGGTATTCCACACCCCAGAGTACACCCAACTGTCGAATAGAAAGTACTGCGTTACCTGTAATCAGCCAAACAACTTGTTGACTGACCATGCCACTACAATAAAAAAGTTTGTTGATAGAAGAAAATAAAACTCATCATTTTGATGATCAATGAGACATTGAATTCAAATGGATTTTCTTCATCAAAATATGAAGTAAATTATTTTAACATAAACATGGCTCATGTATGGTCATCACTCTCTTTTTATGATTGTATTGTTTGCAATGGGTTTCCGTCTGGCCAACCTTCACTATGCCTGATGTTCCCTAGCAGATGTTATAAGGGGTCTTCTTGATCAAGGTCTTTTACATTGTTTGTTGCCTGATTTGTATTCTCTAAACGAGTTATAGTGGAATGGTGATGACTAACAATACGTGCAACTGTCACAGCGACATACCTGTTTATTTCATGCTGATTATCTGCTATCATGCTGCAGTTATGAGTTGTTGGTCACCTTTGACAAGGTGTCAATCATACAATTTTATAAACTTGGCTATTCAAAGTGTTGAAAACAATAAGGATAAAAACAAGGCTATTGTTTTTTTTCTGAACAAATTTTTGTATTCGCCTGCGGCGAAAAACAATCTATTTTTTTCGCGACAAGTTGAAAACATTTTTTTTCTTTCAATATCAGCATTACATATAGTGTCAGCTGAGGGTGAAACAAACATTTTTTTCTTCTTAGAATCAAAAACAAATCATTTTTTTCTCCTAAAACTGGAAACAAAAGCAAAAAAACAAAGCCCCCCCCCCCCCCCCCCGAAAATCAAATGGTTGCTGCCTAATAAGACGTTTATTTAATTTTAATTTTATTAATTAAAAAACATTATTGAAGCTTTGTAAGATCAAAATATTTTCTTGCTTTAACTAATTTAATGTGTCTAATCGTAGTGTTTTATGTTGTTTTTGTAGATCACTCACATACAATGAACTATCATACATTGAAGATGGGGCATTCGGTCGATTTCCAGGACTGCAGAACCTGTACGTGATCTTTTATTTAAACTTATAATTTGAAAGAACTTTATATATGTATACTAGTATAACGGACCAGTCAAAATTTCTAAATGCGTGGAACCAGCACAAATGAACATGGGACATGTATAATGTACTTTTTTAAACACAATTTCCATGGGACTAATTTTTTTTCAAGTTGAATATGCATGGACATTTTTCTACTTGTGAAGGCCTTATAAAATGTGTTATATCCCGAAAAAAAATGACAACCGCTATAAATGAAACTCATAAGTTACTAAAATCAAAACCAGTATTATCAGGGAAGATGAAGTCACAAAATGCACCAGAAAGATTGTAAGTGTAACGGAATAATACAAATTATAGATATGGTTATTTAATCAAAGTCAGGTGGAGTTACATGTTCAGTTTGTTACACAAATAAAGACATCAAATCAGTAAAATTTAGAATGGACTAATGCTTCCTTAAATAAATAAAAAGTCAGTAAAAGTAGTACAATCTGAATGTAGTACATTAAAACATTGAGAATAGAAATAGGGAATGTGTCAAAGAGACAACAAACCGACCAAAGAGAAGACAACATCTGGAGGTCAACAATGGGTTAGGTAAATACTTCTAAATTCCACACAGGGCCAACTGTCTGTTCATGGAGACCTTCTTGTAATTTGATGACAACGAAAACAATCAAAATAATTTATTTGATTTTGAAGAATATACATATTTATTTCAAAATAAACATATCTATAAGTGTTCTGGTTATTTGATAGCATGGCAAGACCTGGAGAAGATCTTTGTCTTTAAATATAAGCATGGCTAGAGGAAATTTAAAAAAAAAATACCTGATTGCTGTACAACAAAATTGGCAGATCATGAAAAATTTAACAAATCGCAATAAGCAAATATCAGATAATAACTTTAAAACATTAAAAGATGAATGTCAGAATTATTTTGTTAATGCATGCTTGTATGGTACAATAGTATGAAGGACTTTGCATAAGTTTATAATGTATGAATTAGCATAGGTTATTAACTTTTGATGTTGCTAAATAGAATGGGACATCAACTTTTATTCACTTGCACAACTATGGGACTTCAATCTTGTTTTACAGTTCATTTTATTTGTCACCGGTCCAATGGATTGACTGGTCCCTAACTTGATTATATAGCTCCGTTTTATATTTAAATGAACATGAAACCTATAACTAGTTTGGACAGTAGGTGTAACAAAATTGTTTCATGATTAAGGTCATTGCATTTTAAAATGATCTTTTATATCTTATACTTATCCCAAATTCATGTATGTAGTTTGATGTTATAATTGTTATTCTCATCGGATTTTGTCGAATATGTTGACGTCTTTTCTATCATATTAATGTGTTATTGTAAAGAAAATAATGACTGCCTTCATTTATTAGATTTGATTTTGTTCAACGTATTCTGTACGATGTTTTACGTTTGAAGTTAAATTCAAAACAAACCGGACATAAAAGTCAGTAAGGAAATAGTTTATTAAAGTGTCACATATTGATTGAAATATATACACATAAAACAATCAATATCCAGCCATAAAAACGACTTATGAGACACTAAAAAGCTTAAATTTCTATTAAAATTTCAAATATATTCCGTAAAAACATAAAAGTCACAAAAAAAAAGTCACCATTAAAATTAAAAATCATTATATTCAATGAATATAAAAATATAAAAATTGTCGAAATCTGACTTTCCTGGTAAAATTAAAATAATAAAAAACTCTGAAGCTAGTATAAATTTCATGAAGAGCAGTTAAACAATTTTCTTCGCCAGAAAAATTTATATAAAAATTTGCATAGGAAATATTGTATATCAGAACAGTTCATAATTTCAATACATTTGTTATCTATATCAAGGCTGAAATAATTTTGTATTAATTTTGAACATTCATGAAAAAGGTTATACCGAATATCGTCATAAAAGTTTCAGTCTCTTCATTGCAACTTTCACAAAACAAACAAAAGTCTATCGTCTACGGGTGTAGGCGGCCTGGAATATCTGCCAGTTTTGTCTAATGCTTAGTCTGTTTCTGTGTGTGTTACATTTTTATGTTGTGTCGTTTTTCTCCTCTAATATTTTTAGCGTTTTCCTCAGTTTTAGTTTGTTACCCCGATTTTGTTTTAATCAATGGATTTACGAGTTTTGAACAGAGGTATACTACTGTTGCCTTTATTTATCTAGATTACCAAACGTGTATGTTATTTGATGCCTTTTATTTGATTAAAGTTTCAGAACTGGTTCCGTTGATAAGTTAAAAATCAAATCAAAGACTCATATACATAATATAATGTTTAACTGGGAGGTTTGTGGTAACTTGTCTACTTTATGCATACGTTCTGGACCATATGAGTATTTGGTCCATTAGCGTATGGGCTTAACCATATGCGTATACTCATATGGTCCGACCATACCTGTTTTTTTTTACCGTACGCGGAACATATAAGTTTATACTCGTTTGGTTATTAAAGCGCCGTACCATATAAGTATTTGGACCATGAATGTATTTTTTTTTAATAATATGCATTAGAAAACTTTATAACAAAAACCAATATAGCAATAGTATTATTTACAATTCTAAATGTTTCATGGCTAATTGTATTTTTGCATGTATGCGTAGAGTGACATTCACTTCCACACAGTACCTGTCATAGCTTTTACTGGGTCCTTGGTCATTCCGATATGTCTACGGTGTTTTTAAAAAGCTCTTGATCTTCAATATTAAACATGACTGAAGTACACCATAACACCTGAAAATTGGAAAATTAAAACAGGGTCCTTGCTGGGGACGTCATTCATTTAAAAAAAACAAAAAAACAAGTATGAGTATAAAATTCTGAATATTGCACTGTTAATGCTTATTATATAAAGTTTCAATAGTAAGCAGATTACTAGACTCTTTATCCTGTCGACTTTCTCGTCAGTTAATAACAAAACAGTTGACTTCTTGTGTAACAATTCATTGAGATATAAATGGAAGTTATCTTCCCAGGTCGACATTTTGCCCTTGACTCGTAATAACATATCGGAAATGAAAAAAATATGCTTACTATAGTTTTGACTAGTGATAAAATTTACTATGTAAACTGCTCATTTTATTTTGTTAATCTTGATATTATTAAATTGTAATAGATCTATAATAAAATGACCGGTGGAAGTGTCTTTTTAATGATGAACGTTTATATGAAGAGGTAATTATTATGAAAATAAACCTGCTAATGACCCCGATAATACACGTACAGTCAGACCATGCGCGTATGGTCCGACCATATGATTATATACTCATATGATCATGACCATACTCGTATGGTCTAAATATTATTATGGTCTGGAACATATACAAACACGAACTGTTAGAAAATTCGTTCAAATTTTAACATATCAATTGACCAGTAACTTGTGTCTTTTAGCACATACCCATCTTTTGTATGATCAATTATTTCGGAACATATTACTACGTTTGTGTAAACAAAATCTTAATTGCAGTTGATTACAATTCTAATATCATCAGAGTGGCCACTTTACATTTGACAAAACTTTGATGTTTTTTTTCATTTCTGAAATTTTATCGAAATGTCTAGTTATAAATGGATACTACCTTGCAAGATCAAGGGCAATTTTCGTTTCAAACAATCAGTAAAAATTTTGAATATTATTGTACATTTAGAAATTGTTCATTTGATAATGACATTTCAATATGATAAATATGAGATTTATTTAGTTAAAGTCGATTTATTTTTGTTTACGTAGAACACATCGGAGTAACTTCATTGTTTAAACGAAAGTCGAAAGAGACATTTAAAGCCATATTCAAGCAGCACCTGCATACTTCGTAAATAATTTTACCGACACCATTACGAGTTGGTTCACAATTATAGATAATACGGTTTCACAGATGATATCGGACATGTTCGTAATGTCGTACCTACCATTCCGTTCCTTTTACATGAATGTGACCTAACGAATTAGCCGGGTTTGTAATAACATGAGCACCAGAGACCATTCCTCGTCTTTGGCTGGGTTCGTGTTGCTTGGTCTTTTTTTTTCTATGTTTTGCCTTAAAATTTGTGTACTATTTTTTTACTCTTTTTTTTCTTTTGTAGTCATGGTGTTGTCAGGTGATTTTTGATGTATGAGTTTGAATGTCCCACTAGTGTCTTTAGTCCAGTTTTTATACTCATAAGTCGAAAATAAAATCACAATGCCATGGCTAAAAAGACGCGGAAACCATAAGACAAACACAAACTAAAGAATTGACTCTATGACAAACAAGGATGATCTCATATGTTTAAGAAACATAAACAGATCTTGCTTCACGAGTAGCACCAGTTGCGTTGCTCATACCGTGTAATTTTTCATACTCGATAGGTCACTCTCTTTTAAAGATATCGTGATAGGCAATGCAAACTTCAATATTATACTGTTTATAATGCTTTTTTGTCATTTTTTATTGATATGGATCTTGGCTGTATACCAGCTTTGATTATTTGTAATATCTTCAATTTTTCACTTATTCTTACAACATTTGTATAAACTTCAAGATTATAAAAAAACGTTTTTTTTCTAAAGTGAACATTGATTGGTTAAATATTTCTCAGTGTGTTTGAATTTGTTTGTTAGCCTTTTGGTCATGAATGTTTGTCTCTAATATTTAATTAACTGTGCATTTGTATTCAGATATCGCAGATCAAATTTATTCGTTCATTGTGTAATCATACGTTTTTTGATTGAGTTAAGTCTGCTAATTGATATTTTATCGTATGTTTTTATATGTTGTGATGTTATGCTATTGTTTCAGAAAAAGGGAGAAGGTTTGGGCCCATTAAAACGTTTAATCCCGCTGCAAATGTTTGCACCTGTCAGGAATCTGATGTACAGTAGTTGTCGTTTGTTTATGTAATATATACGTGTTTCTCGTTTCTCGTTTTGTTTATATAGATTAGACCGTTGGTTTTCCCGTTTGAATGGTTTTACACTAGTAATTTTGGGGCCCTTTATAGCTTGTTGTTCGGTGTGAGCCAAGGCTCCGTGTTGAAGGCCGTACTTTAACCTATAATGGTTTAATTTTTAAATTGTTATTTGGATGGAGAGTTGTCTCATTGGCACTCACACCACATCTTCCTATATCTATGTATCTACTGGATTGTGGCTTCATGTTGTAAAAACTTAAATGCGTTTTATATATATGTCACTGGCTCAGACGTACTTATAACATGTATACATATAACTATTTTCTATGACTGTATCTGACATTACTTTGTAGGATCCTTTACTATAGATAACTGAGCTGATCTGTAAGAATAACATCTTCATGTCTTACATATCATGTACTGTAATACGACGCTAATTGAAAAAATAAAGTGGAAAGGTAACACCCGGCCACCTAAAGCTTCACTTTTATGAAGCCCAGGTGGTCGTGTGGTCTAGCGGGACGGCAACAGTGAAGGCGATTTAGTGTCACGATATCTCAGAAGCATGTGTTTGAATCCCAGTGAGGGAAGAACAAACAATTTGCGAACGCAATTTTACAGATCTAACATTGTTGGGTTGATGTTTAGACGAGTTGTATATACATAATGTACACAGCCATGTATCACCATCACTGCTGGTGATCCGATGGATAAATATGTTGTAGAGAAGTCACTGGCTCAAGCGTAGTTATAGATATAATTAGTGTATACATAACTGTATCTTACTGTAATTTGTAGGATCCTGTACTATAGATAATTGAGCTAATATGTAAGAATAACATCTTCATGCCTCATATGTCATGTACTATAGTACGACGCTAGATTAAAACTGACGTGGAGAGGTAAAACCCGGCCACCTAAAGCTTCATTTTTATAGTGTCTAGGTGGTCGTATGTTTCCTTTCAACGTCAGTTTGAATCTAGCGTCGTACTATAGTTAATGATACCACCATAGAGAACACAAATTGACAGCTGGAGAAATTTCATACTTACATGTTATGTCATTGTAGCATTAGACAAAATGTTACAAAATTTATATGTACAGTAAAATCAACCGAATAAAATAAGAATAAAAACGAAAGTCGATGTTATTTTATCATTCTCCAATATCGTCAGTCACTTATTTAATCTATAGATATCTGGATCACAATTCATTGACAGATATTACCAAAAATATATTGGCAGGATTGACAGAAAATCTAAAAACTTTGTGAGTATAATAAATCTTAAGTTTTTTTTATCCTGGTATTTGTGGTCTAGATATACAAATAAGTAGATGTGGCATGGTTACCAATTAAGCAACTATCTTCCAAATGTGACACGGATGCAAGCAACAGTGAATCACCGTATGGCATTCAACAATAACCAACATTTATATTAAGTCCTGACATAATAACAAGTACACCAATGCAAACTTATAATCACTGTAATACAGAGTCCTTACTTTGACTCCCTCAGGCAATGTTGGACACAGATATATTCAAATACTGAATAACATTCTGTTTATGACCGAACAGTACGCGCATTCGTGGATAAATTTGCTGTTTGGTAAGTCGTTGAATGTTTTCTCTGTTTGACCTCTTCGATTAATCATTCTATAAATCACTACAATACATACTACCGATGGCAATACAATGATTTAGTTGTTGAATATATTTTTGTCATACAACTCTTTAGTTGTTTCTTTTTTTATATAAAATCCTTGGCATTATTTAAATAATGTACTTTTGCTCATTGTTGAAGACCGTACGGCGACCTATAGTTGTTAATGTATATGTCATGTTTGTCTCATTGGCAATCGTACCACATTTTCTTTTTTTTTTTTTATATTAGAGCGTTCTTGAAGTAGACATTTATAAAAAAAAAAAAGCGCTATAACGTGTTGTTTTAAGTTTTTTGCAAGGTATATTAAATATGTAACCTGTTTAACTGTAGGTTATGCGATGGAAAATGTATGTATTGGAGTAGTAACTTTTTTCAGTTCCAAGATCTTATTCAGAACAATCGACCATTATTAGGTCTGACAGGGTGTAAGATATTGTCAATCAATATGACAGACAACAAGGTTCTTTAAGAATTGGATTATTGATTAAGACAATAAAAAATA
Organism: Mytilus edulis; assembly: GCA_019925275.1. Taxonomy (NCBI): domain Eukaryota; kingdom Metazoa; phylum Mollusca; class Bivalvia; order Mytilida; family Mytilidae; genus Mytilus; species Mytilus edulis. Next base: position 48,397,881 of record CM034358.1, read on the forward strand.
ACGAAACCGACAATGACGAAGTTCATAACTGTTTTAAAGTATCTCACAAGAGAGTTATCAATTAAGCTTAATATATTCTAGGGACTTACGTAATAATTTATTGACAAACTTTGAATTTCGGACGCTTGCTCATCTAACTGGACTTCGATATCTGTAAGTATATAGTTTATTTTACATTATAAAAAGCATAGTAAAACAATTAGAACTTCTATGTATTGTTATAGGCATAGCACGGGTAATGTAATTCTCATATATTTTATGATGGTTTATTACTAAACCCCTAACGAGAGGGATTGTGCTTGATTTTCATATGATGAATACATAATATTTCTATGGTTTAAGTGAGGTCTAGAGTTTGCGTGTCAGTAACTGCAAGTAGGCCTTTGTTAATTTATGTTTTAATGTCATTTTGTTTACTTTTCTGACATCGGACTCGGACTTCTCTTAAATTGAGTTTTATCGTGCGTATTGTTATGTATTTGTTTTTTTCTATATTGGCTAGAAGTATAGGGGAGGGTTGAGATCTAAAAAAATGTTTAACCCATGCCACATTTTTGCGCATGTCCCAAGTCAGGAGCCTCTGATCTTTATAAGTCTTTTTATGATTTTTAATTTTATTTTTCTTGTGTATAATTTGGAGTTTTTTTTATGACGTCCATTCTCACTGAACTAATGTACATATTTGTTTAGGGGCCAGCTGAATGACTGCTCCGGGTGCATGAATTTCTCGCTGAAGACCCATTGCTGGCCTTCGGCTGATGTCTTCTCTGTGGTCAAGTTGTTGTCGCTTTGACACATTCCTCATTTTCATTTTCAATTTCATTTATAAATAGAATGCTTCTGGTTGTTTGGATTAACCTTCATCACGCACGCTCAAAGCCGATATTTGAAAACCAAAGATGTACAAGAACCGGAACAGTTAAAGGGCTATTTGATTATCAAAAAGGAACTTTTAAAAGTTGAATGATAAAGCATCAACTAAAAAAGGAAAATTCGATTTTTTTTATGTCTATTTAAATACATGATATATAAGATATCCTTTCATATATTGCTAATTTTAAAATCAAACTCTTGTTTTATCGCGTTATATTGTTTTTTGTAATGATTTTTGAAGAAAAAAATCAATCTCATCGACAGCTATCACTTGTGCATTAATTTGAAAATTAATTAAAAAAAATAATTAGATGAAAATGAGTTCACGACGTTTTGCTAGTATGTAGGATAGACTCCTTGCAATCTTAATTATTCCGTTGTATTTTTTATGTAAATGTTTTGAACACATTTGTTTCATTTTAGTCGATTTGCTTTTAACGGGACGTTACCTCAAAAACATTGATATTATTATCAGTATGAAAAACCAAAATAAGTCCTTCTTACTGAGAACACAGTCAGTGAATACTATGTATCCTATGAATGCGTTTTGATTTTAACTTATACTGAAATAAGCACCATTTGATAAGGATTACAACTTAATTTAAATTTGCAGTGTCATTTTACATTGTTGTTATACATGTAACACGGAAGATTTCATTATAAAAAGATAGGTTGATAATATTTCTCTAGTTCTTCCTATATTGATCTTATTTCTTACATATTTAATCCTGTTGTTTATTTTTGTTTAATCAATTTGTGATTCGTTTGATTTCTGAAATCAGGTAATGCGATGGAGAATGTACATTTTAGAGAGTCTTATACATTTATAGGTCCAAGATCGTAACAATCGACCACTGACAGTATAATGTCTGAATCAAAACAGGGAGTAAAATTTCTTTATCCTATATGGCAGGTCACAAAATCCTAGATCTCTAAGAACTAGATTATTCTTAAAGACAATTAAAAACCGAAACTGACACTTATGAATTACACAACTGTTTTAAGAATCTCATTGAGTTTTCGATTTTCATGTAAGCTTAATGTATTTTAGGTATTTAAGTAATAATTTATTGACAAACATAGACATCGGGACGCTAGATCACTTAACTGGACTTCAAACTCTGTAAGTATTTAGTTTTAACTGCAACAGTAAGAATAGCGTACAAAAATTAAAATAACTATTCATAAATGTTATGTGTCAGATTGTCTTATTGACTATCATCATGAACACTCAAAGTTGAATATTTAAAAGCTAAAGATGTACATTTACAGAAACCGGAAAGGGTTTACGGGCTTTACGATAACCAAAAAGATCTTTAGATGGTTACCTTTTTATTATTACGTAAATACATGAAATATAAAATGTACTTTCATACATTGCAAATATTAAAAGTAAACTATTAAAAATTATTTGTTAACAAATTGCTTGGTAAAAATCACAAGATAACACATCAAATGCATATGATAAAAGGAATTGACCATACCGCAATTACACGTGAACTCGTGCTGACCCCGCAAGATCATTGACCAATTAGAAAGATGATATTCAATCATCAAGTTAAATTTCTCTGCACGTGAAAACATGTTATCTAATTTCAACAATTTATCGTTTAATTAATTAGGACACTCTGACCCTTTGATCTGACCCTTTGACCAGACTAGAGACTGCATACATTAACAGTATAAATAGCTCACTTTTTTTTATTTAAGTCTAAGTAATTAACAATTAAAGCAGAATGATCTTCTCTGTTGTCTTAAATTATTTTATTCAGCTTAATTTTCAATTAGCAAAATAAAATAGGTTATAGCTTTATATTGTTTCCTTGTCATGATTGCCGAATACACCAAGCTCATTGACGGGTTTAATCAACGTGTGATTTGTTTGATCTCAGTTCACAGGCTTTGCGACCACTGAAAGTACTAGGCCTGACTCAAAACAGGGATTAAGTTGCTTTTAATGGCGGGAAACAAGATCAGAAAATTCTAAATCTCAAGAATTAAATTACTAGATAAGACATTTAAAACCTGAAGATGACACTGAAGAAGTGCAGAACTGTTTCAAGTATCTCACTGCGTTTTCTATGTTCATGTAAGCTTAATGTATTTTAGGCATTTAAGTAATAATTTATTGACAAACATAGACAATGGGACGCTAGATCACTTAACTGGACTTCAAACTCTGTAAGTATTTAGTTTTAAGTGCAACAGTAAGAATAGCGTACAAAAATTAAAATAACTATTCATAAATGTTATGTGTCAGATTGTCTTATTGACTATCATCATGAACACTCAAAGCTGAATATTTAAAACCTACAGATGTACATTTACAGAAACCGGAAAAAAATACGGGCTTTATGATGATAAAAAAAGATCTTAAGACGGTTACCTTTTAATGTCTCCGTATATACATGAAATATAAAATGTACTCTTAATCATTGCTAATATTATAAGTAAACTATTGTTGTATAGCGTTATATAGTTTCCTTGTCATGATTCCCGAATACACCCAGCTCATCGACGGGTTTAAGGGGGCTCCTGGGTACAAATTAATTTTTTTTCTAATATAGGAATTCATTATATTTTTTTTTTATAAATGAATTTTATCATATAAAAAAGGGGTCACCGTTCATTTAATCTCACAATCTGCCTCTGGAAGAAGCATACATTTTTTGTGAATGTCCTTTTATTCTGTTGAACTAATAGGAGAAATAGAGATAATATCGAAATAAAAAAATAACCTAATTACAGAAATCGCTTAAGACTTTTACAATTACTTAGTTTATGCACAGCTTATTTGTAAACAAAAATAATAAATATAGGTCACCGATAAGTTAAAAAGATTCTTCAAATTTAATGCCCAAAAATGGCATTTTTGCACCAAAGGGAGATAATTTGGAGCTTTTACAATGATATAAACATTTTAAAAGGCATCATGAGCCAAACCGAATCAATTTTTTGAGATGTTTTTAGTACCATATCATAAAGTAATAACTAATAGTATGAAAAATAAAATTTTAATGAAAAAGTAAAAGTTTGTTTTTTTTGCTGAAATTTTTGTACTCACGAGCCACCTTTATCAACGTGTCATTTGTTTGATCTCAGGCTATGTGATCACTGGCAGTACTAGGCCTGACTCATTAAGTTACCTTTAATCTGTATGGCGGGAAACAAGGTCAGAAAATTCGAAATCTCCAAAAATGAATAATCGAAAAAGACAAATAAAAACCGAAACTGACACTGATGAAGTGCAGAACTGTTACAATTATCACATTAAGTTTTCGATGATCATGTAAGCTTAATGTGTTTTAGGCATTTAAATAATAGATTATTGACAAACATAGACAATGGGACGCTCGATAAACTTACTGGACTTCAATATCTGAAAGTATTTATTTTGAAGTGAAATAGTAAAAACTGTGACAAAAAATCCCATTGACGAATTTTACAGGTAACAAACAAACGATCATTTTCTCGATTTGGAAAGTAATTCGCAACGAAATTGTTATGCTTGATTCACTTTTGTAATCTTGTGCTGACGTATTTATTTTCCTGTTGGTCCTTTTGCTTTTAACGAGGATAAAGTTAAATCACTTTATATATTCGAATTATTTATATGGTATTTTCCGAAGTCAATCCTTTATAAAAATTTCGACTACTGGTAAACTAGTTTATAAGCCTTTTTTAGCTTCTTTGTTAAGTTTTTGTTTGTTTTTATTATAATTATGATACTTATGGTATTTGTTCATCTTCTCATTATGTTATTGTTTATGATAATTCTAGTATTCTTTAATTTTTGCTAATTCACATTGTATATATATATACATGTGTATGCCGTTTTGGGTTACATCAATACATATAGCATTGCTCTGTACTTAAACATCCTGTTGTGATGCTATTGTAAAACATGTTTGTAAGCTTGTCTCTCATTTTTGCTATTTGCTTTGTATATATGCCTTATATTGTTTCATTGGTACATATATGACGTTGCTCTGTACTTTAACATCCCGTCTTTGTGTTATTGTACTATGGTGAACTTGTTTATTCGTGTCTTTAAATGTTTCTAATATGCTTGGCCTTTATGACATTTCGTGCTTTTTGTAACATGTTGGTTTGGATTTTTAAGTGATTAAGATTGTAACACAATGTTGGCTAATAATGTACCCTATTTGTGCCATTTTTATGTCGTATGTCTGTATAAAAAAAAAGAAGATGTGGTATGATTGCCAATGAGACAACTATCCACAAAAGACCAAAATGACACAAACATTAACAACTATAGGTCACCGTACGGCCTTCAACAATGAGCATAATCAGCTATAAAAGGCCCCGATAAGACAATGTAAAACAATTCAAACGATAAAGTAAATAAAATTGAGAATGGAAATGGGGAATGTGTCAAAGAGACAACAGCCCGACCAAAGAAAAAAACAACAGCAGAAGGTTTTGTTCACACATCGTTGTCAATATATATGATTACATTTGGTGCGACTGTTATACAAGTGAGGTTTAGCTTGGTATAAAATCAGATTCAAACCACTATTTTCTACATAAGAAATTGCCTGCACCAGGTCAGGAATGTGACAGTTGTTATCCATTTGTTTGATGTATATGCTTTTGGTTTTGCCGTTTGATTTGGGACTTGCCGTTTTGAATTTTCCTCGGAGTTCATTATGTTTGTGATTTTTCTATTAACCTCTTCTCGTTTTAGTCATAGAAACATTTTATACTCGCCTGCTATTTATAGACAAATATGGAAATAATGTAAATTAACTTATTTTTGCAGATACGTTTGGTTCACGTTTAATCCTTCTTAGCCCTTGGTTACGGGATTACAAGACATTGATTTAAAGTTTCGTATTAAATAGTATGTTACCGTCACCTTTCCCCCTTTTTTTATTTTTTTTGTACTAATATTTAACAGTTTCAATGTAGATATCTAATCTCAAAAATGCTTTAAATATCTCTTCTCATGTTTCATAAATGATAAGACAAACTACAGTCTTGTCAGTTCATTTGTTTATTTCACTATAGAAATGGCATAGAGAATGGTAGACTCCGTAAGTGCAGTTTTTCATGTATAGAGTTTTGATGTGCATAGAAAGCCATGTGCTATACAAAACAGAAGGTACAAACCCGATCGTCCATTAGACGAGAATGTGTGGGTATGTTCTAATTTCATATGTTCTATTTTTAGGTATTTAGATGAAAACATGATCTCCGATGCGTTGTTTATTAAATATCTACCAACGACTTTGTACTCAGTGTAAGTTCAAACCTTTGCTACATGTATGACTATCTCCGTTTTATTTTATTTTATGAATTTGAATGTCCATCGGGTATCGTTTGCTTCTCTTTTTCTACATATTATGAAAAAAAAAAAATCAAATTGCTATGCGAGTAAATCGTGCCCAGAAATATGTTTCTTGCTTAAAAGTTAACATTCAGATAACCAACTTAATACATGCCGGGAAACAAGCTCGTAAATGTGTCTTATTTTGGAATTACAGATAACAACCATATTTATAATACTTTTACTGCAGGCGGGTCATGTTAAATTTGAATTTGTCTGACTTGTATATGTGAACTTTTATTTATTAATGCATCGTTGAACATGATAAGATGGTTACTGAAACTCACATACACTAACTTTTAATTCAATTTTAATTCCTAAGTTTTCTAAAGTGTAATGTATCTTTAAGATAGTATGACAGCTTTCTTTTTCAATTTACCTCAAGAAAATGTATAGATTTATCTCGGAAGATTGTTTGATATAAAAATATTCTTTTGTTTAGACTTTTTTTATGTCAATTAAAACAGTCATGTTACAGACATGATATAATTTTGCTCTTATCTCGACATAACGCAAAAACTTATCACAACAGCTTCCATTTGCAGCTGATTATTTCCATATGATCAAATTCCGGATTTGATACGATAAGAATGAGACATATTCTAACTATGTATCAATTTATCACGATGTATTTGAATGATTCCCGGATTGTAGTCTTTTTGAGGCTTTAAAGACTAAGCAGAATTTTGTTAAAATAAGTATCTGGGAGAAACTGAGAAAACTGTTTTCGTATCAGAATTCTATCAAGAATATTATCTATCTATGGTAAAATTATTTCTTATCAGATTTCTGTTAATAGATATACCTTACAAAATGATTTTTTTATCAGAATTCTATAACAATTCAATCTATAGGAGGAAAGTTTTTTCCTGTCAGAATTTTGATAAGTATATATTATATATATCCGAGAAAACGTTTTTCTTAACATAATTCTGTTACATGTAATAGTACTATCTGTCTGAGGAAAATATTTTCTTATCAAAATCTGTTAAGAATATACTGTATATCTGGAGAAAAAATCTTATCAGAATTCTGTTAAGTGATAGTATCTATCTAAAAAAACACATTTCTTGTCAGAAAATTCTGTTAAGAATATTCTTTCTATCTAAGGAAACGATTTTCTTATCAGAATTCTGTTAAGAATAGACTCTATATTTGGGAAAACATGATTCTTATCAGAATTCTGTTAATGGATACTATCTATCTGAGAAAACTATTTTCTTATCAGAATTCTGTTAAGCAAACTATCTACCCGAGGAAACGATTTTCTTATCAGAATTCTGTTAAGCAAACTATATACCTGAGGAAACGATTTTCTTATCAGAATTCTGTTAAGCAAACTATCTACCTGAGGAAACGATTTTCCTATCAGAATTCTGTTAAGCAAACTATCTACACGAGGAAACAATTTTCTTGTCAGAATTCTGTTAAGAGATACTATCTAACTGAGGAAAATATTTTCTTATCAGAATTATGTTAAGAATATACTATATATCTGCGGCAACGATTTTCTTATCATAATTCTGTTAAGGGATACCAACTTACTGAGGAAAATATTTTTTCTTATCAGAATTCTGTAAAGAATATACTATCTATCCGCGGAAAAATCTTTTTTAACAGAAATTTGTTAAAGAATATTTGTTAACAAAAGTTACATGGTCGAGAGATACTATCTGACTAAGAACACGATTTTCTTGTCAGAATTCCAGCTAAAATTTCTCAATATTAGAGTTTTATTTCGAATAATACATATCTGAGTTAATGATTTAATTTCCATTTTAGACAACTAGTAACCAGACGTATTTTGGGAGATATGCATTTTGTTAAGAACACAGTTTCGAAAATGAATTAATGGCAATGGGTTTTCATTTGGTATGATATCTTATACATTTTGAAATATGTCATCTAATTTCTGTTACAAGAGCTGCACAAATCAAAATAAATATGTTTATCCAAATTAAAACCTGAAATTTATTAACATTACACAACAAACACACACTTAAAGATTGCATTTCGTAGACATAGGAAGATGTATATGATTGCCAATGAGACAACTCGTTTATTTGTCAGAAGTTAATTATGACCAATAAATTAAAACACATATATATAAAAGACATTGCAAGATGTGTTCACTTCTGAGTAAAATATTCCTCCATATGAGTTAAAGATAATGTATATGGGTCATTTTCAAAAAATGTGGATATTTCAGTTGTGTGAAATAACAATACAAAAAAATATTCAATTTTCAACTTTATTATATAAAATTGTATAGTTTAACAACAATACAACCTGAAATAAAAATATGCAATCTTAAATGCTACTACAAAAATATTTAAAAAAATAAAATAGAAACAAGTATGGGACAAATGTCAACTACATAACGGATTTAGTTTCGGTCCCTAATTTTCTTTTAATAATATTTACATTTTTCTTGATATATATTTCCATAAAAATCATCACACTTTTTCAAAACAGTTAAAATAATACTTTTATAGAAACATATTTTAAACTGAATTTAACATGTTTAATTCAGCATTGTCAACTACATAACGCTTTCTCGTCAACTACATAACGATTCCATGCGTTATGTAGTTGACCTATTTGTGATTTTTAAATGTTTTTCTTGACCCTTATACTACAAGATAAATGATCAATAACGTTGCCGTTACAAAGTTGACATAGAATAGAATTACGGAGTAATTTGTACTCACCAAAACTAATCTATAGTGAAATGAATCTATGATGTCATCCTGTAACTTAAAGCAAGTCATCAGAGGGTGAAGAGTAGGTAACGAGCCCTTACTTAGTTACAAGGGATATAATCAGTTGTTTTTTGGCAACATTATTTCATTTGTGTTATGTAGTTGACATTTTTTAAGTACGAAATGAAAAGTAAAAAAATAATGCTAATAAAATCTAATAATTCCCTGTATTTGTGTATACATACCTGCAGTGATACCTATATATTTATAATGACAGAAAAAGAAAAAAAAATCGCAGGGTATTAAAACCACCATTTATAAAAATCTAGTTTTTTAGTTTCGTACAAGCAATTTGGTTTTTTTTGGACCCATTAAAACCCACTGGAAGCAATTTCTTTAGATAAATTTCATATTGAATTTGCTGGAACTTGTTACACACACCATAAACTAAATTGTGTATCGAAAATTTGGAAAACAATATTTACACTTTTTTAAATATATGCTTGTACAAGAAAATCCAATATAGAGATGTTGAGGCCAAAGCTTTACAACGACTTGTGTCTTTGCATGTGTATGCTGACTGTTATTTAGCTAACACAACAAACAGGAGATAAAAATGTATAAGTGGTTCGTTAAGGCAATAATCATTCTGCATACTTATACAATAAGTAATAGATTTGATACATAACAGAAACAGCATCTTTACAAGTTAACAGTGTATGACATTATCTCAATCCCAAAATAAATTTTAAAGTTTTTTTTTTATATTTGCACTTATCAGAAATACATGTACCAAGTTGATAATGATGTTTTCACAAAAACCATGATGGATACATGTTATAAAATCAAATTACCTATCTCCTGATTGTTAATTTTTTTACACATTTTGTAAGTTGAAGAATTCAGTAAAGTTGATAGAGAAATACACCTACAACAAAAAGAACAGCAAAAAATACACAGAAAACAAGAAGAACAAGAATGAGTGCATAGTACATGGATGCCCCAACCGCACTATCATTTTCTAAATTCAGGGGACATTGAAAATGGATTAAAAACTTTTATTTGACATTGAAATTAAAAAGATCACAATGAAAGGAACGTGTATACTAAGTTTCAAGTTTGTAGGAACAAAAACCTGACCTGAAACGGGACAAACGGACAGATCAACATACAGACACAAAGACCAGAAAAACAAAATGCCACAAATAGGGCATAAAAGAATAATGGACCGTACATGACGTCTTTAACTTACATCATTGACGTTTCCTTTGAAAATTTATATTCAAGCAAATTTTAAGCTAATATTTTTAGCAAATTAGAAAACAGAAAATTTAGTCATATAATAAAACAAGTTATTTCATTTGGATGTCTCATCAGCCATGTCATTTTTTAAATTGTTTTCAGTAGATTCTTTGTCCTTTGGTTCTTCATCCTTTGGTCCTTCATCCTTCATATAGTTTAGTATTATATCCTTTAGTGTTGATGTTGGTTTTAACAAACAAATTTTATTATCACTCACATTGCATTGAATAGTGCCTATTATAAAACCTTCTTGGTCTCCTTGAATGTCTTTTCTGTTCAAAACATAGGAGTCTTTATTTTCGTTGGAAATAAATTGGTCTCCAGCCATGTGTCCAATTGGTCTCTTACAAAAAATATAAGACTTTTCCAACGTCTTCAGAGCCAAAAACACTTTACCATTCCAATCTACTATATGGCAGTCATTGCTTTTGTCCTCAATCTAAAAAACGAATGTAGAAATTATATATAATGAAATGAAATTAGATTAGATTAAATACATTTTTTTTTAAAACATTCCTAAAATTTGGTCTTAGTTGCAACCATTCCTCATTTCCTAGATCTTATATTACAGCCATGGGTTTAATCTGCAGATATACAAGAGCATTTCATACATCAACAGTATGTCAACTGGAGCAGGGCTTATCTGACATAATTGACACAGGTTGTTTGTTTTCTTTCTAAAATTGTTTTACATTTTGTCATATCAGGTTCCATTATAGATTACCCTATTGGATTGATTGCACTCATTGTTATACAATGTACAGTGATAAATAATTGCTTATATCATCTTTCATATACAGTGGGTATTTGTCTGATTGGCATTCATACCTCGTTTTACAGGGTCTGTCTAGAAAATCAGAGAGATCACACTGTGATTCATCAAAATTAAATTGAGTTTCTTGATCTGACCACTTTATTATTGAAAAATTAATATCAGCTTGATTTCAACTATTTGTATACCTTTAAAAACACTTACAGTATTATCTACTGGAGGAGGAGTTTCAATACTAGTGGTAGGTAAAGGAAATGGTAAAACGCTTTCCTGAAAGAGATACATTTATTCATTTTAAACATATGTATCATCCATATAAAGGATGAAATATTTATCAAAAGTATTTTTATTGCCAATGTTGTAGCTTTTCACTTTACATGATTTTTAAATACTTTTAGTTACTATACTACATATAAAAATATTAATTTTCGCGAACCATTTAGGTCACGGAAATTCCAAAATATGGCATCAGTAAGGAGAGTTGTGCAAATAATGTGAATACACAGAACCCCAATCCAAATTATCTTTAGCTAAAAATATTCATCATTTTCTATTTTATATGTACTAACAACATTCCATTTTTCTATAATTTCGATTGAAATATTCCAAAATCTGAGTTAAAATCGATCGAATGCCCCAAATAAACATTGTCTGATTGGTTGAAGTACTGTGGCGTCGATGATTAGCATAATAAGCCTCGATGTAAAGCACACGCTTCACATGAATAAGGAGAGTTTTACAAATAATGTGAGTACACAGATCCTCCATCCTATTTATATTTTGCTGGAAATGTTGCAGTATTCATTATTTCTGTTTTGATTCTGCTCACAACATTCCATTTTTTCTATAATTCCGATTTAACTATGTGGAACCCGCAATAAAAATAGATGGCCTCAATGATCTTATAGCAACGCAAAAAATTCCGTTACCCTTCGAGTTTTACGATGTTACATTAGCCTGGGATCCGGTCCAATCTAGCTGCGCGTCGTAAGGTCAAGATTAGCCAGGATCCCAGTCTAAATTATAAATGTTACATAAACCAACCAAACCACATACAGAACTTTGCGCTCAAATGTAATTCTTGGTAATTATACGGGTAATTTCGTTTAAGAAAACTTATACACACTTTATCATTAACATATTACCTGGCTTTTGCATATTCACGTTTTTTTTTATGCTGAACTGTAGTCGAATTCAATTTTATAAAAAAAAATTACACGAAGCAATAGGAGTAAGTATATTTATTTCGCGCCAACTTAACCATCATCATATCAATCAGCAAAATTATTTACCGGTATTTTTGTGAAATTTCAGTTCTATAGGTTATCAATTAGAGAAATTTTGGTAAGTATTACTTATTTATGTTAAGGTTCTACTGATGTGCTTCTCACTTTAAGGGTCATGAGTAGCATAATTTGTAAAGGTATTCGGGTACATGTAATGTGTTTGCATTATTGTTGCATTGACATGTAAATACACTTTCATTTAAGAAATAGAAAAAATAGCAGACCAGATATATATATCATTGGATTTAAACAAAAATCCCCCCCAAAAAGCAAATTATTTCACTACAGTATGGTTGACTTCTACCTAATTGAGTTGTTTAAATCTTTACACCGAATGGTACATATAGCCTTGAAAGGAATGTACAGTGAGCTAAAACCAATATATATTCAGAATTTTGATTATAACACATAATGTTTTATTGGGGATTACTACAAGGATTTTACTGGCGATTTTTTTTAAATGGAAAAGGGGAATAATAAACATCGGACTCGGACTTCTCTTGAACTGAATTTTAATGTGCGTATTGTTATGCGTTTACTTTTCTACATTGGCTAGAGGTATAGTGGGAGGGTTGAGATCTCATCAACATTAACCCCGCCGCAATTTTGCGCCTGTCCCAAGTCAGGAGCCTCTGGCCTATGTTTGTCTTGTATGATTTTTAATTTTAGTTTCTTGTGTATAATTCGGAGTTTAGTATGACGTCCATTATCACTGTACTAGTAAACATATTTTTTTTAGGGGCAAGCTGAAGAACACATATGGGTGCGGGAATTTCTCGCTACATTGAAGACCCATTGGTGGCCTTCGGCTGTTGTCTGCTTTATGGTCGGGTTGTTGTTGCTTTGACACATTCACCATGTCCTTTCTCAATTTTATTTCACAACTATACAAAAGCATATCTTATTTGAAGGTTTATACTAACCAAGTAGAAGTAGGAGCAGCAAGAGGTACCCACCAGGACAGAAGACGGTACATAACCGGAAAAATGGTTGTCATCAAATTGACAGAATTAAATGCCAACGTTGGGAAAGTTATAAAACAAGATGGAGATATTTTAACTGTGGAACAGTTCAAACAAGATGGGAACAAATTTATTCCAACAGGGGAAATGGAAAATTATAACATTTTTAATTGTTTTCCGGGATCGTTTGATCTGACGAAAAGTGGAAACCTACCACAAAACGAAAAAGTCAGATTAGATTTGAATGGATTAAAAATTTAATCAAATATTGAATATTTTGTCGTTTAAATATTATAGATGTTTTATATGTATTATTATTTATTGATAATTTTTGACATTTGTTAGTTGGATACAGAACATACCGGTACTTTATACCGGCCTTTTTAACCCATGCTATAGCAGCATATATTAACTGGTTAGTACGTATAAGTAAGGATTTGTGTAGTGACACTATACAAATCTTGGTATCAGCAAAACATTGATAACATTGATGTTGGTGTGAATGAGATAAAGAAATGTAAAGTGGGACTTTCGGTACCCAAGGTGTAATTGTATCTTTAAGATAGCGCTGCAGTCAAAATTGGTATTGACTCGAACTATTTGTCTTTATAGATAATATTTCTACAAAACAACTCAATGAATTTTTAAAATCTTTACTAATTTTAAAGCTGAAATATTATTCTTATTCCTTCTTAATCTAATCTATAGATAAATTCTTTATTGGTTTGTTTATTCTTTAAATATAGCTCATTGATTGCCTAAAACGTGGTCTTCCAACTTGGATGAAAATGGTACATTCAGGTCAAATAGTAGTAAAAACAAAATTTCAAAATTTTGACCAATTATAAATTCAATTTATTGGCTACAAAACTGTGTCTCAGATTTTGATATATGCCTCCAGTATAGAAGATATATTGATTTAACTTGATGGGTGCCAATTTCATTTCACCTTTCATCTTTGGACAACTATAAATTCAGTTTCCTGCTAAATTATCCAAAAACTGGGACACAGCATGGAAGAAACAAAAAGGGGTACCCATAAAGTATTATTTAATTATTTTACTAACTATTCTCATGAAAAATAATTCTGAGGAATGGCCTTAAAACTTAATTCCCCCTGAAACCCCTATAAATGCAACACACTGTACATAAATTTCACTGGGAACACCCAGGACTGTTCTGACACAATCATTATATCAATAAAACCACCCACTGTGTGTCTTTGATGCTATAATACTGAAAATTTTCCATAATGTGTGCACTAACCAACACTACCTTGACATTTGGCTGAAGTTTGATGTAATAGGTAGTGATTTAATATAGACAAAGCTTCCCCTCTGTCCAGACGATCTATGATAAGACAATTACAGGAATGTCCAGCTGCACATAATCAATTTTTAACATCAATATTATCACTATGATTTGTTTTTCTATTTGTATTTTAAGAGATACAAACTATGAAATTAGCAAGAATATTAAAATTATATTTATGCAATAAATGACATGTTCCAAAAAAAATCTTTACATTCCATACCGCAAAATTGGTTAAAATGCTAACACTTCAAACGACGACATATTCTTCTTGTTTGTAGTAAGAACCTTAAAAGTTTGTCGCAGGCTATCAATGATACTTAAAGTCTTTCACACTTTTAATCATAAATTGGTAATGTTCATTTGAGTTACACTTTTTCACTTTAGATTTTCTATTCATATATTTTCTTTTTTCTTTGAGTACTTCAATGTTATATATAAATTTCTTTTGTTGCACTGCAATGAGAGAAGACCGCGATATTTATCTTATGGTCATGCCGTCATGGATAAACAGTTCGACACGGGTTTCAACAGATGAATGATACATTAAATGTTATAAAAAATATATCTTCAAAACATTCATTCATAGACTTTAGTGCTACCTTAACTAACTAAATATGCAAATAGTTACTTTGAAAAATGGCATAAGAATAAACGAAATGTTATACGGTTATATGAAAAGTACATAATACATGTACAATATGTGAATGAGACGAAGGTTTTATATATACTCCTAAATATATAAATATACGAATATATAAAAACTGTGTTTGTAACTACTAGTATGTATACTGTATTGTTTATATATATATTTTTGAAAATAATATTATAATGATATTATAGTATGCATAATGCTCCTTCTGATCCGTTTGATGGAAATAAAACATCTTCTTTTTCTTCTTCTTCGTCTTTTATATGAAAACAAGGATTTGTATAGTGAGACTATACAAATCCTTGATGAAAAGCATTAAATCAATTGGCAGATGTGTACGTCGTCCCTCTTCCTACAGCCCAGGCACATATATTTACTGTTCCCAGTATAGCCGGATTTCTCTTTTGTAAATATTGGAGACAAATGTAATTTAAACTACAATTTTTAAGTTCACATATTGGTGATTCTATAGCAAGACTATTTGCTGGGTATTAAAATGAAGATTCAAGTCGGTATAAAGTTTAACAATTTAATAAACGATCCAACAAGAATATAACGATGTTACAATATTGAGTCCGGTGTTCACGGTTTAAGAACCTATCCAAAAACTGAATATAAATTATTTTTAAGAAGTATATAAAACATAATAACATAAAAAAATACGTAACAACGGATTAAGCAATTATTGTCCATTGTTCAGATAATCTGCTAAAACTGTCTTTGACACGTAGATACGAAGTCCATTATCGGATTAGTAGAAACTTACATTTTAAACCAAAAGATAATTGTGTAAGAATATTTGAGCTAAGAATGACAATTGAAAGATATAGTAATTAAAGTCAGAAAGATGATAGTCCAAATAATTAGCATGCTTCTCGTCCGGTCATAATTCAAACAAACTTTCTATTTGCAACATTCTTTATCATTACTTTTAGTAGGCTTGTAGAAGAGAATGTACTTCTCGTGTAAAATAAAAATAAAGTATGAGTTAGTAAAAATCTTATCTATCTTATAAAATTGCGAATGGAAATTGGTAATTCAATGTGTCAAAGAGACACCAACCCGACCATAGAACAGACAAGTGAATATGACTTTACTATTTTCAAATATTGATTGATTGAATGTTGTTTGTTTGCTTTAATATGTCCATACCTCAATCCTAATATTTTTTATTCTTTTTATTTATGTAATTATCCATTCTATTGGTTCTTCAGGTAGATACTGTTCTTAACAGAATTCGGATAAGAAAATCGTTTCTTCGGATAGATAGTATCCCTTAACAGAATTCTGATAAGAAAATCGTTTCTTAAGGTAGATAGTTTGCTTAACAGAATTCTGATAAGAAAATCGTTTCTTAAGGTAGATAGTTTGCTTAACAGAATTCTGATAAGAAAATCGTTTCCTCAGATATTTCTGTTCTTAACAAAAATCTGATAAAAAAATTGTTTCCTTGGATATTTCTGTTCTTAACAGAATTCTGATAAGAAAATTGTTTCCTTGGATATTTCTGTTCTTAACAGAATTCTGATTAGAAAATTGTTTCCTTGGATATTTCTGTTCTTAACAGAATTCTGATAAGAAAATTGTTTCCTCGGATAGATAGTATCCCTTAACAGAATTCTGATAAGAAACTTGTTTCTTAAGGTAGATAATTTGTTTAACAGAATTATGAGAAGAAAATCGTTTCCTCGGATAGATTGTTTGCTTAATAGAATTCTGATAAGAAAATTGTTTCCTTGAACATTTCTGTTCTTAACAGAATTCTGATAAGAAAATTGTTTCCTCATGTAGATATTTTGCTTACAGAATTCTGATAAGAAAATCGTTTCCTCAGGTAGATACTGTTCTTAACAGAATTCTGATAAGAAAATCATTTCCTCAGGTAGATACTGTTCTGAACAGAATTATGATAAGAAAATTGTTTCCTCAGGTAGATACTGTTCCTTACAGAATTCTGATAAAAAAAAATATCAGGTAGATAGTTTGCTTAACATAATTCTGATGAGAAAATCAATTTCAAGATAGCAATTTTCCTTACCAGAATTCTGATAAGAAAATCGTGTACTCAGATAGATTTTCCTTAACAGAATTCTAATAAGAAAATCATATCTCCAGATATATTCTTTCCTCAATTCTGCTAAGGGAAGAATCTACCTGTATGGAGAAATGATTTTCTTATCAGAATTATGATTAGAAAATTGTTTCTTCAGACATGTCAGATAAATAGTATTGTTTTAAACAGAATTCTAATAAAATAATATTTTCCACAGATAGGTTCTATTCATAACAGAATTCTGATAGGATAATGTTCACTCAGATATATACTTTTCTAAACAGAATTCGGCTATTTTTATATTCTTTTGTTCATAATTGAATTAAATCATATGAACAGTATACTGTTAAGTCTTTAAAGTCTCAAAAGATAACGATCCGGATATTATTAAAAAGAAATCGTGATGAATTGATACTGAGAAGAAAAAGCATCTTTCTTATCGTATCAAATCCGGAATTTGATCATTTGGAAATAATCAGCTGCAAATGGAAGCTGTTTCACAGAGACAATTTAGCCGACATTAATTTACCGATGCTCAAAATTTCATTATTCAAAAAATAGATATACAAACCAAGCTATCGAACAAAACCTGAGATTACCGCATAACTTCCAAAAGATGATGTCATCCACTAGATAGGCTTCTCTTGCTTTGCAGTGGACATTCTCCGTTCCAATCCATATTCAATAATAAAAAAAATCTGGTATGGACACAAATTGTTAAAAAACAAAAATAGAACGCTTATTTTTTTCTAAACACGAAATATATTTGTTTATCTTTTCTGGGAACCTGATATACCACTCGGTTTAAGGTCAAGTTACAGTAAATTGGCTATGTCACAGATTTCAGTAAAAAATTTGCATACAACTCTGGCTCGATGAACTTCACCTGAAAATCGAAATAATAATGCATTTATCTTATTTATCATTTGAAATATTACTGATTGAAACCTAAAAAAATGGGTGTACATTTGTATAGAAAATACATAAAATCTTCGAAAAACCTTCTAAAATTTGTCTTAAAATAACCAAAACTCTAATTCTACTCCATAGATTTTTCTTAAAAAACTATATGTTGCTGATACATAAATTTCCGTTATAATTATGCAAAATAAAGATAGGGTCACCGACTTCGTTTTTACAGTATTCATCATTCAAAGATGCGTTCTTTTTGAAAAAATCAAACAAAACGTCGAAATAATCGTAACGTTATAGCGTTGCAGGCCGTAAAACGTTGATTTTTGACGTATTTCACTACCAAAAAGGTATCAAATTGAATATTAGACAAAAAACGAAGTTCGTGACCCTATGATTATTTTATGTCATTAAAATACAAATTTATGTGTCAACAGTATATAGTTTTTTAAGAAAAATCTATGGAGTAGAATTAGAGATTTGGCGATTTTAAGACAAATTTCAAAAGGTTTTTCGCCGATTCTATGTGCTTTCTATACAAATATTCACCCATATTAAAAGAAATCAATCTGCAATTTTGCAGATAATAAGAGAGATATATGTATTATTTTTTCGATTTTCAGTTGTAGTTTAACGAGCCAAGGTTGTATGCAAATTTTTAGCTAAATCTGCGATATAGCCCATTTACTATTTTTTTACCTTAAAGTAGGATTTATGTTGCTCCAACTTTTTCTATTTATATTATTATGCATACCGTTGTTTAAAGTTACGTCGTGTTTAGTTCCTAAGGGTTAGGTTTTTTTACACGGCGCTATCAGTTTGAATTATACTTATATAAGTTTGAAAACAAATTTGTTATCTTCTGTTTGACTCTTTCTGTTCTAAACTACTAGTTTTGAAATATTGTGGTTTGTTCTAGCAGTATTGTTAAACACATAGACGATTTTGGTTGGTTCTTCTGAGATTGCTTATATATACATTTATTTAAATCAGATCCTTGAAAAACAATTCCTTTGATGACATAGCGAACGGAACATTCTATAGATTATTTCAGTTACAGAACCTGTAAGTATATCTTCATTTTTAAGAAAGTTTAAATTGGCTTATATTATTATCTTATAATATTTCCTATATTCATAATCCTGTTTTTAAATTACGTTACAATTCTTGTTGGCAGTATATATATGTGTCTACTCATGATAGATTATGATATGTTTAATAGTTGTTTTAAAGAGGCATTAGCTGTCAGTTCCATGTTCACAGATTTAACTCAAATTCTCATATTTGGTAGTAACAAACTAAACGTATATCAAATTATGAAAAAAGATTAAAATTAACAATTAACGATTCATGGGCACAATAATATGTATTTAAGTTTATATGTAATTTCTTAACCATCGAGGTTATCTCGTGCAACTGAATTTTCGTGGTCGGTTTGACATCATATTATATGTTGAACAATATGTTAATCATTGTTTGACCGGTGTAAGACTGAGTGTTTGTGTTATATCAGTATTTCTTTTGGGGGAGGGGTATACGATAGGACAGTTTAATGCACAAAACTCATAATGTTATCATAAATTCATTAAGTAAAAGTGTGATTCCAAAGTCTGATAGAATCCATTTATTAGGCATCAAAATCGGACTACTTATCTAAAATAGACTGCAACGAGGGACCCCAACGACAATTATGCAACAAATTTATGGCTCAACAGACATACACATTATACTTTAGCCATATGTATCACACGTTGACATCAGTTATCTTGACGTCGGCAGCCTATAGAGTCTATAGATCAACTATGCGCCACCTTAGTACATGAATTCAATATCATTTCGCTGTTTCTTTTATTTTTTCTAAGAGTTTGTCCATACTTGGATGTCATCTTTGTAAGATATTACCATAAGTGTAATTTCATACTCAATGTTCGGGTCAACGAACACTCTCGAACAACACATGCAATTAGACAACACATCTGTTTTCCTCGTTAAGGTCAAAAATATTTTCAGTATTGGTTTTATGAAGAAGAAATAATTGACCGAAATTAAAATCATGGTTAAGTATCGTTCTTTTTTGTGGCTAGTGTATTTCAAACTTTACCAAACAATGTGATGTGGATTTTATCTCCTGTTATATGTTCAGTTATTCGTGACCTTGAACATATATATACATGTATACGAAATGTACTGTAAAAGGTTTGATTTTATTTTATATTTACATCCTAGAACATATAAGTTAGGAATGTCATAAACGGTACGAATGTTTATGCACCAGCTGATCATTTCGGCAATCAATTTTCATTTCCGTGATGATCACGGTCAAAATAATTGACAATGCAAAGCTGACTAAAAACAAGAAGAGCTACCAGCTATCAACAAAAAATTATCGGACCAAAAGTATATTCAAAACTGTTATAGTTATCAAAGGTACCAGGATTATAATTTTGTACGCCAAACGCGCGTTTCGTCTACATACGACTCATCAGTGAAGCTCAAATCAAAATATTTATAAAGCCAAACAAGTACAAAGTTGAAGAAACTTTAGGGTCCAAGAATTCCAAAAAATTGGGTCAGTTACTGCTTATGTGATATATGTTTAGAATAAGACAATCCTTAGTTTTTTATAAAAACAAAATGACCATATTATTAATATTCATGTCACGACCAAAGTGTTGACTGCTGGGCCTGTGATACCCATCGGAGACGATTTTTTTGTACGCCAGACGCACGTTTCGTCTGAATAAGACTCATCAGTGACGCTCAAATCAAAATATTATGAAGCCAAACAAGCACAAAATAGAGCATTGAGGTTCCAAATATTCCAAAAAGTTGTGCCACATACTGCTAAGGTAATCTATGGCTTTAAGTTTGTAGTCAAAATATAAACAAAAGAGGGACGAATGATACCAGAGGGACAGTCAAATTCATAAATCGAAAATAAACTGACAAGGCCATGGCTACAAATGAAAAGGACAAACAGACAAACAAGAGTACACATGACACAACATAGAAAACTATAAAATAATCAACACGAACCCTATCAAAAACAAGGGGTGATCTCAGGTGCTCCGGAAGGGTAAACAGGTCCTGCTCCACCTGTGGCACCCGTCGTGTTGCTCTTGTTATAACAAATCCGGTAAATAGTCTAATGCGGTAGGTCAATTTTATGAAAGGGAAGGGGTTGTACTTACAACGTTAGTCCATTACGGTCCGACAACCCCTGATGGCGTCAATATATAAAGTTCCCTTTCCGTGCCATCTTTGTCATACCCATGTTTTGAACGAATATTGTAAAATAATAGTATTCGGTTGAAATTAAATGTTAGTCACGTATGAGCGTTACTGTTCTTTTTTTTTTAATTAAACATGTTAAAATAAATAAAACAATTTCTATCCCGTCCATGGATTTACGAGTTTTGAACAGCGGTATACTACCGTGCCTTTATTTGCCATTCTGTGATGTATATCGGTTATGGTATATATTCTTTGTTTTCTACAGTTTGCATGTTGTGTCGACTTTCTTATCAGTGGTTAGTGGATTTCTCTGTTATGAATGTTTTTGCGTACGTTTGTGTTGTATTTCTGTCATTGAGTGTTATCGCGAGGTTTTCTAACATTGTTTATGTCATGTTGTTAAAAGCGGAAGGTTTGGAATGACATTTAATCACCATTTTTTTTTCTTAAAAAGTACTGTACCAAGTAAGGAAAATAGCAGTTTTAATCAGATACTTCGTTTGTGTGTTTGCGTTTGTTTTTATTGCATTGTGGCGCTTCTGTTGTTTCTCAAATGTAAATTAAAATAGAGAAAAACAAATATTTGACAGAGCATCAAACGACAACCTACTAATTTACAGCCCCACGACTTAGGACAAACACAGTCAAACAATTTTTTTCGAGATTAAACATGGATCCCATCACTCCCTATACCCGGGATAGTTGTATTAAAGTACAACATAAGGACTAACTATCATTATCAGTTGAACAAGTCAACTCAGCTGGACTTGGTTTTGTGTAAAACATAAAGAGAACACCCCTAACGAATATAGGAAATCGTTTTTTTTTTTTAATATAAATGGCAATTTAACCCCTAATTGAAAGTTTTTTCTTAAATTACCGATAAATTTACACGCAAGTACATGCACCTTAATTTAACAGTAATTTTAACAGCATAATCGAAAAATCAGAGTGTTATATTGTGCGTTTTAATTAGATTTCTACAAGTAACGACATCGTCAAAATCAAAATTATTATATAATATATACATTATTGAGAATGTTATTTGATCAAAGTTATCACTTGCTGTAAATTTGCCAAATATCAGATTTGTCTAACAGACGCCATTGATGCCTTGATTTGTATTTCACTACAACAAATAACACACTGATTTTGTTTGGATATTTCATGGCAACATTTAATCAAAATTCATTCATAAAACAACAACAACTGTAACAACATCAGTACACTACCAAAATATTTGTCAATCAATAAAATGTTGATGACGATTGAACTAATTATTGTAATACTGCCGGGCTATCCTTAGCTGGTGTACTGAAGGGTGGTCCATTCAGTAATATTTCAGAATTATCAGCTGGGGTATATATAGTCTGCATAAATAAGTAAATTTCGCTCCGGTTGTCGATTGTTGGAAAATAATCGGGTTGCAAATTAAAACTGATGAAAATATTTCAACTTTAAGAAAACTACGAAACAACAGAAATACTGAAGTGCAAAAAAACCCGAAACGACACACACAGAAACGAACTATAAGAAAACAATTGTCATTTTCCTGACTTGGTACAGGACATTTTATATATTTATTTCATTTCATTGCTTAAAATTTGTAATTGTTTTACTCTTTCTTGATTTATATATATTTGTTGTATTATTTAACGATCCATCAATACCTCAATAATTCCTTTAACCATATCTGATCTTCTACGAAAATCAGCAAGGATGCATTTGTTTCTAGCAACGATACGATACAGATGGAAATATTTCTTTGAACGCTGCGCTGGTCGAACATTTTTATTTACGTTTTAGAAACATTATACAAAACACATTCATACATTGTTGTTATACAGACAGACAGACAGACAGAATATTATATTATAGTGTCACATACCAATACTGAACAATATCATACATAATAATATAAGTATAAAAATACAAATAAGAACTTAAATCGTAGTTTAAATATCGGTATCCAGCCATGACTGACTTATGAGACACTTTTGCTTTAAAACTTATTCTAAAATTCATTTACAAATGAATAAATAAAACTTTTACATCACATTTAAAAAATTAAAAAAATCTGTTATACACAATATTTTCTGCGGTTAAACATAAAATATAAAGATTTTGCTGAAAAGGCTTGTATACAGTCATGTGACATCAGAAAGATAAATTTGTCATCATGATTAAAATAGTAAAAATTTGGGTTAATTGCACTTGCTTTCATAAAAAGATTATATCGCAGATCTGAATAAAATTCACAATGCAACAAAAAATGTTTTTCGTCTTCTACACAATCAACTGTACAATATTTACATTTTCTGTCATTAAGAAGAGTTTTTGGCTTGGTGTAACGACCTGTCTCTATAGCTAAAGGTAGAGATCCATTTCTAAAATTAGATAAAATACGTCTATGTTGTCTATCATTTACATTTTTGAGATATGAACTTGTTTCTAATACATTTTTATAAAGTCTATAAGTACGTAACTTGTTACCATTTGGTTCATTTCGATCTTGATACAATTTTTCAACCCATTCTTGTTTTTCAATTTCATACAATTTTGTTTTAATATCATACATTTTATAAGTATTAATGTGGGGAAAGCAATACCGAACTTCAAGGCAAAGTAAAAAAACGGAATTCATTAATTCTGACAAAATTTAACTTTAGGAGGCATAAGGACTCTGATTACCTTTTTTATTTGAAACTTTACATATAGTTGAAATACATGTTATAATAATTATAAGAAATTTATATTCATAGGTATTTAGATGGTAACCATATTTCTGAATTGTTATTTGTTGCCTCGTTATCGAATTCATTAACGACGTTGTAAGTATTGCTTATTATTTAAGTACATTTCAAAGTTTTAAGCACCATCGTAACATGTAAAGGTAAGGTTATGTTCAAAAATACAACATTTGTATTTCCATTAATTTAGCATTTTGTTTATGAATTATTTATTATGTATGTAATTGTGTGATCAAATTTAAACTTCAGTCCTTGCCAAATCATAATGGCCTCAGCTGTAAGTAGATTTTGTTTTGATAACATATTTAATTATCCAAACAGTGGGCAACAATATGAATCACCAATGTTAAGAACCCCTGACAGTACATTAAATAATGAAATTAAAAAGAATAATAAGATCTTTTGATTAGTGACTTCCATTAAGAACTTCAGTATTTTAGTTATTGTATTAAAAACAAAAAATCAATGTCAGTAGTTGTACGCATTCCAAGTTATGTTTTATTGACTTATAACTATACGCTGTATATGCGAGTCCTGCTAAATGTTTTGCAGCATTGAAATGTTGACATTTGAAAAATATTTCGTTTTCGGTAAGTTTAGTTTTCAAATGCCCATTATGCTAAATTGCACCTGATCATACTGTTTGATACAATCTGGTATTCTTTATCCTATTTGAAATGTTAAGGGAACAAGAACAACAGTTTTAATGTCTACAAAAATGTATTAAAAGGGTTGTTGCGCCTTTTTTACGACAAAAAGAAAACAATATCACTGAAATAATTACTTTTCTTCATAAGGGTTCTCAGAAGGATGTTTTACCAAGATTGATATTTTGTATTTGCGACAGACGCGCGTTTCGTCTACAAAAGACTTATTAGTGGGCTCCAATCAAAACAAAAGTTAAAACAGCAAAAAAAGTACTTTTAAAAGTGATTTAATATAGAATGGCAGCTTATATAGAAACTAACAATGTTCACGAGTTTGACCTATGAGATTTCTCAATCAAATGTAAATTAAATTTACATGCATTTTTAATAAATATTATATATTTTTGATTAGGTCCTTGAATAACAACTCAATAGAGGTCTTACCACGTAACCAGTTCGAGGGATTAACCAGACTACATACCTTGTAAGTATAATTATTAAGATTGAATAAAGTATTTTCTGAGATCAGATTATCTATTTCTCGAAACAAATGATATAGATATGTTTGGCAGTTCAAATCAGCAAAAGTTGTGAACATGAAGTTAACAATAACTGACCGGCATTTTGAAAACTAATTGCATTATTATTTTATTAAATTCTTAAAAATGCTGTAATAAATTTCAAAGGAATAAATGGACATTGCACTTAAAATTGACATTACAATTCGTCTGTTATGTTTTACATTTCTTCCTACAAAATACTTGAATTCAATACCATCTTCAATAATAATTTAAAAACATAGAAAGAGTATACATTGAATGCTACATACAAAGTTCGAATATCAGGAAGATTCTATAAAACCTTCCAAATGGTAATAATTTTTAACATGTCAAAAGCATAAAATGTATTAAACCACGAAAGAATAATATTCATAATTTCTTTTTGCAAACTATGCAACTACATAGTTGACCTTTACAGATCTGCATCACCAAAGTTACTGTTTACAAAACACATGTGGACGCTTATGGAATTCATAATGATTTTACTTTTTATCTATTTGAATATACCGGTCTTCATGATCTCATATATCGTAAAAAGTCAAATAACAACTGTCTTCCGTCTTATCTATATTGCAATCCACAAAAGGAAAGGCACAATGTTGTTTGCTTTTTGCTTTTTTGCTATCCTATATCCTTTGTTGCCCATTCTGGGTAAATATTTGTGAAGATGTGCATTTTATTCATTTTCAAAAATTTTCTTAATAAAAACTCACGAAAAATATATAACTCATAACAGGGTATGTCATAAGCGGCGTCAAATACTAGTTATGATATTGAAGCAATATGTGTATTTATCAAAACAGTATTTTCTTATGATATCATCAAACATAAAAATATGGTTACAAATTCACCATCTTGAGATGTTGCTCTTAATATGTTTTAAAGTAGTTGCATTACGTTTTCATTCTATCTATCATTTATAGGTATTTAGATGGTAATAAAATTGATGATCTTTCATTTGCTGCGTCTCTATCGTCAACTTTGTATACTCTGTAAGTATAGTATTTGACATAATGTAACGTATTCGTGTAATTAAACATTAAAAAAATGGCCATGATTACGATACAACATTAGGTAGACCAAAACTTCACACAATAATGAACACGATACACAGCTTGAATAAGACTTAAACCATTGTGGGCAAATCATAATATTCATTTATCGTGCGTTCTTTTACTTTACATCCCAGCTCTTTTGTTTAGCTATTACTGAATCAAATCATTCTTCCTCTGTCGCGCAAATCAACTCATCAAATTATATTCAATTGTTTCTTGTGTGTGCTGTGTATCATTCGGTTTGAATAGGCTTATTTACTTATTTATTTTGCCTTAGAGAATATGGACAAGAATCCTAAATGTGTAAGTATGACAAATGGAGGAAGGAGATACCGTCACCTTTAAGTTATTAACGTATACTTAAATACCTTTAAATTGTATGTTCATTTATTTTTATTCCAAATTCAACGTTTCTTCTGGTAAGACATGTCACAGTGATTAGCAGAAATTTTCTACACATAATATGCTTTTTCCCGATAAACGGATTGTTTGAATATATTTATTTGCATGTAGTGTTTCCCCGTATATTTTGAAAACTGTTCACAAAGTGAATTCAAATATATGTGTGTGCATATACATGTTTTCAATCCATTTATTACAGATCACTGAATAAAAATTTAGTATCATCCATACATAATGGAACTTTTGCTGAATTAACTGAACTTCGAACTCTGTAAGTGTATTTTATATTCAAACTTTGTATCCCCCCAAAAATAATTTTGGCAGCATTTAGATAACGGTTTTTACGACTATCTGTCTTCTTAGCAGTTGGTCCATCAACATTCCAATGTTCATGATACAATTCGAAAAATTGCTAGTGGTATCAAGGCGGTTACTTGAGGTATTTTTGATGGATTTGGTGGATGGCATTCAATACAAACGGACACATAAGGACACATGGAGGAAAACGTTTGATTTTGGAGTCCAAAATGTCAACGTAAAATGTAGCTCGTGCCAAAAATAAAATATTTTCGTTAAGTGTTACTAGAGATAACCTGAAATTTTATTACCTGCTTGGAATGCATATTGTGCAAATTTTCTCTACGAAAAGGATTGATGAATAAATTGAATACTGTTTAACATCTAAAGATACGGGTATAAAGCGTCAAACTAAATTTACATTCATGGCGGGACTATAGTAATACAGTATGCATATGAATCCGTCTACATCCTAAGCCTGATGCTTCACGTGCTTATTCCAAATGTACAACAGTGGACAGCATTTGGGTTTCACTCTATCCAAAAAGTTATTAAAGGTACCAGGATTATAATTTGATACGTCAGACACGCGTTTTGTCTAAGAAGAGATGACCAGGATAATGACGAACGAACGAACGAAAGCGTAACTTGACGAATCGTACGAAGCGGGAGCGGTAGTTTATACATATAAATGCATTAATCCAACATAAAATCGTCCAAGTGAAAGAAATTGCATGGTTCTGCATGTAGTTTAAAGAAATATTACCTGTTTATAATCTTACTCCAATCATAAATAGCTAAAGGTGTGCTACAAAAGAAAAAGGTGCACTCGATATTCAAGACTCTGTTTTAAAATTTCAGGGCCTAAAAGTGTTTTTGGGGGTATATAGATATAGGAAGATGTGGTGTGAGTGCCAATGAGACAACTCTCCATCCAAATAACAATTTAAAAAGTAAACCATTATAGGTTAAAGTACGGCCTTCAACACGGAGCCTTGGCTCACACCGAACAACAAGCTATAAAGGGCCCCAAAATTACTAGTGTAAAACCATTCAAACGGGAAAACCAACGGTCTAATCTATATAAACAAAACGAGAAACGAGAAAAACGTATATATTACATAAACAAACGACAACTACTGTACATCAGATTCCTGACTTAGGACAGGTGCAAACATTTGCAGCGGGATTAAACGTTTTAATGGATCCAAACCTTCTCCCTTTTTCTGAAACAATAACATGGATTACAAGGAACCCTGATAAAAATCAAAGAAATAAGTTCCTATTTTATTTTTTTTTTAATATTTTACGTGTCGTAAAAGGGGATGCTACAAACATAGATATTGAAGTTTATTACTTGTATATTGATATTTTTGCTAAGCAAAGTGCAGTTCCATGGTTTTTATTTTTTCCGCTTATTCTTTATAATTGCAAATTTCTACGAATACTATTATCAAATTTACCACGTCATAGGAGGCGCATACGGGTGAGGGTCCAATCTTTGAGTACTAAGGAATATAGCCATAGAAAAATTGGACCAGATCATCTTACCCACGCACACAGATGGACTTATCATACATTTCAACTGGCTATGTATCACATTAGGGCATAAAAAATCAGAAAATCAGACAATACAATCAAAACATCATTTTGAAATGTTGGTTTAGACATTCTTGAGACAAATAATACATTTTTTGGTGTGACATTTGTTCGATTGCTTTATGGCTTCATAAGTTATTGTGTACCTATTTTTCTACACTAAATCAATGGGTATAGTACTGAACGAAATCCTTCCACATGGCCAACGTAAAAAATAATGACATATAGACTTATTATTGGAAGAAGCGAAATACATTACTTTCTCGCCGAAACTCCAAAGTTGATAACCAAGTTTACAATTTACGAATGACATACAGTTGTACTCCATGCCTCAACAGCACTTTCTGGATTTGTATCATTTATTGTATTTCCGTTAGTTCTACCATTGGTTTCAGGATCATAACTAAAATTCTTAAACGAAATTTCCTTCCACGATTACCAAAAACTGCATTGGCTAGAGGTATAAGGTAGGATTGAAATCTCACAAAACATGCTTAACCTAGCTGCATGTTTGCGCCTATCCAAAGTCTCTGGCCGTTGTTAGTCGTGTATGTATTTTTTTTTTTTTTTTTTTTTAGTTCGTTTATTTGTGTCGGAGTCTAGTATGACGTCCATTTTCACTGAACTAGTGCATAATTTTATTGAGGGGCCAGCTGAGGCCCACCTCCGAATGCGGAATTTCTCGCGGAGTTGAAGACCTTTTGTAGCCTTCGCCTGTTATCTGCTCTTTGGTCGGGTTGTTGTCTTATTGATATATTCCCCATTTCCATTCTGAATTTTATTTAGAAATATTTTTTGCTGATTTTATTTTGTAACATCGGTCTAGGTTTTTGCCTGATGGTGAAAGGAGAATATGTCAGGAAATCACAATAAGGCTTGCAATTTCAAGGGACCATTTTGATAATTTTTTGTATTGTTATTTTATGATAATTTAACAGAATTACAGCCAACTGCATTGAGTGTGGAGGTAAAGTTAGAATCTTTGGTTAACTTACTTGTTAGCTAAACAATGAAGTCAATATTATATAAGGTATACAACCATCCTTTTATAATGGGTCAAAGAACGGCCTTCTTCACGAAGCCTTGGCTATAATGTATGTTTTATTTCATAAGCTTGGGTTGGGGGGGGGGGTCTACCTCACAAACGCTTTTGGTATTTTTTTATACACATTAGTATCTGCTTTTATCGTGAGGTTCCAATGTCGTCATTTGCATTTTTGATGGACCAAGTAATCCTTGTATGAAATCTGATGACCAGTTGAACAATTAATAGATTGCTCCGTCAGAGGTTGACAGGAATGATAAAAGACTACCATATGAGTTTTGTAGGGAAACGGGTTGGGGGTGGGGGCTAGGATGAAATTTGAAAAGGGAGGAGTTGAATGTTGTGATTTTAAAAAAGGGCGGATGACAATTTATGTAATAAAAAACTCAGGATAAACTTATATAAAAAGGCAGGACCGAATGGGGTGAAAAATTAAAAGGACAGAGATCACAAATAAGTGCATGACAACATTAAACGTACTGCCCCCACCCCCGTCTCATTTAAAAATAAACATTTCTGAACGGGTTAAAAAAAAAAGACATATTTTTTTTTATATATAATCTGATCGATGAGATTACATATAAAACTTGAATACCCAATTAAAAAGACAGATAAAGAAACGATCCCACATCATATCACATTTACATATTGTTTGGGAGAATCTAAATTATGCATTCATATCTGTACGAGTATAGTCAAAGTTGTCGGCGCACTCGAATACTCCTGACCATGATGTTTATTTCGTCGTGCGTCCAACAATTATAAAAACTACATGTTTATGATATCGTCACATACGTAACACTTATATACGTCCTTTATCGATAAATCATAAAACCATTTAAAATTGGTATAATATATAATGCATTTTTCTATTATCTTGATTGCTTCCGAATACAATTCAAACATATAAATCATTACATTACAACACCTTTTGGTTTTAAGTACGTTTGTAAACATACAATTACCGCTCCTTATACGTTCGTTCGTTGAGATAGGTTCGTTCGTCAATATCCTGGTCATCACTCATAGGACTTATAAGTGACGTTTCAGATCAGGCATATTTTACCTAAGCCGTATTTCGCAGAACCTTTTTTTATTTAGGATCCTCAATGTTCTTTAATGTTTATGTACCCTTCTGTAGCCATTTTTGTACGAATTTTTTAAACCTCAATTTTATCAAAACTACAGATATAATGAATAACAGAGATAGGCCATTTAGTACATACTCCAAGGGGAAACTTGATACAAAGCATTATTTTTTACTGTTTCATTGCATTTGATAGAAAAAGAGAACTTTGTGGCAAATAAATCAAGATTTTTATAGAAAATCCACAGCCTTTAATACAGAGATTTTTGTTATAAAACTTAAAACATAAATTACTCACTTGATTTTCTATGATGTGCTAGTGTTTATTTTTTACAAAAAGTTCTAAGCAACCTGTAAATTCCAAAACACCTCGTGCTGAGTCACTAAAGTCGAGCGCACCCTAAAAGGTGTACTTGATTTTGGCCATATTTATATTTGTTTTAACCAATAACTACATTTATAAACTTGTTTTAAGGATAGCAATGCTAGCACTGCATGCAATAATCCTATATCTATCAGTCATCAAATTGCCAAATATGAGAGTACAAGGATAAAGGCTGTGGATTTTCTTTAAAAAATCTTGATTTATTTGCCACAAAGTCCTCTTTTTCTATTAAATGCAATGGAACAGTAAAAATTTATGCATTGCACCAAGTTTCCCCTTGGAATATGTACACAATGGCCTATCTCTATTATTCATTATATCTGTAGTTTTGATACAATTGAGGTTTGAAAAATGGCTACAGAAGGGTACATAAACCTTAACTTTGTACTTGTTTGACTTTATAAATATTTAGATATGGGCGTCACTGATGAGTCTTGCGCAGACGGAACGCGCGACTGACGTACTAATTTATAATCCTAGTACCTTTGAAAACTTTTAAAACCTTTTGTTTGATCCGTACCAACGGCATCCAAAATCCGAGATGAACACACGACTTCGAAAACAATGATGTTATTATAATAGCATAAGAAATGTGCATGCACTCATTAAAATTGGGTTCCAAATCAAGTTTCATGTTACCCAAACTAGAATATTTTTCGATATTGTTTCCGGATGACAGACTTAGTTTTAACTTGTTTTTTTCGCAAAAAAAACTTTCTGAAGAATGTAGAAATGTAGAAGGGCAAGACGTCTGTAGTTATTATGGTCAATGAGTCAAAACTCAAAATCACTGTTATTAAAAGTAGTTATAGTGAAAGTTTGGGTTTACTTGAAAATATATGAATAAAATCAGAAGGGTTAACATATGTACGGCAATTTTATTCCGTTAAATCACCATATTTTGGGGTCAAATTCATAACAGCCTTATCAGAATGAAAAAAGCATTTGCTGTGATGGTAGCTTTGGTGTCAAAAACTTTAACAATTTGTTCTTCTCAAACTTCTGTGAAAGACATCTGCACGGTGGGTATGGTTGTCCTGCGAGAGAACGTACTGTGCTGGTGATTCGGTTCTGACGGGTGCTGGTGATCAATGAAAAAATGTAAACAAAGACGAAAATGATGATTTTTGACGTTTTCACTAATAAAAAATGGAAGAAAAAAGTTGAGATTTTTCAATTTTGTTTCTTATGGGTTTGTATATAAACCATTAAAAAGTTGACCCTCTAAACTGTTTCAGTAAGCGTAACACAAAAATGCTCATTTTCAGAAAATCTCGAACTGAAAAAATAAAACAAAAATGCTCATTGAGTCCGCTTTCTATACCGCAATCCACACGACAAAACTATTTTGTAAAAAAAACCTTGCAATTTATAAAAATTTAGCATTTTCTCAATTTACTCATGTCCTGATACTGTGCTGGTGGGTCCTGTCATTGTGCTGGTGGGTCCTATTACGGTGCTGGTGATTTTGGATTAGAAGTTGGTCATATTTGAAACAAATGTTACAAAATCAATAAAATTGGGCAGCTTATTGTTGTCAATAGGATCTATTACTCCTATTTAGCTCTTGTGCATCCATTTGGCTGTTTTTAAATATGTGTTTTCAAATGATCGTAACGTGTATAACATAATTACATAAAAGAGCAACATCTTTCGTCCAATATCAGAGAACAATATATAGTATCTAAAATAAGAATAGTTTTATTAAGATATTAAATGCCCCTTACATTTATGCCTCAACAATGATCAAAGCCCATGCCGCATATACATGTTTGTCAGCGCTCCGCATACCCCTCCCTACATCCACCCAACCAACCCTCCTCATTTCCTCCTTCATTGTTACAGTGGTGTACCAACACAACAATTTATCACATTAAATAATTACACAAAGACACACATTATTGAACAACGAATGCTCGCAGATACTGAAAGCTAGTTCAAAGTCGCATTTTCAACTAATAGATAAACCATGTTCTCATATACAAAAATCTCAATCGTGTCGATTAAAAGTCTCAAAACTTAAGTTCACATTTTAATGTTTGATAAGGCAGAACTTTAAAAGTGTGCAGTGAATCTTGTGCTCACAACAGTTATTGTCATAATTATGATTACATGAGACTTATAAAGGAATTAAAAAGGTAACAAGAAATGTTTTACAGTTCAATTTAATGATCATGAATGGAAGGTGAATGGAAACTGAGGGTCAAAATCTTAAATTGCTTATAAATGTTGCTGGACCCAGTTTCGTTATCTGATCTGAATGTTCTGAAATGTGCAAGGTAGAAAGACATTTTGATTTTTTTTACTCGGAAAGTTTTGCCCTAATTGCTTGAACTTGCAATATTAAAGCCGATTTCAATGAGTGTGAAGACAAAGGGAATATCTTTCGTTATATTGCTTAATGAACAGAAAAGTCATTGTTAGGTTATGTAAACTACCCTACTTTGAGAGTATACTAGTCCGACAAATGACACATCTTTCTGTCTGTAGGACCAGGCTACTTCGAAAGGAGGGTACGGTTTAGCTTACAAGCAAGCTAACCAACGATATTATGTTTGCCTATATACTCGATGGAATCGGCTGTAACTAAAAACTCGTTTTCCTAGATTCACTCTTGAAAAATCATTTGGTAACATTTGGTCAAGTAATTTCAGAAAAGATCTTTTTGTAATTGCGGACGCCAAGACAATACATGAACCTCACACGACCCCTCGACACAGGTGAGCTTATATATGATCTTATAGCGATTCAGGTTGATAATTTGAAATTAAGCCAGTTTGTGTGTGTGTGTGTAGATTTGTATTGTTTTAAACTGTTATGACCTTTTAAAGTTAAATGTAGGTGTGTAATCTAAGAATTTCTTTTTTAAACTCAATTGGTAGTATGAAGCTATTGATTGATTGATTGTTGGTTGCTTAACGTCCAGTGGCAAATATTTCATGCATATTCAGGACGAGAACAAGTTCACAATAAATACAATAGGTAGGTCTTGTTATAAAAGAGGCCAATGGTCGTGGAATTTTGGACTGCCACTGGAAAATGAGGATGTATTGGATAGGAACAGAAATTTTGCCTTGCAGCTGGCCACCTACGGACCCCTCAAAGAGTTGCTGCAAGGGTTATAAACGTGCAAGGAGCGTGGCACTCTCTTTACACGAGACATCGGATTTAACGTCCCCATTCTGACCGGACGCGACTGCGAACTTGATACATCCCGCACAGCCAAACGGACGCCCCACTTCGGCAAGCGTTTTATACTGCCGGTCAGTAGAAGACCAAGTGACCATATTTCTATTTCCCAGTAACCCTTGGGGAATTTTTAAATGCACAATTAACAAAGCAAACGTTAGTTTCAAATACTTTTAAATATATTTTTAGGGTAATGTACCCTTTCGTTGATCCAATGCTAAACATAACAAAATCTCTTTACAAACGTCTGTGAATTTTCTACAAAAATAGTGATTTTCTTTTCACCAAATTCTCTTTTTTCTACTAAAAACAGTTATGAACTATAAATAATAATGCTTTGCAAGAAGTTTCCCCTTGATATATGTACAAAATTATGTCTCTATTATTCATTGTCTCTGCTGTTTTGATACTTTTGCAGTTTGCACATTTCGTAATTGACAAGCCACAGAAGGGGTCATATTCCATACACGAAAAGATAAAATATTGATCTGAGTACTTAATTTGCATCTCTGAACCCCCATTCCGGTTTGTGTTTTAGGAGGGTGTCTAAAAATGATCGATTACAGACAGCCGAGTACGCATTTTACTTTCCAGGCGTGTTTACGTTGATTGTTACTGTCCTGGAAACGGATAGATGGAAACAAAAATGTTTGATATATCTGGCTTTAGATTCGTTTTTTTTAAATATAAATTAAGGCTTCATTTAAATATAATAATACTAAGAATTCACAATATAAAAAAATGCAGAAAAAAATGGTTGAAGTGAAAAAATTAGTATGGAGTCATTACTACAGAGATGGTGTGTTTGACACACAAAACTTAAAAGCTTAGTGATATTACCAATATTAAAATAAAAGTGTGTTTTAGTTAGGTATGTTTTCCATTTACTCATTTTCAATTAAAATTAAGGCATATTTGATTTTTATTCATAAAAATATTTAAATATAGTAAAGTATGACACATTGTTCACTTCCTCCCCCGTAATTCTTTATCATTTTTTTTTTTATTTTGGAATTTTGAAATGAAAAAGCTAAGAAATCTTAGTTTTGTTTATAGTGGTCTCTATGTTATCTCGTCTTTATTTTCTGACATATTCTAGTCTGCCCTTTCATAAAATAGTGATTTGTTTTAGTGTTCTATCGAACTTTCGAAAAAAAAACTGATAACCGTTCAGACAAAAAAGTTATGTTGAAAAAATCTTACAGATACAGCAAGTGATTCTTAATGGCTATAAGATACATTTTTCTTTTAAAATACAACTTTTTAATCTTACGGGAAACTATTCCAAGCTTAAAACTTTTACTGCAACCTCGCTCTTACTTATCCCCCCCCAAAAAAAAAACCCAAACAAACCCGCAATACTATTGTCATTCTTATAGTCAGCACTCAATTGTTCACCAAAAAATGTGATTTAAGCTGCTAAAGACATATGATTCAAACGCTCAGAAAGTTCTTTGTTTTATATTTTTTCTCTCCATTTTTATGCAAAACGGTAACCTTTTACATTTTTATCTAATGGGTTATTGTTGAAGGTATTACGATGACGTATGGTTATTAACACAAACTTCCTTTGGTTTCTTAAGGAAACTTGTCCATTGACAACAAACATACCACATCATCTACTTTATATAAGTATTGTATAAATTACAACGTATTTTGGTGATCTTGCAAAATGATCGTAATCCCGAAAATCGTATACATATTTTCTTATCTTAAAAGGGGACAAGAAGGGTTCCATTAACAGGCCAATAAATAAGATAACAGTTAATTTTAAAAAAAATAAAAAAATAGGGGTATTTTTTCTTGCATAATAACAGTAAACGGATTCAAAACAATGTCAATTTCAAGAAAGCAGGCAACAGTCATTATTAGTCAATAACAGTACAGCATCAATGATCTTGAATATATGCCACTTTTAACTAAAATATAAAGGCACAGAACCAGGACATCAGAGCACAGAACCAGGACCAGCACCGCGTCAGGACAATTCCGTTAAACGAACTTGCACGACATTAGCAATATAATATTGTTGTAATATACTTTGCATGGTACTTATGACGCATCAGAGAAAAAATAAGCAACAAAACAGTCGTTTTATTGCCGTTTCCAACATTGGCACATCTCGTTACCATGGAAATTTTATTACCCTCTCCCTCAGTTACATGGTTTATTGACTTTGAAATTTTGCTTAGTTTGCATGAATTAATTTGTTTTTAGGTTTGTATAAAGTTAACTACTTATAATATGTCAATTATATTTGGTATGCATGCAGTTGTATTAGCATTGGCACATCTCATTTCCATGGAGATTGTTTAACCATTTTCCTTCAGACATGGTTCATTGGCATTAAATATTTGCTAAACTTACAGGTTTAAGAATTGTTTTTTTTTTATTTCAACATTTGCATTATCGAAATTGCAAAAAAAGCTAGACACATCTCTGTGATAACTTTTTTTTTTTTATAGTAATTAAGATTATAACACAAAAAAAAATGTTGACTATTGTATCCATGGTTTGGATATTTGTACCTATTGTATCTGTCTGTTTCGTTTACACATCTTTGTAAATATAATGGAATTTGATGCGACTATCATACATTTGAGAGGTTTAGCGGTATAAAACGGGGTTTAATCCATCATTTTCTATGTAAGACAATGTCCATGAATTTTTCTAGTATTCCACAGGGTCCGGTTTTTGGACCCATTCTCAACGGCAAAAATTCTACATTTTCCAAATTTTGGGAGCCCAAATGATCACGAAATTGACTTTCATCTTTATTAATCATGACAGAGATCCTTTTTTTATTCAACCACAAGCTTTATGCCATAAATCGCCAACAAGTATATATGTACATCCAAGTTAAAACATATTGAATGACAAACAATGGCTGCCATAAATAAACAGGAAGTCAGGGAAGACACTAAAACCAGCTCAAATCCGGAAACGGATAAGGCTATAATTCCGACCAACTACAGTAAATAACAATTAAAAGAACCAAACATATGACAGCTATCATAGCAACACTTAAATTGAAAACTAAAAGATATATAAAAAAGAAAATAGAAACAGGATATATCTTAATACAGAACTTAGAATCATATTCAAAACAGTGTGGTCCTGGCCATTGATTGACGACCTAAATTATCCCATTGACTGGGACAGATTAGGTGAACGTTTGTCTGTAACGACCATTGCTCATTTCTTACTTATTACAGAATTTAAACTGTGGGGTCACCAAAGGTTCTTAACGCCTTTAATAATAAAATAATTCAAAAAATTATTCAGGAATAACCTTTATGTTTTGATTTATATTATTGATATAAATCAACACATCGTATTATTCCGGATTCGTTTTTCGAATTAATTTATTTAGGTGTTGAGAACCTTTGGTGACCCCTCAGATTCAGTGTCTTTTTACAAGTAAATAGTGAGCAGTGATTGTAACCGACAAACGTTCACCTAATCTGTCACAGTCAAAGGGATAGTTTAGGTCGTCGATCAATGACCAGGACCACACTGTTTTGAATGTGATTCTAAAACATTTTAGTTCACAATGGATTAGGTTCAGACAGACTCCTTTTTGGCCCAAAAATATAGCAGTTTTACAAAATGGATAAAATGTAAACTTTTAGTTATTTATTGGAAAGACGAATGTTTCTGCTACATAAATATGGGCAGTTTTTGACAGTACAATGCACATGTATCGGGTACTCACATCATTAATTCATGCTAAGTTACTGAAATCTTCACAATTTGAGCATTTTAGTTAAATTTCAGCCGGTTTCCGTCTAAAATGAAAGTGGCCGCATTCGTGTTCATTCATAATATTGAAATGTAAGTTGTATTTGATGATAATACATAACATATATAAAGGTTGAGGATGAACACGGATGCGGTCATTTTCATTTTTGACAAAAAACATCTGAAAAGTGACGTTTTTTTTGCATATTTAATAGATTTTTCATATTTAAGCTTAAATCGGAGCGTTTTTAAGGACTTAATCAGTTAAAATAGTTTACTTAAACTAATTGAATCAATTAAAATAGACACTTAAGTGTTTAAAAAGTGTCAAAAATCTTTCTTTCGATGAACCTGAAATTTGAGGCCAATTCGGCCCTTACCGGACCTACTCTTTTTCATGTCAAAATTAAAAAAAATAACAATCCTTTAAAAAAATATTTTTTAGCTCACCTGGGCCAGAGGGCCAAGTGAGCATTTCTCATCACTTGGCGCCCGTCGTCGTCCATCGTCGTTAACTTTTACAAAAATCTTCACCTCTGAAACTACTGGGTCCAATTTAACCAATATTTTCCAAAATTATCATTGGGGTTTAAAATTTTTTAAATGTTTGAGTTGACCCGGCCAACAAACCAAGATGGCCGCCATGGCTAAAAATGGACAATAGGGGTAAAATGTAGATTTTGGTTATAACTCTGAAACCAAAGAATTTACAGCAAATAAAAAGAATTGTTTATCAAGTCAAGATATATCTGCCATGAAATTTTCAGATGAATCTGGTTATTGGGTAATTTAAAGGAAATTTAGCCGTTTTCGTTTATTATCTTGAATATTATCATAGATAGAGAATAACTGTAAACATCAATAATGTTCAGCAATGTAATATCTACAAATAAGTCAACATGACAAAATGGTCAGTTGACCCCTTAAGCAGTTATAGCCCTATAGTAATTTTTTAACAATTTTCATTAATTTGATATTTTTTTGTGAATTTTTGCAAAATATTTTCCTCTGTAACTAAAGGGCCAAGTTTATTATAGATAGAGCACATTGTGAGTAGCAAGAATGTTCAGTTAAGTAAGATCTAGAAATACATCATCATCAAATCAAAACTTTTGTCATGAATCCATCTGTTTCCTTTGTTTAACATGCACACAGACCAAGGTGAGCGACATAGGCTCTTAAGAGCCTCTAGTTGTTATATTCAAATAAATTGTAATGCCTCGTTGTTATATTAAAATAAAAAGGTGTACTCTTTACTTTATTTTCACCAAAAAAAACCCACTATAAAACTAACATCTGGTCTATTGGTTGTTTTGCCAATTACATTGAAAACCGCGTTAAACAATTCCCAAAACTGGCCATGGTCCTTTTTCCCAAAATACCTAGATAAACCCCTGATGTCTGTACCAAGTCGGGAATATGACATACATCAGGAAAATCAAAGAAGTTTCTGTCGGAACGTTTTTGATACACTTATTGACAAATGATGTGTCATTAAATACTGTAAAACGTTTAATTCTGAATAATTCAGGAATGCTGTCTTAACATTTGTTGAAGTAAAACCTAGGTATAGGAAATTTCGAATTCTCTAACTTCACATTCTTAAACTATAGTAATTTTGTCCATTAAATATCTTCAACCTACTTTATTCAAGTGTTATTTCGTAAACCCGAAGTATTGCCGGACAACATCAATACATATAACAATATTTAAAGACACGTTAACGTGCATCTATGCAAAAATTATTTAATGCTACCATAAACATTCTTTATATTCATAGATATTTAGAAAGTAAGTCAATATCTGACACTAAGTTCATGAGAACTCTTTGGTACACCACAATATACAAATGCAAGTATTCGTTTCTTATTTTCATCAACCAGATCTTTTCAAAATGTCAAAACCCTTCGGAGGCAACAGTATTATTTTCAATCTATTTCTTCTATAAAGAACATTACTGTCTACTGTCTGTGCATAGCTATGACAACCACATACAAATTTCGCGTTTTATAGGGCAATAGTGTTCTTGTAGCGAAGGAGAATTATTTACTGACTACTCAAAACAGCAAAATTACATATACACTACATGAATAAATAGAAATACTGGAAAGCTTATACTAGACAGTGAATAAACGACATGTAAAAAAAAAATACAGAACGTGGAGGTAAATCCACCGTAAAGATTT
Organism: Mytilus edulis; assembly: GCA_019925275.1. Taxonomy (NCBI): domain Eukaryota; kingdom Metazoa; phylum Mollusca; class Bivalvia; order Mytilida; family Mytilidae; genus Mytilus; species Mytilus edulis. Next base: position 48,438,233 of record CM034358.1, read on the forward strand.
ATTTGCTTTCTTCTTTCAGATTACTCAAAAGTAATGTCTTAACAGAATTAGAAAATGGAATATTAGAAAAATTAACAAATCTGAATTCACTGTAAGTTTACAGCTTTAGTGTTGTTGTAGTATGACGCACTCTTCGACACAGACTGTTTCCATAACGAAACTACCTAAAAAATGGCCCGTTTGACTGTCGAATCGTAATCACTGTTTATTATTCTTAGAGACTAATGATTAATCTGTTTGTGTATTTTTTTAAATTTTTGTTGTTGTTCACTTTGATGTCTTCTGTCACTTTTTAATTGGTTCTTTAGGGCTTGAATAAATGGTAAGTGTCGATTGTCTCAAAATAATATGATTTCAAACGTTTAAAAATTATTACAAATCTGTTAGACATGAAATGACAAAACAAATTTGATGTGGCATTGTTTATTTAGGAGATTACTGAACTGTACTTTAAGCTTAGCATACAATTTTGTTATGACCGTTCTAATGTAACTGACTGAAAACGACATTGAAACATTTGGTTCAAATCTGCATACGTCTGCGGGGCAGCACGTTCGTTTTTATATCATATCATGGTAAGTTGATGTCATGAAAATTGGTGACGTTATCCAATCAAAATGAACGTTACAAAAAAAAGGGAAGTCTAAACAAAATTCGAGGAAAATTCAAAACGGAAAGTCCTTTACCAAATTTCAAAATCAAAAGCTCAAAAACATCAAACGAATGGATTACAACTATCATATACCTGACTTGGTACAGGCATTTTCTTATGTAGATACTGGTTTATTAAAGCTGGTTTTAAAGCTAGCCTAGCCTCTCACTTTTTTTCGACAGCATGAAATTCCATTAAATCGGAAAAAAAGATGTTCATTTATAATTAAGATTTTATGGTATTTTACAATCACCGTGGTAATTAGCCCAAGCAGGTCGACGTTTCGTCTCAGGGGTTGTCACGAGGCAAATTGTGTCAGCACATGAACTATTAGTTGTGATGTTATTTATCGAATCAATACAATATTTATGTTTAAATCACACGAAAGAAATAAGGTATTCTATCCAAAGAATTGATTATCAAAGCATGCTTCCTCATAACTTATGAAATATTCAAACCCCAGTTTTGCCTCCGACAATGCAACACACACAGAAAAAACTATAAGATAACAACTGCCATTTCCCTCATGTTTAAATTTAGCGGATTTCGTCTTATTTCACATGATCTTTAATAAATATATAAAGATATAATTGTGACCGTGACTGAGAAAATGGGTCCAGATGAGATGTATACATATTTTCAGTTTTTTGCATTTTTTCAATGTTACTAATGTGCTTACCATGAATACAAAATTTCATGATGATATCTCAACTGGTTTCGAAAATACATCACATTCTAATAATGCATGCATTTGGGTACATAAATTAAAAAAAAATCAAAAAGAAATCATAAAAAAATCTGACTCTTTATTTTCTTTGACACTTTGAATGTACTAAATGAGTCCAACCTCAAAATTGCCATGCTAACTTAATATGTGGTTTCTATGGAAACCAAAAAAATAGATTATTTTTCAGTTTTTTAGCTTTTTTCTTATATTTCACAAAAGTCATACTGTTTTGTGTGTTGTTTCTATGGCATTTTACTATTTCATATCATTACCCCACATCTGTTATTAAATAAATGAAAATGTTGGGTGTTGCCTTCCCAAGGCTAGAGCTAGTAGTGCAGTGGTTGACATTGGTACATGTATGTCATATTTTATTTTTGTAAATTGTTTTTCTTCAAATTATGTATTCAGTTTTCTCGATTGAATTGATTGATATTTTTTATATTGGGCCCTTTTAGACAACTATGCAGTATGGGGTTCTGTTATTGTTGAAGACTGTACAATTGCCAATGCTTAAAAATCCACAGCATTTGAACTTGCTGAAATCCGCAACATTTGACCTTTGATGGGTAGTTGGCAATTATATCACAGCTCTTATCTTTATATTGTTGACGATATCCATAATTTTGCATGATATCGTTATTAAATGAGAAAAGAAGACAAAAATATATTTGTGTGTATTTTAATTAAGTAGATTCTGCTTCCTTGATGGACATTTGTGTTTATTGGTATCCACATCACTGGTCAAGTCAACCTCACTTTTGGCCATTGTTGGCTTTGGACAAATGACATCTTTAACAGCCTCGCTATAACAATATTTCCTGATTTGTTCGTACAAATACCATTGTCTGGCTGCATCTAATCCTTCTGATGTTAAAGTGTTTGGCATAGTAAATTTGAAATTCTAGTGTTCTTTTTTAACAAATTGATGGTTATAGGTACAGAGTCACATGACTCTTTAAAAACAACATATCCTGGTTTGGTTGAATCAACTATGAAGTGGTGATAAGTGCTAATATGCTTAAGTGTTTTAAATTACTGCTGAAAGTATTTCTTCCAATCACAAAATATGACCGGTTTCTCCATATCTTTAACTAACAGGGAAATATTATGACCATTTCTGGTGGATTTGTTCATACTTTCTGCAATCTGCAAGATATAACAACATTTTTGCTATTACACAATCAATATATAGTGTGCATTTAGTTTAGTTTAAATGTATTTAGAAGAGACAAGAAATACAAAATGGGTGTGACATGACTTTTTTTTCCTGCAATGGATATACTAGAAATGTTGACATGCATACATGTATCTATACTATTAAACGAGAAGACCTCATTTTGTGTGTCGCTTCTCTTTTTCCACAACAAATTAATCATCATGCCTCTGTGTCGTATAGGTACAGTACATAGTCGCATTTGTCATTCATTCATATGAATATCAGATTCAGTTATTTTGGGAGAAAAACGAGAAAAAAGGTGTTCGGCTAAAGTGTCCGTCATAGGGCAAAATTTTAAGTCAGGTTTGTCTTTTCTGTATATCTTGAACATAAATATACTTCGAATAAAGTGTATTTTCTATCTGATATCAAAATTATATGGGTCATTATGTAAAAATACAATGAATATAAATTGCAACAAACCCATCAATGCAATTTCAAGTTTAATATGATAAGAACTGACTGTCTCTATGAATACTTATAAAAACAACATTAAGAGGATTTTAAGACGGGTACTTTGTTGAACTTATGAAAGTTAATGATTTGACATTTTTCAGTTTAGAGGTGATTCATGTTTTTTTGTTCATTTAAAGAGAACTATAAATGTATTGTTAATGCTGTAAAGTGATATTATGTTTTTGTATAAAATCACGACATCAGTATCATATATTCGACCTTGATAAATGTAAATTGCAGGTGTTTAATGTTTAATGACGCACTTAATAATTGTTTTGGTCACAATTTAGAACGTTAGCACGAATGACATATTTTCACATTTAATTGAAATATAAATTCGGTGTTCTATTAATATAAGTTGGATCTTTGTTAAAAAATTCTCAGATTAAGAATGGTCATGGTATAACAAAATCACACGTATTTTCAATTCATGCTCTGTATCAGCATTGTATTACCCTTCCAAATCATAATAATAAAAAAATAAAAATAAAAAAATAAACCAAAAATAAACCAAAAATCGTCTTTATCTTTAAACGGAATGCTCAAATCATCCAAAAGAAAACAACAACGATACAATGTATATATCGAAAAGGGCCCTTACTGCTATTATTCCGTGGTTATATGTAGTAGCGACTTTTAAGTTACTCATTTGTTCGTTTCACAGAAATGAGTGTTCTTGTGTTTGTCATGTTTGTTTGTGCTGTATTTCTGTCATGTAATGCTGTCGTTATAGCGATGTTTTTTATTATTCCCATATACGCAGTTTATTTAGCTAACCATTAAACCTGTATCAACCACCATTTTTTTCTTTAAATGTCCTGTCGTTGGCACTTTTTTTTGTTGCACTTCAGTGTTTCTGCTGTTCCTTTATTTTTTCTCTTGTAGTTGATGTGTTTCCCTCGGTTGTAGATTGTCATTCGAAATTGTTTTCTCTCAATCGATTTATGATTTTTGAACAGTAGTATACTACTGTTGCCTTTATCTAACAATAAATATTCCTTTACACCTTGTGTAGAAATATACAACTATGTAAAAATGCTTCCCTTCTCCGTGACTATGAAGACAATTTTAATCAAACGTAAAAGGTGCTTTGTTGTATTCACTGCATGCGCTGCTTATCCATGTCATCCTAGATAACTTTTCGAAATAAAATACCCAACATATTTGAAACAGTTGCCTAAATGTTTTCATTTGGAACGTAGCATAATATATTTATTATTAATTCAAAAATCATAAATCAAATACCTTATGCTTTAATAAAAAAAAAAACATGTTTCTTGGATAATGTACACCAAGCATGTTAACGACCGCCATAGGAGAGCTAAAAGTGCGAGACTAAACCCACTTTGATAGTTGTCTCACCGTGAATCGTACCACATCTCTTTGTGTCCATACTAGAATCATTAAATTTAAAGACTAAGATAGTTTATTCTTTTTTGTTGGGGACAATGGATTTACAGAGCATGAATTGCAAATAAGTGTGATTTATTTTTACCAATTACCAGTCTGAATATGAGAAGGTTATTTAGGCTAACTGTTTCATTTAACAAAGATGTAATTTAACAGAACACCGGATTTCTATTTTAAGTTAAATATGAAAATATGTCAGCTATGCTAATGTTCTAAATTCTGATCGAAATATTTCTCAAATGCGTCATTTCATACAAACATCTGCTAACTATTTACCAAGGACGAATATATTATACTTGATGGCGTGATTATATACAAAAACATACTATCACTTTACAGCATTAACAATACAATGTATTTATAGTTTCTCTAAATGGACAAAAACATTATTCACCATCAACCTTAGAAATGTCAAATCATTATAAGTTTAGCAAAATACAAAACTGCAAATCAGGTAGCTTAGATGTCTTCATCCATCTTAAATTTTGAAATAAAAGATACCAATCGGTCCAAATCTTATAAAGTAATTGATATTAAATACGTTTTATTCTTATTAAGAACATAGAAAATATTCCTTTTTTCGACTCTGTCAGTATTAGGAAAAAACTCAGATAAAGTAACTTTCATTATATAATGTGTTGTGTGAATTTAACTATTTTATTATATAGCGAGAAAACGAGTCCGGTGACCCCATTTTGTTTATTTTCTTAACTGAAAGCATGTTAATAGAGATATATTTTCATAGTTTATCAATTTTATATGGTGTAGTTTTCTTTTTATCAATAAAAGTAGGTTTTTCAGATATATTCTATACAAAATCAAAGTAATTTTGCACAACCTATATCTTGATAAAAAAAAAAACGGTGATCCATACTATTTAATAACTCGTTTGTATGTATGTTGGCATTTGTTTTAGTAGAAGTTCAGTGTTTCTGATGTTCCGTTGTTTCTCTTATAATTGATGTATTCCCATCAGTATTTGGTTTGTTATCCGGATTTGTTTCAGTTAAATCGATTGATGACCATTGAACAGCGGTATACTACTGTTGCCTTTATACAATACATTTTGACACAAATTATTAAAAAGTTCTACGGAATTTAATTCATACCCCCCTTTTTATCTTAATGTTGTATGTTTCCTGATTTTAAGTAGTTATAGAGACATTATGTTCTTATTACATGTATGTTACATTTGTAAGTGTTTTGATTTTGGTTGGTTGCATTTATTATCCTTTGAGAAAAGAAAGGTATATGATCTGTCGTTCAATATGCAAGACAGTTTAATTGAGTTTTCCTCTTGTTTGAAAGCGTTTTATGATATATTATTCTCTATTAGCTATTACCTTATGGAACTCCTTTTTTTCCTTTTGTTCTTTTTTTCTTTACTTCCATACTAGTATGTGACAATATCTTACTGGTTAATTGCTTAACTCGCAAACACGTTATTTGAATCATGAAGAATAAGAAAAGACCCGAGGCAGAGATATGTCTTGAAGATACATGTAACTAGTAAATTAAGTTAAACACTTAATTAACATAACATACACCGACTCCGTCATCATTGCTCAGATTTTCACTTTGGGAACTTTCTATTTGGACAAAATACAATTCGTCGACAATATGTAGCTCTTCAATAAACTTATCGTCTTGTTTGTCTGTTATTTCCGATGGAATACTTCAGCAAAACGATACAAACATTTCACTTCCACTTTCGATTTCGGAAAGGGAAGTAATTATTTGGGATAAGGCTAAATTACGGAATCAGGTTAAAAATATATATTGCGGACTTTAATTTAAATAGATAATTACGATAATCGCACACGTGGAAAGCATCTATCACGATATAATAAGTAAAGCTACATTGTTTTTAGTCAGCAATAAATTAGTTCGCAGGTGCTCGTCGACGTTAACTTTGCAACTTCATAGCCAAAATTACGTTTTACCGCATCTGGGCCCATTTTGTCCGACGTCGTCACATATATATTTTCAAAATATATTTACATAACAAAGATTAAATCTTTCTTTCCATGTTTTGTATAATGATATTTTCAAATGTGACTTATAATAATTGACGGATTTCTGTTTGATAATCAAAAACTAGGAATGCGACTGATTGAAAAATAAAGTACATTAAGGTTGACTTTTAGCTTGTAGTAATGTTCAAACTTAACAATTTCTAGTTGTATATCTTGTTTTTGTGTTACATGGTAAGTCTTCGTCTGTTTATGTCGATAGTTTTCAAAGGTACCAGAATTATAATTCAGTACGCCATTGTGTTATTGTATCAAATAAAATAATGATAATTTGTGTAATAATGTTTTAATGAACTAATGTTTTTAAATATGTTGTATGCTAATTTTGCTTTTTTTCTCTTTTACAAGTGACATAAGCAGTAATAGAATATCACATATTCCGTGGGAAACTATTAGCACTTCCTTTAACTTGAATGCTTTGTGAGTTTTTCTACGAAGATAAGTTTAAGCGTATAAGAGTTTCATGGAAGGGGTAGGGCTACATGTATGTCTACACTAGACAATCAAAGCTAGTTCAAACACTGGATAAAGCAACAAAAGCAAAACAAACTAAATTAGCTTTTATACTGAACTTTGGTATATGTGAAATGAACATACAGCTGTTGGTTTTAGCAAAACAAATAATACTTTACACTTGTGCGTTGCATGTAATTATCAATAAACGAAGATGTGGCGTGATTACAAATGACAAAACTCTTCACAAGAGACTCTCTTACTCGGAAACTAAAACTAAAGGTTATCGTACGACCTTCAACTATGAAACTACAAAGTTCATACAACATAGTCAGCTATCAAAGGTTACTAAATGACAAATGCAAACAATTCAAAAGAGAAAACTTTTAGCCTTACTAGTATTAATATATAAACTACACGACGAAAAACAAATATGTAACTCAGCAACAAACGGCAACCACTGAGTTACAAGCTCCCGACTTGTTACAGGAACATACATACATAATGTGGCGGGGTTAGACATATTAGCGGAAACCAAACCCCCCTTACTTGAGATAGTATTATAGCAGTACAACAAAAGAACGAACTAAAAAATCAGTTGAAAAAGGCTTTACTCATCAGATGGAGACAAATACATGTACATTTAAAAAAACACATAGTTAATTGGGTGGGTAATTGTACATCCCAACAAGAAATTTAAAATCACATAACTATTGAACTGTTTGGAAAATTCAAAAAGGAAAGTTTCTTATCAAATTTCATAATCAAAAGCTCAAACACACCAAACGAATGGATATCAACTATCATTTTTCTGACTTGGTACCGGGATTTTCTTATGTAGAAAATGTTGGACTAAATCTGGCCCTAACAAAGACATCAAGTACAGATCTGGGAGTACTCGCTGTTACTGACAATTTGTTAAAAACCAAGAACTACTAGTAAAAAAATCATTCATATAAGACTACTCTGTTTTATGAAATCTTAATATTATTTTACTTTTTTACTTTAATTAAAAATTATTTGCATTGAACTTCATGAGATATTTATATCATAGAAATCTAAATGATAACCCAATTTCGTGTGGGCTGACAACACCTGAGGTTTTTCTTAACTTCACATTGAACGAGTGGATGAGCATACACAAGGATATCAAAATCCCACAATCATGTATACATACACCTGTCAACTCGCAGAACTACTGGAACAACAAAGATGACATTACCATCCTGTATTTTACCGGTTGCAATGGTAAGAGAAAAAATATTTTCATAATTTAATCAGATGTCAATACTTAGTGATTTCCAAATATTTGGAACCTTTTAAAAATGATATATTTAATAATTGAAATCAATCAGTATATTATTAAACAACATGTTGTTTCCTTTTATTTACAATTAAGATATACATTTGTAAATGATAAATGGTGATATTTCGTGTATTATAAATTGTACTAAATGAAAATAACACATTTTAAATAAACTAATATTTGGTTGTTACATTGATATTGTAGTGCTATATTTATTTCATTTGCATATATATATAGATGTTTATATATAGCTGCACAATGCCCTCCTTTATAATGCAAAGGATACTGTTTTTTTTTCCATTTTGCATTCAAAGCTTAAAACAAAATAGTTTGAATTTGAAAAATAACGAAATGCATTGGTAATTTAGTTTATATGATTATAACATTTAATCACGTGCTTGTGCACATGCACACACTTATGCCATAAACCTGTCGTAATCGACAATTTGGAATTTATCTATCCTCTTCACAACAAAAGGAGGGAAAACTTACTTATGACAATTTTATAGTTATATTAATTAATGTTGTTTGGTGCTTTTAATATTGTATTTCGATTGTTATTTGTTTTATTCGTTTCCAAAGGAAATATAAGTTTGTTCATCTCTTTGAAATTTATTAGATATTAGTAACTAACTGAATATCATTTCTTCAAAAGTAAAAGTTCATAATTGAACAAGTAATGCATGTCCAAGCTTTTCATTGTAACGATTCAGTTAATTTGCTCACAATTTAAACTGATAAGTGAATAAAACTGATATGAAAAGTATTATAAAAGATGTATTTGTCATGTCGTATGTGTATATAACACTGACATATTGGTTTACCTTTTGTCATTTCAGTTACATCGATGTGATTCCGTTGAGACATGTAATGTTTTTATCCATCAATATGTTTTACCTAGTTTATCTATTTTTTAATCATGATAATTTTTTTTTAATTCTTTAAATATCAGAATGTTCATAAATGTTTTCTTCAAAAAGTTTAAAAAAATGTTTTTATATTCCTTTTACATTTTTTTTTTCTATTTTAACTGTTGACCTTTATATAAGTTAAACTAAAGCATACTTCTGGTTTTTTTATTAATGATTTTACTATATCACAGCTATACCTTCATTTCAGACTAGGGAAGGTTTACCAAGATAGTTATGACTAAATATCATTTTAGGTACACCACGATAAGATACTTTAGGACGAAATAACTTGAAAAAGAGTATGGCTGTCATAAAAAAAAGAAGCATGTTAGAAAAGAAAAGGGGTATGTTAATTGTAATAAATTCAATGCGATCATTTGTTGAGTCTTCATATAGACTATAAGAGAGAAACATTACTTGATATTCAATACATTATTAGGACATTTTGTCTCAATCAAATTAGCATTCAGAATATTTAGCCGTATACATGTTTATACTGTTTGAGTAAAATTTGTTTCTAAACCAATGCATTAAAATATATTTCACCTGTTCATGGACGTCCAATTGTTTGTGAAAGTGTTTTGCAATAAACAGTTATTTAAGACATGTACGTTCAGTGAAGTAGTATTAGCAAATGAAACTGAGATAAAACACCAAAGATTTTTTTTATTTGATTATATCACCTTGCTTTAATAAGTAAGAAAACAAGGTAACAACAATAACAATAACACAAATAGTGCTCATATATGATTACTGATATCAGAATGAGTGTAAAAACATTAATCAAAATAAATTTTGTTTTATGTTTTAGGATGGTAAAAGAAAGCTTTTACATCGATCATGAAGACCTTAATGAAAATGTGTTCAAAGATATATAAATATGAATCATCACTATATAGCACCCAAATTCCTATGATGGAGAGGCAATGCTTGTCATAATATCAATACGACTTTCAAAATAGAACTCGAATATCTATGAACAGACGAAGGACCTACACGGGAAAGAGCTAGATAAACGTTCCGGAATGTTAAACAACATTTCAAAATACTTTAAGATAAAGTTACACTAAAAGGACAAGACTTGACGAAGATGACGTTTGTAAATGTTCATTTACAGAATTATCAACTTTCAAACAACAAAATTCAAACCAGTATAGATGTTCCCTGGAAAACAAATGTACTTGTACTCTAGCTCACTTAAAACAGGCAAAGAAATCAGTTCGATTCTTAGCAGCCATCATAAGCAGATATGTGTATACCGTCCATAGATAAGGGTAGAACAGTCTACTAGCAGTAGATTTGTAATAGAGGGTCACCAAGTTGTTGCAAGTACATATGTTTCGTTGAAAAGCCCTTTTTTGACAATCGATGGTTTTCTAGAATATAATGGTATTTCTCTTATTTTTAAATTAGTTCACATGGTTTCAAAGTTCATGTGAGCTATTACAATCCCTTCAACACGTCGACGTCATCAGGCCAGTAAACATTTCATTCTTTAAAATAATATTCAAAAATTTCTTACCAATTTGAAACAAATATGGTACGAATGATGTTTCAAAAGTCGTCTTCGCCTGTACGAAAATCTCTCATTTTGAAATGTTTATTTTCGAAAGGGCTCCTTTACCTAAGTAACGTCTCATTTGCTGTGAAAGCTAGTGAAACTCATGGTTGTGTCACTTGTGTCACCAACTTCTAACATTTCTTATCGTATGTTGATTGGATTGCATTGGGAAGTATGACATATAGTTAACAGTGAAGCCTTATGAAAAAAATCACAGTTTCATGAAAAAATTCTGAACTCTAGACCAATGTCAAAAAGGCTTGTCGGTTTTTTCATAACGAGTTTGACCAAATTTTGAATCTAATAGGCTTATTTTGAAGAATCTTCTTCAATGTTTCCTCGTGCAATGGTGGTTTGAAACGCTGAAAGATTGTTGCGGGCCTCGATGAATAATTCGCGTCCAATTTTAATTTGACTTAAACGTACTTGTGTTGTGTTGACTGCAAGGAACCTCGTGATCCAGATAAGAAGAAGCATAATACTGTTAAATCAATATGCTATAAATGCACCTTTAAACGCAGTTAAGGGATTATGTATCCTTAGGGCCTCTATTTGTTGCATTTATTGAATATGTAATTGTGTAGTTAAATATTCAAGACCTATAACTTAAGATGATAAACATGTATACCGGTAGCATTCAGATGTGATATTTTAATTTGTTTTATGTGCATTTAGTTATGTATTCTTAAAAAGTATGGATATTGAGGAAAGTCATATGTTTGTACATTCTGTTATTTATTACTAAAAAAATTTCTAGTTGAGTTGTAATAAATGAATATCTTGCAACAACTGATATTAATTTTTATTGACTTTACAAAATTGATCGATTGCCTACATATCATAATGTGAGATATCGGATATTTATCTTACCTCCTATACATTTCTAGGAATATGATTGGTTAAAAGCGACCTCGAGGAGACCGTGTATATTCAATATTAGGTTAGTAGGGAGGCGGGGCTTATTTCAATGCACGGTTAGTAGTGGATTTACGACTTTAGGGACTGTTTTATTATTTAAAATGTTTAATATTGTTATATTAAGGTTGTTGATAATAGATATGTATCGTTTTAGTGCAGAACAATTGAAGAAGGTTCTTCAATTTGAAAAAAAACACTCGAACACTTTAATACATAAATAAGAAGATGATTTATGATAGCAAATAAGACAACTTTAGTCTAATTTCACCCCATATGAAATTTACTGACCCTGTATATATCATATTAGGTCACTAACACACTATGTAACTAATAATATCCACTTAACATTTACAAATGAACAACAACACAAGCTGAAAAAAAAACTTTTGTTCGACATATAAAAACAGAAAAGCCAAATTGGCAATTATGGAATATAAATAATTCACATTTAATCCATATCATGATCTAGAATATGAATATTGATCTATTGGTATAGGAAACTTCAGAATGTCCGTAGATGTATGGAAGTCCTGCAAATTTAAGTACTTAATTTACGTAAAATGCATTTTTGTTACTTTTAAATTAAGTTAACCCACCAAAAATTTATGTTAAGCATATAATTTAATTTCAATGTAAATTTAACCTTTTATCTTCACGAGGCATCAGATTGAACTTGAACGTCCCTAAATTTTATGTATTTGGACATCCCTTACAATTTAACTTTCATTTTAGAAAGGCATAGAAATAGAAGTTCAGGAATTACATCTTACAAACCGTGATCAAACATAATTTTTTTGGTTTATTCAAATACGCAGAGGATCTGAAGAAGAAACAAATGCGCCATAGTTGCGACAAAATAGAATTAGAGTTTTGGTTATAAATCTTAACTTGACATAATTTTTTTAACTTAAAAAATATTCAGGAAAAAGGAAACCATGAACAGTTTTAAACATAATAGGTATATGCTGTAAGGTAGACCGGCACGTAAAAGAACGTGAGATCAAAAATTGGAGGTATGTTCAATAAGTTACAGAAATTTGGTAATACAACAGGCCATCAAGTACCCAAGAATTCAAAAAACATGTATAACACTCCTTTATACAAGGCTTTATGTTTAACGTTCATAAACCGACTGGATTACTTACAAAATGTAACTGCATATTTATCCTTTCCGCAAGCCAATTGTGCATTTATCTTTGTCAAAGGTTACATTCGATCCAGAAAAGTCTATATGATCATTTTATAATTTCAATGTATAAATGATATGAGTAAACCAGCCCTAATACGAATAGATTAGCATGTGCAAAACTGAAAACGTTACACTGGCGATATAAATCAAGGGTAAATATTGCTTTTTGATCAGGTTTTGTAAAGTTTTAATGTCTTGAAACGGAAAAAAACAGGCCAATATGGAAACAAGCCGTATTGACCCATGGGAAGTTCACTTCCGGTTTTTAATTTTCTTTATAAGGTATAGGAAGAGGTTGTGTATGTGTCAAGACAACTTTCCATCCAAATAACAGTTTATAATTAACGTAAACCATTATAGGTCAATGTACCGCCTTCAAAACGGAGCCTTGGCTCACACCGAACAATAAGCTATAAAAGCCCAAAAATGACTAGAGTAAAATCATTCAAACGGAAAAACAACGGTATAATCTATATAAACAACGAGAAACGAGAAACAAGTATAAATTACATAAACAAACGACAACTACTGTACATTAGATTCCTGACTTAGGACAAGTCCAAACATTTGCAGCGAGGTTAAACGTTTTAATGCTACTAAACCTTCTCTCTTTTTCTGAAACAATATCAACAACATCACAACATAAAAAGACACGATAAAATATCAACTGAATGGCTTAGCTCAATCAAAAAAAGGTATATTTCTTTAACTCATTTAATAAAAGTGTTATGAACTGGCTGTTTCTGTATTGGTCCTGTTATAGATTCTTTGCCAACAGCTTTTATAATAATACTATTACAGGCCTTAATAAATTTTTAATAAATTTAATAATATAGGGTTATTGCATGAATATTGGGGAATATTGTCCCGAGCAGAATTTTATATTGCACGAGCTTGCGAGTGCAATACATGTTCTACGAGGGACAGTATTCCCCAATATTCATGCAATAACCCTTTTATTGTACAGTAATATAATATTTTCAAGTTAAAATTGGTTTTAACTAAGATTTTGTAGTTGATGACGTCATGCATTTCGAAGATTTATTGCAATAGTGCAATATTGTAATTTATTGCACGCTAACTTTTGATTACTTTCTGTGGGAAATATTATATTGCTATACAATAATATAACGTAGTTGTTTTTGGTTGTTTTTTTATGTTGATTTGTGCCGATCTGATGAGTCAAGTAATTTCATAATTTTACATATTGTTCTTATGGTGGCTTGTAAATTGAAGTCCCAAGTAATAAAAAGATTGAGTGTTCATAATCATGTTTAATCCCATCACATTCTATATGTATGTACCTGTGCGGTATGTTAAACAGTGTTTGGTATAGGTTTATATCTGTTGTATCTGTTTTTGTTGATTATTTTGTCGTATATCCAACCGTTGGTTTATTTTTATATTTTTTTGCTTTTTTCCATGATTGGTTCTTCAATATATAACTCATACTGTATTGCTATTGCTCATTGTTGGATGCCGTTCGATGACCTATTATTTCTTGAAATTAGTTTTGAAATTGTTGGATAGCTGTTTCGTTGGCAATCATATACCATCTCTCTTTTTATAACGGACACAGTAGGACAACATCCGGATGTGTCTGAGTAAGGATTTCGGCGCTCAGTGATACGGTTCACTAGACGACGTTGTCATTACGTAATGGCGGCCATTATTTGACGTTGGATTTGGCAATCCACTCTGAAAGTTGCATTTATGACATTCTTGGATGCTTACACTTTATGCTAAACAACGCAAAAGGGTAAAGGTTTATTCCAGATATTTCAGTTAATGATTATCAAATAAGTCGGATCCAAAAGAATGACTTAAACGGCAAAAATAAAGTGTAAAATTATATCAAACATGAAAATTGAAATCCAATATATCATCATTTCCTTTTCTGACATTTACTATTACTAGCATTCAATCAACTATTTACTGGTGTATTACATTCGGATTTCGGTCTTAGGTATCCGCACTTGTCTCCGGAAATATTATACCCACACAAGTTGTCAACATCCGTTTTCAAACTGGTCAAGGTGTTCTTCACGATCTCCATGGAAAATATTCACGCAATCACTTCTTGCTCAGATAATAGAACATTGTAAAACTCTAACTGCAAATACGGACCAAAATGAATAAAATTCGAAAGCACGTTTGATCACGTGTCTTGCCGATTGTAAGTTCTCTAAACAGGGGGGGGGGGGGGTAGTTTCAAGGCCCAAAATTATAGGCTACCGAGGCTACACAAATTTTGCTGAACGTCTCGGGTTCAACTCAAAAGTCCATGAACGAAATCATTGGAATGTATTTAAAGACACCTACTTTCACTGTTGGCTATTTTATACCTGGTATAGTATTTTATTTGGAAAAAAACATATTTGTGTCCCTGATTTCATGTACACCAAAATGATATATTCATAAAAATTAAATCTTTCACTAAGGCAAATAATTCATATTTTATCAAGGTTTTCAATAGCAACGCATATATCAAGTATATTTTTTTTCATGGTCATGAATTTTGAGTCAGCAGCGGTACAAATTTGCAATGATTGCAGTTCTTCAAGTTGATCGTAATTGTTCGTATTAGTTGACTGTTTGTAGTTCAAGTTGACTGACTTGTCCATAGTATATGTAAATGACTCCCACCTTCACCCCAAATCCATGATGTCTAAGTTTGGAATAAAATAACAGGTGTTAGGTCTAGCAAAGTGATATGCATATGTGATACCTATGAGATTGACCTCGAATGTCATTCAATCTTTTTGAAATGACAAACAGGAATGTAATAAATATGGTTTAGGAGTTGGTATCTCAATCTTTTACAAGTTCTCAAAACAAGTTCAAAAAACTGTGGGGTGACCCTAGGGACTACCCCTATTTTTCATTTGATTTTTTATATTGTCCCATACATGAATATATATGGTTTAGGGGTTGGGATCTTGACGGTTATCAAGTTTCCAAACAGGAGAGAGTGGGGGACCCCAGTGACTTCCCCTATATTTCATTTGATTTGTTATATTGTCCAAAAATATATGGTTGAGGGGTGGGATCTCATTTGTTTCTAAGTTATCAAACAAGATTGGATAGGGTGACCCTCAGAACTCTCCCTTTATTTCATTTGATTGTCCCATACATGAAAATATATGGTTTAGTTTAAGGGTGGAGATCTCGACTGGTTCCAAGTTCTCAAACAACAGGAGCGGTGGGGTGATCGCAGGGACTTCCCCTATACTTTATTTAGTTTGTAATTTAGTCCCATACATGAGTATATATGGTTAAGGGGTGAGGATCTCGACTGTTTCCAAGTTTTTAAACAGGAGGGTGCAGTGACCCTAGGGACTACCCCTATAATACATATGATTTTTTTTATATTTTCCAATACATGAACTCCATCTATATTTCATATGATTTGTTAAATTGTTCCATACATAAATACATATGGTTTAGGGGCGGGGATCTCGACCATTTCCAAGTTCTCAAGCAGGAGAGTTGAGATGAACCACAAGTAGTCCCATATATTTATTGATTTATTATATTGTCCCATACATGAATATATATGGTTTAGGGGTGGGGCAAGGGATCTCTACTGTTTCAAAGTTCCCAAACAGGAGAGGTGGGGTGACCCCAGGGACTCCCCCTGTATTTCATTTGATTGGTTATATTGTCCCATACATGAATAAATATGGCTGAGGGTGGGGATCTCGACTGTTTCCAATTTATCAAACAGGAGGGATAGAGTTGTCAAAGGACTCCACATACATATCCTATGATTTGCTTACATTCAGGTATCATATAATCTAGTTACACTATATGTGTGAAATAAGAAACTCTCAAGTATATTACCATAGTATTTTAACAGACCAAAACCCGAACGACCTGAAAGAAGATCTACCCAAACCAAATGAAAAATGACTGTCCACTCGGACAAAATGTAATGTAATCCTTGGGGCCTGGACAACATTAAAATACCATTTAAATATCATAGTCTGACTCTTACATCTGTCAAATGGGCATCATATGTCATCACATGTTCCCTCCTTGCTCAAATAGAATGACTATGCGAATACCATATGACTTTAATCGAAAAGAACAATCCGTTTTGTAACACTTTATCTTAAAAAATAACCCATTTAGATATAATAAATTGAATATAAAACGCTTGTCACACAAATACCATGTTAACAACAGAAACAAATCGACCTTAGATTGTTCAGAGACAAGCAGTTATATATGTACACTGTTAAAGTAAACAAAGTGGTACCAACTTTCTCAATCATTAAATCACCATTGGAATGAAGATGAAACCATGCATGATTAACCATGTTCAATACAATGAAAAAAAATAACGTAGCAACAATAAAAGAAAGGTCAACGAATGGCAGTTAAACAACTGGAAATGTTGCATGCCGAATACTTCAAGATTTCAGCAGCGTCAGTTTATTATCACAAATATATATTTCCTTATTCAGACTAGTATTTAAATGACTGCAAGCAATCACACCGAACTTTAATACAAGGGTGGAAAAAGCTTTGCAACTGATAGGATTTTTGTAACTTATTTCTAACTGGTAAAAACTAATGACTGATGTTATTTCTCGCAGACCTGAAGTCCTTTTATCGATGATTTTAACAATTTGCTCCTTACATGTAAAATACTTTTTGTTTTTTATCCATGATGTCTACTTTTTGTTTTTTGTGGAATTTGTTTTTTTATTGCTTAACATGTGTTTGACAAATGATCCTGTCTTCCTATTCACCGAACCAAGACATCATATGCCATAACAGAAACAACGCGTAAGAACACGACTGAGTCAATGAAATATTTAGTATAACATGAGGCATTTAAAAAGAGTATCATAAATAATAAGGATCACTGAGCTTTATCATAGGTAAATGTATGAAATTGTATTGATTAGTACCTGTATCATAAATAAATAGTATGTACACTTTCAGTCTAGTTTTTGACTGGTACTTTATATGTCTATGATGTTTTAAGAAAGGTATTTCTATATTGTTTAAGAATATGATCTAACTGTATATTTATATTCATTTACATGCAATGCTGATGGCAATATATTTTAACAGATTTTGTTTTACACATTTTGCAACTGAATAGGGTGTCGCAAGATTAAAAACTTGCATTTTGAATTGAGCCATTTGTTTATAAACAAATAAATGGACCCCTCTTGACATTTGTGTGGACTGTGTTTGAAGAATATTTGTAGCATTTTTTATGAGAAAAAACACTTATGTAGGAAGATATTACAAAGGGGTTACTAAATTTTATGTTAAACTAATTGTAAAATCTCCACCTGATGTATCACTAAAAGTAGCAAATGTATGAAGGCATATTTGTTTTTACATATTTGAATTTACTAGATGAAAATAACCACTTTAATGCAAATTCTAGTAACAATATTCCCTTGGTTTGATATTATTATATTCATACAATTTCCCATTCAGCAATATTGATGATGTTCTTTCCTAACAATCCATTCTTTTCTTGTTTAGTTTCAGTATTCCTTCAGAACTAGAAATTGAAGAAACAACAGACACGGCTTCTCCCGCCTCATTTTAAGACTTGTACCTTGAAATTGACAGGAGAGTCATCTCAGTACCAGAATCTATAACAAACGAGCCAATTTTGTTTTTGTAATTATAATATTTTTTCCCACACTAGTATCAATATACCAACTGCATATTGAATATTCAATATTCAAATGCTTCTACTCAGATTTTAGAATACTAAAGGGACATTCGAATTAATTTGTCGAAAACAAGATGACAACACCATTGTCTAGAAAGGAAAGAACCAACAAACTAATAATAGTACACACAACACAACATGGAACACTAAAGACTGAATGTCACGAACCGAAAAAAAACAGGAGTGATCTCAGGTGCTATGGCGGGAAATGCAGATCGTACATATGGCACATGTCCTGTTGCTGATCTTAGTACAAACCCGTTAACTAATCTTATTCAGTTGTTCACATTCGGGGAAAGAGGGGATAGAATTGACGTAACGATATCAAGAACATATTCGCAATCATCTGTGAACGGATATTTCCTATCGTGATGGCGTTTGATAAGCTTACGAAGGGATAACTCCAACTTCACCAATTGAATCTCTTGATTTAATAAAACGTCACCAGTGTCTGTGCAAAAAAATGATGAACCAGGGTTATTTCAAAAAACGTCTCGTTCTATTTTTAATAATAAGTTCATCGTAAGAGACATAAGAGACGAAATAAAAACAAGAAGATGGAAATGGATAGGCCATGTCCTAAGGAAGGAACCAGCAAATATCACTAAAGTGTCACTGAGGTGGACTCCAACTGGTAATAGGAAAAGGGGGAGACATTAAGAAACATGGAGAAGAACAGTGGAAAGCGAGATGAAGGAGGTTGGGATGTCTTGGCGAGAAGTAGAGAAGAAAGCACAAGACAGAGTGTTATGGAGAGAGCTAGTGTCGGCCTTATGTGCATCAAAGCACGAAGAGGATTAAGTAAGTAAGTAAGATGGCAACAGCTTGTTGATAAATATTTTATGTTATAGTGTTTTATTTGTCTTTATAAATTATATACCTTTACTATATAGTCCAGTCCTTAAAACGTGGCCCAGAACTCTACGAATTTGTTGTGCTGTGGTCTTTTTTGTATTCTTGTCATTCGGTTTTGCTTATGTGCTATATCTATATGCCATTTTGCTGTTCATTTTTGAAATATATTGATTAGGATTATAGCACTATGGTGATTGCTGTATCTGTCTTTTTGACACTTTTTACTTTTACTCTGTTTGTTCTGTTCACACAGTGCTGTCAATATAATTGAATTGTTACCGACTGTCATACAAGTGAGAGGTTTTGCTAGCTTTAATACCAGGTTTTATCCACCATTTTTCTACACAAGGAAATGACTGTTCCAAGTCGACAGTAGACCAATTGTTTTTCATTTGCTTGATGTGTTTGAGCTTTTGATATGAAGAGGGAAATTCCAATTTTAATATTTCCGTGGAGTTTGGTACCTTGTAATTTGGATAAGCTTCACTAATGACTAATATCCCAGGAATAATGTTCAAACATAATCTATGATACTATCTTAACAAATTGAATATGAGAAATTAATTATGGTAGAAGTAATACAAAACAACTAATGTGTATTATCGATTTTACATTTCTTAAGACTTGTTCCAAAGGTTCGTGTACCCAATATAAATCATTGTTTACTTCCTTGTCAGTATGTAATACTGGTTGGTTTAAAACAGCTATAATTAGTCTTTTGTGGATACTTGTCTCATTAGCAATCATACCACATCTACTTTTTTATTTAACATGAATAACGACTTGCTTTACATGAACGATTGGTACAAACAAATATAAACATTATATACTTATGAATAATATTGACTGTTCTTTTTGTGCGCACTTACTTATTGAATGTTTATAAAAATAAAATAGTATGTGATAATATATTCGAATGACTAAGCTATATCAACATCAACTTTTGCATTAATACACTCCAAGTTTAATAATAGACTGGTACTTTGTTTAATTATGTATACATATTGGTATATCTTTTGAATAATTGTTCTAATAATTACATAAGTTATAGAAAAACTGGTCATTATCGTAACATATGGACTACCCACATGACAGTGGTATTGAGCAAGACAGCTATGATGACCGAGCCGTAAGCGAGATTACTATTGCTGTTGCAGTCAATACCACTGTCCTACGGACGGTCCATTTATCTCAATAATGACCTGTTATTCAACAATTATTATGTTTATTTCATAGAGGAACCCTGATTTTACAAATTTTCATCAATTCAAATTGTTAAAAGCTTACTCGAGTAAATGTATGAGTTCTATGAGAAAGAGTGCCGACCAGTCATAGTGACAACAATATTAAAGTGTAATTTTTCAGTATACATGTATGAATACAAAACGAAGTTTTCTGTAGTTTTATGATTAACGAAATCATTCTAAACAGAAAACAACACAATCTACTGGCTATTCACATATAAAAGTCCGTTTACGACTGTTTTTCTGGTCCGTTTTATATAATTAAGACCAATGCGTGGGTTGTTTTTCCTGAAGGGTAAAGCATTTTAAGTCTTATCAGTGACGCTCGTATCCAAAAAGGTTCAAAGAGAAAATCAGGTAAGAAGTCAAAGAGCATTGAGGACCAAAATTCCTGAAAGTTTTGCCAAACACAGCTAAGGTAATCTATTCATGAGGGAAAAATCCTTAGTATTTCAAAAAATCAAACGATTTCTAAACAGTTAATTTATTAATATGGCCATATCAATGATAATTCATATCAGCACAAAGTGCTGACTACTAGACTGTTGATACCCGAGATATAAAACTCCTTTCTTATGATGTTAGTAAACACATCATTATTTTTCAAACTCCAGAAAGAAGAAATAAATGAAACCAAAATACCAGATCAGCTAGGAAAAAAGTTACCAAAGGTACCAGGTGTCAGGTACCACCGATATAAGTCCTATCAGTGACGCTAGGATCTAAGTAGTTAGAAAGCCAAACATTTTTAAAGTTGAAAAACAAAATGTTGTGCTAAACACGGCTGATTTAATCTATACCTGTAATATACAAGTATCTGTAATCGATTAGAAAATTCTAAGTATTTCGATTAACTCATCTATACCATTAAACGAGAAAACCTCATTTTGGGTGTCGCTTCTCTTCTTTCCACAATAAATTAACCAACACGCCTCTATGTCCTATAGGTACAGTGCATAGTGCCATTTGCCATCCATTCATATGATTATTCAGATTGAGTTATTTTTGGAGAAAAACAAGACAAAAGGCATCCGGATATTGTCCCGTCATTGGACGAAATATTAAATCAGATTAGACTTCCGGTTTGCATTTTTCTGTATACTTTGAACATACATATTCAAAGAATAAAGTGTATTTTCAGAATTCTATCTGCTTTCATTTTCAAGTTTACTATCCACGGCAGTCACAGAGTTTATTAAATAGAGAGGGTCTGTATACTATATCAATGACCACTATGGATCGATTAGTAAACTTAGAATTGAAAGTAAATACACTATATTTATATAGTAATGAATGTTCATAATATACAGATAATATTCATGTGAACTTTTGATACCTTTTCTGAAATTCTCCAGTCATTAAATCTTTTACAAAATTCATTGATTACAAAAAAAAAAAGAAGATGTGGTATGATTGCCATGTTGAGACAACTATCCTCAAGAGACCAATATGACACAGATATTAACAACTATAGGTTACCGTACCATCTTCGACAACGAGCAAAGCCCATACCGCATACTCAGCTTTATCAACAACTATAGGTTACCGTACAAACTTTAACAACGAGCAAAGCCCATACCGCATACTCAGCTTTAAAAGGCCCCGAGCTGACAATGTAAAACAATTCAAACCAGAAAACAAGCGGTCTTATTTATGTACAAAAAAATGAAGGAAAACAAATATGAAACAAATAAACAAACAATAACCACTGAATTACAGGCTCCTTACTTGAATGCTCATAACATACTTAATGTATGTTCATATTGAAATTGATAGCAAAACCAAAAAAATGGGAATATTGGAAATAAAGGAGGAGGGATAAAAAAAAGCATTTTCCTGTCCCCAATTACCTATGACTTATGATACTTTTGCTGAAATTCTCCAGTCATTCAATATTTTACAAAATTCTTCCAACAACACTTTACCTACGCTCTGAATGCCCGCGATTTCGCGGGTGTGTTCTAGTACTTTTAAAAACAGGTAATACATTTGACCATATAATTGATAAACGTGTCAACACCGAAGCGCTGACTACTGTGCTGGAGATATCCTCAGGTATAAACGTCTATCAGCAGTGGTATCGACCCAGTGGTGTTAACATTTATAAAAGGCTTATAATTAGATACGCAATTCAGAAAACAGTTACAATTTTGCTGAATTTCTAAATACAATAACTTATATATTGACGATCAAGTTATTTTTATCTTACATTGTAACACTCAATAAAGAAGTCATACATTACAATTAAAATGTTTATTCAATATATTTTTGATACGTAGTTATACTTTAAACTAAACAATTTTAGCTTGTGTTATGAAAAAGGTCTCCTTTCAACATCGAAATAAATAGAGAACATTGTAAGGTGTATGTGCAGTTGAGCGTTAATCTTTCGAGAATGGTAAGTTTTAAGATGTATTTGTAAGACTTTCCTTTGACCTGACTTCCTGGTTGAATCATTCGTACTTAAAAACACTATCGTTTAACGAACAATAACATTTGTTTTATACGAACACGCATTTATTGTACATTATTTTAAATGTCAAACTGATCATTGTATTCGAGGTTAAAACGATTCCAATATAACAGAGACCGAAATTATTAAAATCATTTTCTGCTTATACCTCCATGAATACGTGTTGTTTTCATGAAGCACCCAGCCACCAGTTTGATCTGTACGGTATTGTTGTGCTTTTTTTATTTTATATAATATATAGCCTTGTTACACAATTCCAGCCATCGAAACATCAAGGAAGATAATCGTAACTCCGAAAATGTGTTTAACATGATAATCGTTACTGTATTATCAGAAAGTCGTAATTTGACATAATTATAAATATTTAGCAGTGATCAATAACGTTACATGTATCTGTCGATGAGGATTATGACTATATCTAAATCTTTACAGTTTGAAAGTGTGATCATAACATATTATTAGGTCCGAGTACACAGTTATCGTCCTTTGATTTTCGTTGTCCACGAATATAGTCCTTAGTGTGGACATTGTGTTACTTGTCAATATTTGTTATACCCCTTCCAAATTTATTTCTTCATGTTTTATGCCTCATATAGCAAGTTGGGGGATGAAATGACACTGTAAAAAAATTTGGGTCATAAATATTTAAGTAAAGTAGTGATTAGGTCCTGCTGAAAAAGGTAAAAAATTAGCACTTCGGAAGCTGTCAAAATATTTCAAGACCCCTTAACATGAAATTGTCCATATTTTGAGTTAGAGCTGATGAAGTTTTCTATAATTTTGATATAATTTGTCCCAAAAGTAGTACAACACACTGTAAAAATATTATTGAGAAAGCGCAGGTGGGATTATTTTTATTTTCATTTATTGTCTAAAAGAAATGCACTACGAAATAACTGTGTACTCGGACCTAAGAGGTGAAATCAAGAAATATAGAATTTGTACTTTGGCAACTTCCCTGAATGATTTGATGTTGTCAACTTGTCAAATAGCATAAAACTAAAAGAGTTTAACTTTTATTTGATAGAATTTCTGCAAAAATGACAATTTTTTGCATTATATGGTCAAAATAAGCATTTCATAGCTTTTTCAATTTTGACGCATAAGTGTATTCTGACTTTCTATCTGACATGTTTTCATGTGTCAATTTTTGTGTTTCTGTGCTTTAATCCAGTTGAATTATGAACTCTGAATCTACAGAAAAGAAGATTATCTCAGACAATATGAGCAAAAAGTGTTGTATAAATGACCCTCGTCTAACGCCCTGTTTGGATCAAGTTAAATGTGAGGAGCATGGCACATAAAAGTTGGAAGTCCATAATAAAGACCTCACTAAATTTGTATAAAAAGCACTTAACAATGTCTTTTGTACCTATTACATTTTACATAATATCTTTCTTTACTTCTGTAGGATACCATGTGGTTCACATATAAGCCTGTTGAGACTAAAATTGCATGCAAGTTTTCACTAAAAAGTGAAAAATCTTTGTATTAGACCATACTGTCTGCTAAAAAAGTTGAATGTAAGAGCCTTTTTGTGCTCAGATTTATTTTATCATGTCACCTGAGTATAGAAATGATAGAAAAGACACACATTTTCATTTCCTATAGCTTCAATATGGATTTTTAAATGTAAATATGTTCTACGGCCTAAATTGACCCTAAATTATTTTTAGTCTTACTTGACCTAAGACCCTTTTAAACTAATATGATATGTTATTTGTAAGTTTTCTTTCCATTTAAAGTACATTAAATACATATGTAAGGATTATTTATAATCAAAAAGCTTCACAAATTTAAAGTTACTGGAAAATATTACATCTTCATGTAAGGCCCCCCTTCATTGGAAAACCTCCATTTTTAGGCACAGGCTCATATAAATTTGACTTTTGAAAAAATTATGCTGAGTCTGATATATCAAATGAGTACTCTATTGCTTTTAATACATGATATATTATATATTAAGGCATTTTAAAAGTATTTTTTTGCAATATTTTAATTTTAAAAGCCTCTAATGTTGATAGCTGAAATTTTTCAATTTTAACGTCCAAATTAAACACGCAAAGTTGAATATAGAATTAATCATAGTGTCTATAATATATATCCTATTGCTATCAAACTTTGTTAGCAGTCTTATAATATATTAAGTTTTTGTCATACCAAGTTTTATTAAGATTGGGCAACGTTTTCTATCCTATTAGGTCCGAGTACACAGTTATCGTCCTTTGATTTTCGTTGTCCACGAATATAGTCCTTAGTGTGGACATTGTGTTACTTGTCAATATTTGTTATACCCCTTCCAAATTTATTTCTTCATGTTTTATGCCTCATATAGCAAGTTGGGGGATGAAATGACACTGTAAAAAAATTTGGGTCATAAATATTTAAGTAAAGTAGTGATTAGGTCCAGCTGAAAAAGGGTAAAAAATTAGCATTCGGAAGCTGTCAAAATATTTCAAGACCCCTTAACATGAAATTGTCCATATTTTGAGTTAGAGCTGATGAAGTTTTCTATAATTTTGATATAATTTGTCCCAAAAGTAGTACAACACACTGTAAAAATATTATTGAGAAAGCGCAGGTGGGATTATTTTTATTTTCATTTTATTGTCTAAAAGAAATGCACTACGAAATAACTGTGTACTCGGACCTAAGAGGTGAAATCAAGAAATATAGAATTTGTACTTTGGCAACTTCCCTGAATGATTTGATGTTGTCAACTTGTCAAATAGCATAAAACTAAAAGAGTTTAACTTTTATTTGATAGAAATTCTGCAAAAATGACAATTTTTTGCATTATATGGTCAAAATAAGCATTTCATAGCTTTTTCAATTTTGACGCATAAGTGTATTCTGACTTTCTATCTGACATGTTTTCATGTGTCAATTTTTTGTGTTTCTGTGCTTTAATCCAGTTGAATTATGAACTCTGAATCTACAGAAAAGAAGATTATCTCAGACAATATGAGCAAAAAGTGTTGTATAAATGACCCTCGTCTAACGCCCTGTTTGGATCAAGTTAAATGTGAGGAGCATGGCACATAAAAGTTGGAAGTCCATAATAAAGACCTCACTAAATTTGTATAAAAAGCACTTAACAATGTCTTTTGTACCTATTACATTTTACATAATATCTTTTCTTTACTTCTGTAGGATACCATGTGGTTCACATATAAGCCTGTTGAGACTAAAATTGCATGCAAGTTTTCACTAAAAAGTGAAAAATCTTTGTATTAGACCATACTGTCTGCTAAAAAAGTTGAATGTAAGAGCCTTTTTGTGCTCAGATTTATTTTATCATGTCACCTGAGTATAGAAATGATAGAAAAGACACACATTTTCATTTCCTATAGCTTCAATATGGATTTTTAAATGTAAATATGTTCTACGGCCTAAATTGACCCTAAATTATTTTTAGTCTTACTTGACCTAAGACCCTTTTAAACTAATATGATATGTTATTTGTAAGTTTTCTTTCCATTTAAAGTACATTAAATACATATGTAAGGATTATTTATAATCAAAAAGCTTCACAAATTTAAAGTTACTGGAAAATATTACATCTTCATGTAAGGCCCCCCTTCATTGGAAAACCTCCATTTTTAGGCACAGGCTCATATAAATTTGACTTTTGAAAAATTATGCTGAGTCTGATATATCAAATGAGTACTCTATTGCTTTTAATACATGATATATTATATATTAAGGCATTTTTAAAAGTATTTTTTTGCAATATTTTAATTTTAAAAGCCTCTAATGTTGATAGCTGAAATTTTCAATTTTAACGTCCAAATTAAACACGCAAAGTTGAATATAGAATTAATCATAGTGTCTATAATATATATCCTATTGCTATCAAACTTTGTTAGCAGTCTTATAATATATTAAGTTTTTGTCATACCAAGTTTTATTAAGATTGGGCAACTTTTCTATCCTATTAGGTCCGAGTACACAGTTATCGTCCTTTGATTTTCGTTGTCCACGAATATAGTCCTTAGTGTGGACATTGTGTTACTTGTCAATATTTGTTATACCCCTTCCAAATTTATTTCTTCATGTTTTATGCCTCATATAGCAAGTTGGGGGATGAAATGACACTGTAAAAAAATTTGGGTCATAAATATTTAAGTAAAGTAGTGATTAGGTCCAGCTGAAAAAGGTAAAAAATTTGCATTCGGAAGCTGTCAAAATATTTCAAGACCCCCTTAACATGAAATTGTCCATATTTTGAGTTAGAGCTGATGAAGTTTTCTATAATTTTGATATAATTTGTCCCAAAAGTAGTACAACACACTGTAAAAATATTATTAGAGAAAGCGCAGGTGGGATTATTTTTATTTTCATTTATTGTCTAAAAGAAATGCACTACGAAATAACTGTGTACTCGGACCTAAGAGGTGAAATCAAGAAATATAGAATTTGTACTTTGGCAACTTCCCTGAATGATTTGATGTTGTCAACTTGTCAAATAGCATAAAACTAAAAGAGTTTAACTTTTATTTGATAGAAATTCTGCAAAAATGACAATTTTTTGCATTATATGGTCAAAATAAGCATTTCATAGCTTTTTCAATTTTGACGCATAAGTGTATTCTGACTTTCTATCTGACATGTTTTCATGTGTCAATTTTTGTGTTTCTGTGCTTTAATCCAGTTGAATTATGAACTCTGAATCTACAGAAAAGAAGATTATCTCAGACAATATGAGCAAAAAGTGTTGTATAAATGACCCTCGTCTAACGCCCTGTTTGGATCAAGTTAAATGTGAGGAGCATGGCACATAAAAGTTGGAAGTCCATAATAAAGACCTCACTAAATTTGTATAAAAAGCACTTAACAATGTCTTTTGTACCTATTACATTTTACATAATATCTTTTTTTACTTCTGTAGGATACCATGTGGTTCACATATAAGCCTGTTGAGACTAAAATTGCATGCAAGTTTTCACTAAAAAGTGAAAAATCTTTGTATTAGACCATACTGTCTGCTAAAAAAGTTGAATGTAAGAGCCTTTTTGTGCTCAGATTTATTTTATCATGTCACCTGAGTATAGAAATGATAGAAAAGACACACATTTTCATTTCCTATAGCTTCAATATGGATTTTTTAAATGTAAATATGTTCTACGGCCTAAATTGACCCTAAATTATTTTTAGTCTTACTTGACCTAAGACCCTTTTAAACTAATATGATATGTTATTTGTAAGTTTTCTTTCCATTTAAAGTACATTAAATACATATGTAAGGATTATCTTATAATCAAAAAGCTTCACAAATTTAAAGTTACTGGAAATATTACATCTTCATGTAAGGCCCCCCTTCATTGGAAAACCTCCATTTTTAGGCACAGGCTCATATAAATTTGACTTTTGAAAAATTATGCTGAGTCTGATATATCAAATGAGTACTCTATTGCTTTTAATACATGATATATTATATATTAAGGCATTTTAAAAGTATTTTTTTGCAATATTTTAATTTTAAAAGCCTCTAATGTTGATAGCTGAAATTTTTCAATTTTAACGTCCAAATTAAACACGCAAAGTTGAATATAGAATTAATCATAGTGTCTATAATATATATCCTATTGCTATCAAACTTTGTTAGCAGTCTTATAATATATTAAGTTTTTGTCATACCAAGTTTTATTAAGATTGGGCAACTTTTTCTATCCTATTAGGTCCGAGTACACAGTTATCGTCCTTTGATTTTCGTTGTCCACGAATATAGTCCTTAGTGTGGACATTGTGTTACTTGTCAATATTTGTTATACCCCTTCCAAATTTATTTCTTCATGTTTTATGCCTCATATAGCAAGTTGGGGGATGTAATGACACTGTAAAAAAATTTGGGTCATAAATATTTAAGTAAAGTAGTGATTAGGTCCAGCTGAAAAAGGTAAAAAATTAGCACTTCGGAAGCTGTCAAAATATTTCAAGACCCCCTTAACATGAAATTGTCCATATTTTGAGTTAGAGCTGATGAAGTTTTCTATAATTTTGATATAATTTGTCCCAAAAGTAGTACAACACACTGTAAAAATATTATTGAGAAAGCGCAGGTGGGATTATTTTTATTTTCATTTATTGTCTAAAAGAAATGCACTACGAAAAAACTGTGTACTCGGACCATATTCGCTTTGTAATGCTACATGTAGCATCTAAAATTTTGACTGGCACTAGATAATTAGGATACGTTGGTAAGGGACAATTGTTTTTGGAAAAGGTCACTTCAGACTCCTTAAAGAGTTGTTGTGAGGGGTCTTAACGTGCTAGGAATATGGCATTTTCTTTATATGAGTCACCGATTAAATGTCTTAAATCTAACTGGACGTGGCTGCGTATTTGTACATCTCGTTCAGTTAAAAAAGGACGACCAACTTTGACAACAGAAAAGAGGGTTATACTGACAATGTGATGAAGATGTATGTTGTCCATAATTATATTCCCTAGTCACCCTTGTAATCTTTTTATCGGGGACAGACATCAGAAAATAGGCATAAAAAAGAATAAGCAATAAAGGAAAACATAACATGCTTCTTCATAAAACAAAGGAAAGTGCCCACACTAAGTATGTTTAACAATGCTACGTTCTGATTGCGCTTGTTCTAGGCAAGGAACCTGTAATTAGGTGTTTTTTCTATGAGTTCTGTATGTTTTTTATTGTCTTTGGTGGATAGCTGTCTAATACCCAATTATTTGAGTACGTGGTTTATACGTTGCATGATGTGACTGATTTATTCACTTTGGATTAAAACGAAACATCGCTCTGTCCAAAGACAAGTTGCATTTTCATGGTTTTTCATTCTTTATTCTTTGCTTCGAACCGACTGTTGTTTCATAAAGAGCTACACGATCAATTCAATTAGAGATTATCTAAATCAAATTATAGAATCCATTAAATGTAATTTTCAACAATGTCTGATTTTTAAAATATCTACTTTTTTTCCTTATTCAGTTGACCTGTTTCCCTCGGTTTTAGTTTGTAAACCTGATTTGTTTTCTCTTTATAAATTTATGACTTTTAAACACCGGTATGCATACTAATGTTGCTTGTTTATATCTTCTAATGAAATTGGTTTATTTTATTGATATCATTGATAACAAAAAAAGTCCAATACGTTATATGAATTTCTATTTAGCACTTGTTGTTTTCAAAACCCATCGGAAAAAGTGTTTAAAACTGAAATATAATACAATATTCGGTCAATGTCAGAAAATATAAACTTTTTTATATGAGGCTGAGAAACTGTAGCCATTCCTTTTGCAGTTTAAAATCCTGTTAAAAATATTGTGACACATTCAAAAGTCAATCAGAAATTCAGATATGAATTTTATAACACTTTTAGAATCTACTCCAAAATTTTCAATTACAGTCGTAACATGATTATTGCAGGGATATCAAAACTTATATTTTTTTCACTCTTCACAATTATATTCTCTATTCAACGGAAGCAGATAAGGGCCATTCAAAAAAATATTTATGTCGTTAATTCACCCTTATTACAAGAAGCCATCTAGTATGCGCTTATTGAGTGGTAGATGGGATGCTTATCTAGCAAGTAAGGCTCGCATATTCACATAGTATCCTCTTCCTTCTGTCTGTTTAGCCATTAGACATACGTTAATTTATTAACCTCAATTGTTTTTTTATAAAATATACAACTTTCTCACTGAAGGTATCCAAAGAAGGTAACCAAAGTATTTGCGACGATGCAAATATCAATCTTTACAATATAAATAAATATCTTTAACCAAAGAATTCAAATATCAAAAGCTATGCAATTAACAAATATATATACTTATTAAGCTTCATGTAAATTTTTTAACAATAGAATACATTAAATATGAAATTTGGAGTTTTACCAAGGGAGCTAATAATTGAATAATAACACTGTCTGCCACACAACGTATCGGGGACTCTCCCTCTGGTAGCTTTTCCCCTCTTTTATAGCTGACCATGCGGGGGCTTTTATAATTATCGGGGACATTATGATGACGTATAATTTTAATTTCTTTGTCATTTAGTCTCTTGCCAATCATAATACATATTCTTTTAAATATAGCGATGTTGTTATTACGACATAGCTATGTCGTTAAAGTGATGTCGTTATTACGACATGAAATGTCGAAATTACGACATAGCGATTCATATCTGAATTCATGCTATGTCGTAATAACGACATGAACTAATTTTTTTGAATGGCCCTTATCGGCTTCCGAACTATTCTCAATTCATAAATCGAATACGTCATCTCATTGAAAAATAGCTTGATCAAGATGGACTGGAATCGTAGCTTCATAAAAAAAACTTAGTTCGCATATATATATATATATATATATCAGTAAATATTATAATAATGATTGAAACTACACAAGAAGCTCGGCTTCAAAATGTTCTCTTTATAGACCTAATTTAGTTGAACACCCTCAAATATAAATTTATGCCTAGCGGGACGATTTAAACTTTTCAATTGTCAATTTCGGAATCCAAATTGTCATCCGAAAAGTTTATCTTGAGCATTTTCACACTGTGCATATTTTGTTAACAGGGTTACGCCTCTAACACCAAAAACTGCTCTAACAGAGTAATGGGGAAAACGATAATACAGTTTCACTAAAAAAAATCACACAATAAATGTGGCAAGATTGAAAATCTGTATGTGCCAAACCCAACTTTAATAAGGGACAGTTGTGGACGACCAAATATGACAGGACTCTTCGAAGTCTAATTATCTAGCTAATGTGCTGTTTGTAATTGTTTGCCTTACTGCAATTTTTTTTGCTAATTCCAAGTCATGTGTCATTTTATTTATTTGGTCTTCTTGAATCGAGCGTCTCTAGTGATTTTTTCTTCTGAAGACGACACGTGCGTCTGTATAAAAGCATTTGTCTTTGATGAGTTTTGTACACCATATGATTACGTTATTTGCATGTATAACAAAACTGAACGTTTTTATTTCAAAGGCTTTCTTATTTCAAAAAAATATTTGTTGATACGGAGAATGCAGGTTAATATACTTTATGCAATTTTCGAGGGTTCTTTAGTTCTCAATGTTGGTTTTCTGTACTGTTGTTGAAGTCATTGTAAACCTCTGTCATAGATGACCTCACATATGTTCCGATTATTGTAGCCACAACCGGGACATCTTTCGTCAAGTGTGATAAACGAATTAACAGCATTTTTACCTACAATGAACAGCACAATAGTAGTATGATCTTGATTAAGATCTGCTAAACGCTTCCAAGCACTTTTAAATATCAAAACACGCCGGGCTTATATTTTGAAATTTATCTGTTTGTGTGTTAATTTTGATTTTCTGAAATGGCATGGTGATTTCCGATTTCCCTTGACTTTTCAATATTGTTTGTCTTATTGTTTTGTTTAGCATTCACGACTTATATTTGAATATAGGACTATCACGTACTCTCAGTTGTTCCTAGTGCAAATTTTACTGGTATACATTGGGTTTTTTTTTATCCATGGCGTATTAGTTTTTGTTCGATCTATTAGTTTGGCTGTCCCTTTGATATCTTTCGCCGCTCATTTAAAATGGAAAATCTGTTAATGTCTGAACAAATTAACAAAAATAAAAAATGCGAAATCATTACCTGGAACGAACCGATTCTGAAATAGAAGACCGATGTCAATTACGTTGTGGATTTTCTTTGCGGGTTAAAGTGAAAAGCTTTTTGAACTTTTTCTGCGCATGTCAGATCCTCATTTGTATGCCGATTTGAATACTATGGTTATTTTTCAAGTTGAACTTGTATAATGTCCATTCGCTTTTGTTTAGCGTTAAACAAATGCTTAAACAAACATTGACCACAAAAACATTTTTTTTTACAACTAGAGTGTTTCAGTTGGAAAAAAAACTTTTACACGAAATAATTACTTAAAACAATGACTTTGTTTATATATTACCAAAGTTTTTTTTAAGAAATGGCCTTCATGTAGTAAGTATTTTATTAGAAAATCTCTAAAATTTCAATATTACAAATGAAACAAATTGGATTGACTCCGCCTTTACTTCTTGTCTTATCACAATTTTATCTTTACAATATTTTCAACTTCATTCGAAACATTTATTTCTGACTAGGAAACGACGACAACGAAAATATCACTGATTTATAAGAAAAATTAAACTGGTAAAGGTCATTGATTTACCAATAGATTGAGACACATTTCTTATTGTACATTTTAGATACGAATAACATGTATGCTATTAAAAAGATATACGTGACAGTTTAATATTTTTTTAATATACTTTAATCACGTCGTATTATTTAAAATACATTGCTTCACACAAATATTATTGACCTTGTTTAAAAGGCCCCTATTTCAAATCTCAAACTAAAGAGCTGAACATATACTATGAATGTCTACTGATGCATACGAAAGTACGTAAACAAGGTAAAGTAATTTTGACATTAATTGGTGGGTACACTAGACTAGACTTCCTGGTTAAAAACGTATTACTTAAGACTTAACTGTCTAGCGTACAAATTGTCTATGATTTCAGGTAAGCAATAATTCTTTTATCAAAACATAATATTAGCGTATGTCATATTTAAAACTGTATTATGTCAACACTTATAATTTTTGTTATCGGTCTATACGTTGTTGTAATTTCTTTTGTTTGTTAAAATCGTTTTATATGTACATGGGCATATAGACTTCTCCAGGGGCCTGGTTTTCGAAAGTATCATAAGATATGTCATAAGATATATCTTATGTATATCTTATGACTAATTTCATGATCATCTTATGACTATCATATGATATGTCATATGATGTAAATCAAAGCTGTCTTTAGAGAGTCATAGCTATGATGCTCTTATGATTGTTATAAATGAACATTATTTTTTACTATTTTAAATAATGTTTAAAAAGTATAAAATATAAGAACAAAATAAAAAAGTATGAACATATCACTTATTACTATTATTATTATTTACGAATATTTTATTTTTTTCATTATAATGAACCTGATATTTTATACAAAAAGGAATTGAAATATGAGATGATAATTTGTTTAAATTTTGTTTGTAATATATGATTAATCTTGAACTTCGCTTTCGTGTATCATCATATATGCATTGTTATTTAACTGTGAATACTTTTTAGATTCGGCAAATCGAGCACCCTCTTAACGAAATGCCCGTGCACATACGTAAATATAGTACTAGCAATATAGTAGGAACGAAATAATGAATATATATATATATATTGTACAAAACCATAATTAGAAAAGAATTAAAAATTGTATGTCGCAGGAGATTAAAATTTTAGTTCACGTAGTAATAATATTTTTACTATTTAGCTAACTGAGAAACACGGTCAACAAATAATCTTATTACAATTGATATGAATTATGCCAAAAAAGTCATGAAAAGTAACTAAAATGTTAGTTGACAATCATAAGACCATCATAAGTCATGTCGCGAGGGGTCTTAAGTTTACGACAAAAGTTATGACAAATCGTAAATTAGGACAGTTTCGAAAACATATCTTACGATTATGACATGTCCTCAGACCATCATAAGACATGTCTTAGTCATAAGATACTCTCGAAAATCAGGCCCCAGTTCGGGTAATGACGTTTTTGTTGAAGTCGGCTGTTAGTTTGCTTGTACGAAATAATTGAGGAAATAATCTTTTCTAATCATAAAATCTTTCTTTTCTTCCTTTGTCGGACTAGAAGACAAAGTGCTCACTCATTCAATACACTACTAGTATATTCATAGAACCAGTTGATAAGTCTTTAAAATCGGTATTTATAGCTTCGCTGGGATTTTACTGGAATTGAGTCAACAAAGTTTTTTTATGTATCAGTTAAAACAACAATCACTTTAATTTATTCTGTTCATATTTATTTCGAATTATTTCAATTCGGGTATTAACTAAAAGTTCCTCGGCTATGTTTTTGAATCTGCTTTTAGAAATCTCTGAAAAAGACTCTGATATTTGAGTGAAAAATAATATGTTACAACGCTTTTACTTTTGTTTTGTTTGTTATGCATCTTGTTAGTCGAATTTGTATATTAAAAATGCACAAAGACATTTTTCTACATTCATAGAGTCTTTATTGATGACAGCAAACCTCGTGTATTTCAACTAGATTTTCGCTTAAATAATTTTTGAGCATTGGACAGCGGTATACTACTGTTGCCTTTATTTCTGTCTCCAGATTTGGCGCAGATATAATCAATTGGCAGTATCTATAGTGCGTCTAGAAAGGTCATTTGATGCTTCATTGACTATTTTTATGTTACAATATATATTTCACTCCTGATTAAAAAAGAGGCCTTATGTACATTTTGTATTGGCCGTCTAAACACATTATTTATACCGGGCATGCATATCAAAATACTTCAACCTACTATTAATACAATGTACAATATAATCTGTGCTTAATGCCATTGCAATTTAATCGATTACTATGGATTCATTCTTATTTGTTGAAAAACAATTTTCGCGGATTCCGTTGGTACTAGTAATCAAAATCAAATGAAAAATGAATTTTCTAAAGGCCTGTATGAAGCTTTTGGAAAGCCACAAAATTATATACATGTATCCTGAAAAAAACAACACGTTTTCCTTAATTCATGACAATTAATACCCAGGAATATAAATGGACCCACAGTAATCAATCGTTTACGACTGAACTTGATATAAGTTACCTAAAGGATTTGCAATATTTATAGGCGGTAATAGGACATGTATACGTATTTAAAGCTTTTAAACAATTCACAGAACCAACAATACTTCGTCACCTCTAAAATCGACTCGATGCAAACATCAGATTTCGTGGTCACGGATGGATCAATTCTTTATAAAGCATTGTCATATACCAACGTATTCTGATATTGATAGGAATTTCAAATAGTAAAAAGAGAAAGACACTTCTTTAGGCGATATACTCCCTAAGGATTTCGGAAAACAAAACTTTAACAGGGTTGGTGGAATCAATAGTTGGCTTGTCTTATATTTTAATTACTTTAAAAAAAGAAGATGCGTTATGATTTCCAATCAGACAACTATCCACAAGAGACCAAAACGACATATACATTAACAAATATAGGTCACCGTACGGCCTTCAACAATGAGCAAAGCCCATATCGCATAGTCAACAATAAAAGGCCCCGATATGACAAAGTAAAACAATTCAAACGAGAAAACTAACGACTTATTTATAAAAAAAAAAATGAACAAAAAACAAATATGTTTTATGTAAACAAACGACAACCACTGAATAACAGGCTCCTGACTTGGGACAGGCACATATATAAATACTGTGGCGGGGTTAAACATGTATAACGTGCCTTTAATAGCAGAAAAGGAAGTTAAAAGGCTCGATCATACCAGACAACTTAAATTAGTATTAATTAGAATTTATTTTGAACTAAAACGAGCTAATAAATTTGATGCAATCTTACATAACCTAGGACTATATTTACATTTCATACGCAAAAAGAACATTAATGATGAATAGAGGCAACAGTAGTATGACGCTGTTTGAAATTCATAAATCGATTGAGGATAAAAACAAACCCGGGTTACAAAACTGAACTGAAGGAAACACATCAAATATAAAACGAACTATACGATAACAACTGCCATTTTCCTGACTTGGTAAAGGACATTTTATGGTGGGTTGAAACTGGTTTTGCGGTTAGCAAAACCTCGTTATTTAATGCTAATGTTAAATATAACACTTAGTTTACATCATTACATGACAGGACCACAGTACAAACAAATGCTAGAACATTTAGGACAGATAAATACACAAAAGGATGTAGGATGAAGGATACATACTACTTATTTATTATAAATGAGATGAAATTTTATATTCCAGTGTTCAAATTAAGAGTTCTTTTTTTACAGATTTTGTGATGACATCCTTATGTTTTGTAAACGATTTTATTTACTGAATCTACATTTAAAAAAATAATTACTGATATTTTTTCTCTCTCCATCTACCGTCCATATATTTTTAAAGATACATTTATATCTGTTTTTAAAGTCAGTATGGCAAATGTAACCTAAACCTCAGCTGGTGACTTTTTTGGTTCATTTATCGGGACGATCTCGTTTTTAAATAAAAAATAAACAATCAAAAGACTTAAAAGTAAAATAAAATAACAAAATAATTCAAAAGATACTATATGTTTTCCTTATTTTATACCACAAAAAAACTTCTTGACGAATACAAAACACCAAACGATCTTTCAAATTAGAAGTCCACATTTTAACCTATGTATCGTCTTTCATAAATTTTAAGATGATTTTGGTAGATTGCAAATATTTTGTCCATGTCAAAACTAAAGACTTTGTTATTTTTTATTATAAGATTGTCCATAATGTGGCAAATATCATTATATTTGTAAGTTCATACATACATGTGATATCATACTCATGCCATCCTTACACTCATTCATTTATAAATGTTATTGTTGAAAAATTGTGAAAAGGCTACTTCGTTTTATTTGTTTTAATAGATAACATAGATAAACATGTTACGCCATCTGCATGTCCTTTGGTTTTTGTCAATGTGGGGATACAGTCTGTGCTGCCCTTCCTCGTGTGTGTGTTATTCACATCGAAGTGTCTACTGTAATAATCCACAACAAGTGTTTGATTCAATACCTACAGATATACCTTCAAATACTGAATACCTGTAAGTACTACATATATATTCATTTTGTACTCGCACATTTTAGAACATTCAATTGATAATCAGGGTTTGGATTCAACATGTTATTTATGTGTACAATGATTAATTACAGTGATTTCACATATTAAACAAAGGTAAACACGCTATTAATTACGATCAGCGGATCAACCCCTTTACAGCAAACTGAATACAATGTCGCATAGTTGAGACAGTATAAGCTCATTTGACATGCCGTCATTTCTTACTAGTCCTCTCATGAAAAAGCCTGGTTAATTTTAAGTCTCATAGCTCAGCATTCGAAAGCGTGGTTTCTTAAGCGAATGGATATTTGGTGAACGTCAGAAACGCTGATCAAGATATATATCGTGTATCATCGTATTAAAAGCCGTATCCCAAAGCTTTCTGTACTTATTTGATAACTTGAAAACTAGCATTCTATTCCTATTCCGCATTACCACTTAACCAATTGTAAATTCTGTGCATCAGTCGGCGAAACTTCTCACAGTCGATGCAAGAACACTTTTTGTCATAACAGTTTATTTATATTTGGTACAATATAACTCGTATAAAAGTAAAAGGAGTTTGATTTACATGAGTAAATTATGATGCTCCAGGAAAGTGGAAAGTAAAATTCAAAAAATACTGAACTCAGTAGAAAATTCAATATGGAAAGTCCCTAATCAAATGGCAAAATCAAAGGGAAAAACACATCAAACGAATAAATAAAACTGTCATATTCCTGAATCTGCTTACCCTCTCGGAGCAACTGAGATCATCCCCAGTTTTTGGTGAGGTTCGTATTGCTTAAAAGCATGTTAATCCCTCTGTGTGTGTTGCGTTTCGGTGTTGTGTCGTTGTTCTCCTCTTATATTTAATGCGTTTCCCTCGGTTTTGGTTTGTTACCCTGATTTTGTTTTTTGTCCATGGATTTATGAGTTTTGAACAGCGGTATACTACTGTTGCCTTTATTTAGTCCTTTGTTGTATATGATGTGTCATGTGTTCTATTGTTTGTCTATTAGTTGTTTTAATTTTCAGCCATGGCGTTGTCAGTTTATTTTTTTAACATTGAGGTAGACTTGCCCTCTGGTATCTTTTGCCCATCTTTCGGTACATTTTCTTGTGTAAAAAGTGGTGAATTAAAACTGATTTTATAGCTATTTAAACATTTCACTCATATGAAAGTTGCATAAAATTCCATTATATTGACAACGATGTGCGAACAAACCAAACAGACTTAAGAGGTGTAAATGTCAAAACTTAGGGTACAGCAGTCAACATTGTTTCATTATATAAACACACATTTACCATGATACAATAACACAATGACGGAATTTATCAGTGCAGAGCCTCGTCATATGTAACAAAGAAATACAAAAAGTACATTTGAAAAAATAAAGATTGGAATACAATCATTGTGTTACTTTTTGACTATTGGTCCGCAAGTAGAAAAAAAAAAAACATAAGGACCTATGAGCTTCGGTTTCGCAGCTATGACGGGATGTTTACATATATAGCCATAAATGGAAATTATTTTATAAATATCCATAGCAAATTAACTTAAAATAAGGAAAATATTCATTAGTATACTACATTTTACTGTAGGACAGCATTTAGTATCTGACTTTTTAAATCCTGACATGAATTTAATTTTTGAGTAATCATGTTATGCAAGAGGGACGAAAGATACCAGAGGGAGTCAAACTCATAGGTTGAAAATAAAATGACAACGCCATGGCTAAAAATAAAAATACAAACAGACAAATAATAGTACATAACATAAAACACTAAAGACTAAACAACACGAGTCATACCTAAAACTAGGGGTGTCTAAGGTGCTCTGACAGATAAGCTGATATTGCTCCACATGTGAAAACTGCAAAATATAGCATGAAATGATAGCACAGGTCAATGTTTTTATTGGCATTTTTTATAATTCTATTTCTAGCTTCTTTGATCATCAGCTGTTACAAAACCTCAGCTCTTTGAATTGTTATCAGTTACCGAACCTTCAATTTTTGTAAGTATCTTATCTACATGTACATCTCAAAACAACAACTAACCGATATTTTAGATAGGAATTAGTTAAAAAAAATTATCATATATTTAGTACAAAATACAGCTATTTTGTATATCTAATAAAGGTTCTGTTTTCCAGTCTGTATCACCTACCCTGTATCACATACCCCGTATCGCATACCCCGTATCGCATGGTAAAACCCGTATCGCATACCTTTTTTTTTTTTTAACTAGTCAGTTTTTTAGGGGTTTTTTTTGCTTAAGGAATTTTTTTCTAAAAATAGGTAATTTTTTGGAATGACGTCATTGTTTGGTATGTAACGT
This sequence comes from Mytilus edulis, assembly GCA_019925275.1. Classification (NCBI taxonomy): domain Eukaryota; kingdom Metazoa; phylum Mollusca; class Bivalvia; order Mytilida; family Mytilidae; genus Mytilus; species Mytilus edulis. Next base: position 48,478,367 of record CM034358.1, read on the forward strand.
CACGTACATCAAGTTTTCATATTGTATGTGACGTCACGAACATCAAGTTTTTACAACATATATTTTAAAAAATACAAAACACTTAAATATATACAATAATAAACAAAATATTTTCAAAACGACAGATTGTAAGGTAACCTAGGTGCTTCGTATAAATAATTGAGCAGTTATTTTAAAGCTTTGAAACAAGACAAAAGCAGAACTGAAGGTAACCCAGTGCTATGGATCAGAAAACAGTTCATATACTATAATACTCTTCTGTTGAAATATATGATAAAGCCTATAATACATGGCAAAATCCGTATCATATGTCGTATCATCCCGAGACATCAATATCAGCCCTCGGGCTGATATTGATGTCTCGGGATGATACGACATATGATACGGATTTTGCCATGTATTATTCTCTATGTATACGTAGGCAACATTATTTCGCCGTTTTTTATGTTTCTTAAAATGATAAGGAAGTTAAATCATGCTGACGAACACAATTTGAGGTATTCGCATGAACTCAAAAACAAGAGAAACACAATACGTCACAGGTTCTGCATCTTATGCTTTGTGTGCATCATTCACCTTTAGAATCCACACTCAATCAGTAACTTACAGACATAAAAACTAAAGCCCCAGTCCCACTATTCCACGTTCTCATCGCGTTTATTCTGCGACCTCACTACGCTTATCAAGATCTGTCTACGCTCATCACGTTCTCACTACGACCATGCAACGAGTTATCCGATTGCAACATGATCTGGCCACGCTTTTACTGCGATTATAGCACGTTCTAACCACGATTATACTACGTTCATACCGCGATCCTACTACGTTGTAAGTAATAACGCCACCACATTGTTCCATATCAATACAGTTCCATTCCTTCTATTATTGTTTAATACGTAGATTTCTTGGAAACAATACAGTCATGCCACCACAATCTTCTAGAACACACAGGCGTGGTGGTACGGGTTGATGTAGTGGCAGAGGGAGCTCTGAAAGTAACGAATCCTGTTCAAGCAGAGATTTCGGACAGTACAATTCAACCTAAATTACTATCTTTTGCTGGTCCATAAATCTCAAATGACGATATTTGAGTGAACGATAGCAGAGATGACACAGATGTGTAAATAGATATAGACATATGTGAATGAATGCCAATGGGACAACTCTCCATTTAAGTAACAATTTATAAAAGTAAACCATTATAGGCCGTGGTATGGCCTCCAACACGGAGCATTGGCTCACAACGAACAGCAAGCTATAAAGTGCCCCCAAACTTACTAGTGTAAAACCCTTCAAACGGGAAAACCAACGGTTTTATCTATATAAAAACGAGAAGCATGGTTAAACCGTTAGAGAAAAGTCCTACCTTTACAACCTGAGATCACCCCTAGTTTTTGGTGGGGTTCGTGTTGTTTATTCTTTAGTTTTCTATGTTGTGTCATGTGTACTATTGTTTTTCTAATTGTCTTTTACATTTTTAGCCATGGCGTTGATAGTTTGTTTTAGATTTACGAGTTTGACTGTCCCTTTGGTATCTTTCGTCCCTCTTTTATACAGACAAACAATACCTGGAATTATATAATATATCTTATGTAAAAATGACAATGAGAAGGATGGTTGTAGTATGAACGTAGTCAGGCCGTAAGAAGAGCGTTATGAGGACGGCAAGGGCGTGCTAGAATAGTACAATGGTCTTAAACCGCGTGGTGGAAACGTGGTATAGTCGTAGTGAAAGCGGAGTTGGGTCGCGGTGAACCATGATGGTCGTAGTGAGGTCGTTATATAACGTCGCAGTGACCTCGCAGCGCAGTCTATCCGAATAGAATCACGTTTTCGCTACGCTCTCAGTACGATGGTACAGATACCTTTGCGATCTTACTACGACCTTAGTGCGCTCTCACTACGCTTTTACCACGACCTTATTTCGCCACGACCGCACCACATGTTCAAAGATAGTCACGACCGTGATACGACTTTGCTGCGATCTACACGATGGTACTACGGTCATCAACATTTGCACTTTTTTTCACAGATCATAGTGCGATCGTGGCCTAGTGGAACTGCGGTATAATTAACGACGTTCTTTTAATGAGACATGAACGAGCACAAAGAAGAACTTTAATATTTGAACGCAAAACGATGTAACAGAATGATACATTTCTTCTAAAAATAAGAAGTTAACAATTGGAAAGGTGAAACCTTCACGTTTGTCATCCATTCTTGTTCCTAGGGAAAAAATCATGATATGAAGTCGGATTTAAGGCATCTTTTTAATATCAACTTCACTTGCATAGATAAGATGCAATGAGATGAAATCAGGTAATAAAGTTGTATTTTTGATATTCTGGTACTTTATTTCTTTGCGTGATAAAAATTATTAGATTATTTCAAGAAAGATTAAATTCACAAATAAACACGAGGGTAGTTTCAATTTTTTTTATTTTGTCTTTTGTATTGATAATTCACAGTAGCACATCTTTTTGTAGTTTATGCACAGTTGTACTTTTATTTTGTAACAAAGTTATAACACTTTTATAAACTTATTCAAAAACAATTGACTGACTGTCGATGTGTAGAGATATCTTTCATATGCAGTTTAACACGTATCCACAAATAATTAAGAATGACTATAAAACCACAACAAACGTTTAGATGAAACTGACTTATATAATTATTATCTTTTAGAACTAACGAAATTCGCCTTTGATAAAGATGTAATTCCATTCTCATTTAATACTTTATAAAAGGCCAAATCTTTGACAGTCGATTTGAATATATTGTAAATAAACTCATCATAGATACCAGGACTAAATTTAGTTTATACGCCAGACGCGCGTTTCGTCTACAAAAGACTCATCAGTGACGCTCGAATCCAAAAAAGTTAAAAAGGCCAAATAAAGTAAACGTTTTGAATTTTAATTACACTAAACTAACCAATCATGACTGAATATTCTAACACGAAAGAAACTTCGCGAGAACTTGTATGAATGGTTGACCTCTTTTTGTATTGTTATGAGTTACAATTTATGACAAAAATAAGCAAAGACCCATCAAAACAACATCTGATAAACAAATTTAATAATACTTCTAGATATTTGGATGATATTTTGGCTCTCAATAATGACGACTTCAGTATGTATATTAATGAAATTTATCCTGCTAAACTTACTTTAAATAAAGCTAATACTAACAATGACCACTGCTCTTTCCTCGATCTTGATATCTATATCACTAACGAAAAGCTGAATACTAAAATTTATGATAAAAGGGATGATTTTTCATTTCCTATCGTTAATTATCCGTTTTTAGATGGCGACGTTCCCTTGTCACCATCTTACGGTGTTTATATATCTCAACTTGTACGATTCGCTCGTGTATGTAACAATGTTTTAGATTTTAACGAGAGAAATTTATGTATTACTGAAAAATTATTACACCAGGGTTTTCGATATCACAAACAAGTCAAAACATTTACTAAATTTTATCATCGGTAAAAAGACATCATTCGTAAATATATATAGCTCAACATGCTGACTTCTTATACGTTCAGGTATTTCACATCCATTTTTATGGAAATATTCTTTGTAAAGCACAAAGGTCTCAGTATTCACCTCAAAAACTTACAAAACCTTTGAATAGACTTATTAAGAAGGGATATAGTTACGATACTGTTGTCAGGTCATTAAAGATTGCATATTTTGGCGATAATATTGAGTCACTGATAAGGTCTTTGCGTCGGAACTAAACACATTTATTCTAAAACAGTTGTTGGCATGACACGGGTTATGTTCTTCTCATATATGTTATGATGGTATGATACTAAACTCCTAACGGGAAGGATTGTGCCTGATGTTCATATGATGAAATCATAATCGTTCAGTCAGTTTAATTGAAATCTGGAGCTGGCATGTCAGTTAACTGCTAGTAGTCTGTTGTCATTTATGTATTATTGTCATTTTGTTTATTTTCTTTGGTTACATCTTCTGACATCAGACTCGGACTTCTCTTGAACTGAATTTTAATGTGCGTATTGTTATGCGTTTACTTTTTTACATTGGTAAGAGGTATAGGGGGAGGGTTGAGATCTCACAAACATGTTTAACCCCGCCGCATTTTTGCGCCTGTCCCAAGTCAGGAGTCTCTGGCCTTTGTTAGTCTTGTATTATTTTAATTTTAGTTTCTTGTGTACAATTTGGAAATTAGTATGGCGTTCATTATCACTGAACTAGTATATATTTGTTTAGGGGCCAGCTGAAGGACGCCTCCGGTGCGGGAATGTCTCGCTACATTGAAGACCTGTTGGTGACCTTCTGTTGTTGTTTTTTTTATTTTGTCGGGTTGTTGTCTCTTTGACACATTCCCCATTTCCATTCTCAATTTTATTGATTAGCTGCATAAAAGAAGACGTGAAATGTCTGTGTTTCCTTAGTTAAGATCTGATTTTAAACCTAGTTTATTCATAAAGATATGAAAAGGATTGAACAACCGGAAAGTCTATGAAAAGTAAAATTACAAAAAAACTCCGAGGAAAATTCAAAAAAGGGAAGTCCCCAATCAAATGGCAAAATCAAAAGTTCAAACACATCAAACGAATGGACAACAACTGTCATATTCCTGACTTGGTACAAACATTTTCTTATGTAGAAAATGGTGGATTGAACCTGTTTTTTAAAACTAGCTAAACCTCTCACTTGCATGACAGTCGCATATAATTTCAGTATATTGACAACGATGTGTAAACAAAACAAACAATAACAATAGGTAAAAATGTCACAAATAGGGGTAAATAGTCTAATTCGTTAGGTCACATTCGTGAAAAGGCAACGGGATTGTAGCTACCACATAAGGAACATATCCGATATTATTATTTGTTAAACGAATATTCCATAACGGTCAACCAAAGCTCTTTCAATATCACATTTCAAGGTAAATCCAATATTAACAACTGATTTTAAAATAATTCACTTTAATACAGTTGAAGAGTATATAAGTGTATGTAGGCAATTCATCATCATTTTTTCAAGTACCTTGAGACACACAAGTTCATTTTATAAAGCATTCAAAAATATGTAAATAAGGTTGGAAGAGTGCCTTAGCTTATGTTGAAAGGCAAAAAAGGAAACAAATAAATAAAAATAATACAGATAAGTGAAAACAAAGTAGAATAAAAATAAAGAAAATGTTAACATAACGGAAAATGTCAATTATATATTACTGAACAGATTAAAATAAAGCAAAATTCATATTTTATGAAAATAATCTGTTTCCAAAAATTCAAAAGTCATTACTGATGTCAAAATTATCAATAATTGAATAAAAAGAATGACCACGGTAGTAAAGGTGTAGAGTGTTCAGCTAGGATCGTGGTTTTTCCGAGTGATTCGGTCTAAAAAAAATTAGTGTACTGTAGCTCGGGTTTTTTCGAGTGATAAGTTCGATTATCTGCTATTACGTAATTATAATAGTGTTTTACATTACTATCCATCTTATATTGAATACTTTACATGTTTTGATCCACAAAGAGGCACAACGTCCTTGTATTTAACCAAAGAATTCAGTGTTTGTTAATGTCCGGATTTTTTCGATAGCAACTGTGAAGCCGTCCGGGTTTTCCAACACATGGTCCATTTTTTCACAGAAGAATTTGAATAAGAAAAATGTATTCAAGACTTTAAACAAAAACTGTTTCTAGTTGATAACTGTAATAAAGTGAAGGGCAATATCATATATACAGCTGTACCCAATAGATCATCAAAAACAAATCACTACGTTGATCAAAATGATTTTTTTTACAATTTAATGCAAATCTTCTTTTCGGACAGCGTTCTACAACTACTTTCCAGTGTTCATTTAGAAATAACTTGATCCTTCACACAACGATGTTTAGAAAATGTAGATCATAGTGCAGGGAACGCATATTTACTTTAATTTCATTTCATGCTAATTTTGATTTAACAGTAATAATATTTCTTGTGGTGAACCCCGGAGATTAAGAAACAAGGAGTTAGAAATCTAATAGAACACAGTGATGAATAAGAAAAATGCTATGTAATAAAAGATATTCTACTAAAAGTGTCCTGCCCCACTCTCATTAAAAAATCCATTAATATATTTAAAACACAATCACACACTTAGGGTGGCTCGGAACTATTCGACTGAGCATAATTTCACAGTCATATGAATTACCATGCACACGAACAATTTGTGATGTAGATTCACTATCATTTTTTTTTTAAATATTTTGATTGATTAAGAATGTTGAATTAGTGTGCTTTTATTACAAACGAGCTATTATCGTTATAATGTATATCTGTGAAAGACTCGAAATGACATTTCGCCGAATTTTACCGTTTTCCCGCCAACATTTTGGGTATAAGGCCGAATATTTATTTTCTTTATCGGTGACCTTTGGTTTTTATTTGCCCATTCTTTGAAGCAATATTTCAGCTTTTTATATTACAGTTTTTGACAAATAGTCGAATAACGGTTTTTTTATATTCCGATAAAAATACGTCAACACCTATATATCTCCTCTATCACTTCATTGAAAACGATCCCTTTTACATACCTCTTTAAAAGTAATATTTTGAGCTTAAATGTTCGGGACCCCTATTATTTTCGACCAATTCATTTTCTATATTAGAGAACTGGTAAGAAGCAGTGAATTCGTAAACGATAATCAACGAGCGACTTTAGTCGCGAGTTGATTATCGATTTCGAATCCAATACTTCTTATCAATTCTCTAGCTTAACCCATTTCTAGTATAACGACTATCTGTTTCATGATCTGACAATGAATCAACGAATTTTCATGAAAATAATTTCGTATTTTGTCTCTTTTATTCTCTTATAGCTGGAAATGGTAAGATTCTCAAAACTTGATATAAGTTTAATTTAACTTAAATTGGTTGTTATCTACCCTTACTAATTCAAGATTGTATATTTGTTAATAATTATTTTATTCAATGTTTAATCATTACAAATTTTTTATATTGATGAGATTTTAGTATTCATAATTTATTCAAAAAGACATATAATTAGTATACGATTTTTTTCGTGATCTTGTTTGGAAAGTTAAAATAAAATAGTTACCAACATTTAAAAACCTTGAATATTTAATATATATATATAGTATTTAGCAATCAAATGAGTAAGTCAATAGTGTTAATGTAATTCAAATAATTGGATTTACAACATATATACAAACGGACTAATGGATGGAGAGTTGTTTCATTGGCACTCACACCACATCTTCCTATGTCTAAGAATATTTAAAATTGAATAAAGTTTAAAAGCAACAATAAAACCACCTCACAAGACTACAGGGGATGACAAAATAAATACAATGTTTGGTCTTAATTGAAAATAATATATAAATATTGTGTAAATTGGTTCGCTTTCATTATGTTTAGATTATTTCATGTGGCATCCATCTTCAATCAGTAAATAAACTAGTAATTTTTGTGGTACGCATTCTGAATCCCAAACAAAATTGCTCATGCTACTAATGTACAAAATATAATATGTCAATTTTAAAGTGTGTCATGTAATCTGTTCATAGCTGTGATCGTCTAGTCGTTGGCACAGAGAGAAAGACTTTGATACCAACAGTTCAAGTTCAAGTTGGAAAAACTATTTTTTTTCATTTTACTGTTTTACTCTACCAAAATATGTGTTTGAATCTGAAAAGTATTTATATTTCATTTTTCAAAACAAGTTGACAATTTTGTTTCTAGTTTGATAGTCAAAGAAGTAGTTTTACAGTTGTAGCTTATCACAATTTATTCACACTAGAAACAGTTAAATGTTGATCTCTATTTGGACCATTTATAATCAAACAAACAAAAAGTGATGGTATCATAATACTAATTCCAAAAGTAAGAATTTGTTATGATGAAAAGGGGAAGGCCTTGTACGTTTAAAGTGATAAGTGTAATGTGTACATGGATGTTTATTTTATAAAGAAACTGTTCTAATAAGTAATATTCATAATTCCTAGATTTTACGGTGTTATTTATTTTATTATATAGCAGAAAGACAAACATACACTTTATTGACATGTATTGACAAATATACGCGTTAAGAGTGATATTAAAATATTCTTTTATATAAGCTCTCGTGGTCTAGTGATATCATGCATAGACTTCAGACTTCACTGACGAAAATACGTGCGGGTTCGAACCTTTCATCTGTTACTCGTTTTTGAGAGGATTACATTTCGTAAGTTAAAAGCTTAAAGTTATGACATAAATTATCTTAAGTTAACATGGTGGTCAATGGATTCTTAAAAAAAATCCGCTGTTAGAACAATAGACTGACGTCAGAGAAATGGGTTAAGTTATGAATAAAATACCAAAAAATACGGCACTTCTGATAGAAACTTCGAATAGGCCTAGCCACCGTCATCTACTTCATTTTTTGTTGGCATTGCAAAAGGAATTTGAATAAAATTTCATATGTTTAATCAACAATGAAATGAATAGTTCATTAGCCTGAATATGATCTTGTAGAAATGATACAAAAACTGTTAAATGTGTATAGTATATGCTATCACCAGCTTGATTGTTCAGTGCAGGAACAACATTTTAATGTCTTGATAGATATTCATATTTTTCATTTTTTTTGCACTTTTCTTTATTAAAAGGAAGTTCACATTGTGTTTAGTTGCTGCATACAGTTTGCATTTCTGTAAATATTGACAATGAAATTTCCCATAGGATTTTTTTTACGGCTCAAACTGTACCACTTTTACTATGAAGTTTTGAAAAAAATCTTATCCTAGAATTGAAAGTTCATTCGCACCACAATTTTTTTCAAAAGGTCAAAATATAGGGCTGTGTGGCATATTGCAACGTTTATATTCCCTGAAATTCTCATAGTTTAAACTACCCCTACCTTGAATGAAAGGTTACCACAGATCTCAATGTAAACAATATGCACATGTAAATGTACTGGTAAAGTCCGCGGATGACCTAGAATAGTTAACACCCCTACAGCAATTAAACCTATTTGGATATGGGCGGTCTTTAGATAGATAAGAAATGTAATAAACAGCTGATGCTGAAAATGTAAACAATAACACATGCTGAATAGACAAGAAATAAATATAAATAAAATATTTTACTGTACACATTATTTCATATCTAATTTCCAGATTAAATATATAGATAAAGAATAAAAATAACAGTTAAATAAAATTAATCCACTTTCTTTATTTCTTTTGTCATAACTCCATAATTTTTTGTCAGACAAACTTCATATTTTTATGCAGTATTATAGTTTAGAAAACTGCCTTGTCTATCAAAATTGTGGTCACAGATGAATGGAGTTTATTTGTCTTTTCAATATTATTCCTATAAGAGTAATTAAGATGGAGGTTTATAATTTTTCTTTCCTTCCTTGGTGCATTTCTCCTTTCAGGATTCCAAATAGATGTAAAGCCTCTGTCCACATTTTCATTCCAGTGACAGACAGCTAAACAGGCTAGTGTATTATAATTTGCATCACTAAACACCATTCTCTTATCCTGAAACATGTTCATTGTATTGTTAAAACTTTCTACATATGATGTGGCACGTGCAAGAACAAAATGATCTGGATTTTTGAAAATTACAAATTTATGGATTACACTTAGAAGTTGTTTTTCTGCTATAGGTTTATCGATGGTTGACCATTTAGGTTCATAATTTAAATCCCTTTTACATCTGGAGTCTGCGTGACATTTAGCATGGTTGTTTTTGTAATGTTCCACAACATTAATCAAAAGGTCCTTCAGCTCTTTAGGATTTTGTTCGCAATTACGACTTGCCCAATTGAAGTGGGTGGCTACTGATTCTACCTTGTCCTCAAGCTGTTCAGACCACGTTTTACCTTGTAAATATTTAGGTCCATGGGAAAAAAAATTCATGGCACTTTTCACTGCTTTTATTCCATGCCATGAATCATTCTGGTTTACTACTCCAGATTCACGTACCAACTTGTTTATACTTATGTTCCAGTCATGTGAATGAATACCCACTTTTACATCATTATCATCTAAGTACTGGTATATTCTTTTAGTTCCAAGTTTTTCGGTTCTCTGTGATACAAAGTCGTCTGCTTTAGTGATATGTTCACATTTTAATACTTTGTGCATTTTCTCTCTTATGGCTACAACACTTGAATCCTTAGCGTTTTTTTCTCCAGCCATGTCGGGCATCGGTCATAATGTCAATACTTGTTAAGTCTTCATACATGCCAACTTCTTCCATCAATGCAGTCTCAACGCTGTCGTTGTATTCTTCGTCTACAAACCGTTTATATTTATCAAACATGTAACTTTGTTAAGACTTATTGATATGTCCAATATTGGCCCCCTGTGAAAATCGGTTGTAATGTACCGGTAACATTCCACTACATTCATATCCGTGGAAGATTCTTGAATTAACCATATATTCTCCATTTGGCAAATACGGAGATGACGACCAAAGTACAGAATGATGCTTATCCTTGTCACATGTCAATCTAATCGCTGCTACATGTCCTTTTTGAGTTCGTTTTTTTAATTTAAAGTGACCTGTACAAAATGATGAATGATTTTCTGAAACAATGACCAATTTCTGTAAAGAAGTTTCAGCTGTCACAAAAAGTTGCTGATCAACATACTTTTTCTCACCTGAATATATGTGTTTAAATTCATATTTTCCATTTTGATCTCAGAGTTGTCTAGACTGTGGGTAGAAATTAATTCATCCAGTAATTTCTCCAAAATGTAAGCATTATTTACAGGGTGATTCATCTCTTTCACTATAATACTTCGTACATTTAATCCAATACATCTTACTATCATCACCAGGTACAGATATTTTAAACAAAATGGATCTAGGTCCAAGAGGAGAACTTGATACCTGCATGATGCGTGAGCCTGTATCATCAGGAGTTCTGTAATCTCATATAAAAATGACATTATTTGCTTATTGAATTTTTTTTTTAATTGTTTTCCTCATTTCTTTAGATAAAAAGAAGAATATGAATTATAATTGTGATATTAAGAATATATGAATTATTTCAAGAAAAAAAAAGTACTGACCCTAAGTAAAATGCTACATAAAACTAGCCAGGAATCTCAGCATGACAGAACCAATTATTTGTCTTTTAATTTGGTTGATTAATTTCTTCATGTAAAAGTTACAGATACAAGTCTGATTTTTATTATGTGTGAGGAATATCAGCTGTTCTACACACAAAATAAATAGAACAAATAGAAGGTCTTAGAAATTCCTAAATGCCATGTGATAGAACATAATACTGTCCACAAATCTTATATCAAAATTTTGGAGGGAAAGTTGTTTTACACAAGTTTCTACATATAAGTGTATAGTTATCTCTGCAAATATGTCAAATGAGAACACAAAATTATCACTTTTTGTAAATGAAGAACAGAAAGAAACAATTCTTAGTTTGTTTGGATATTATAACTGGGATGTGAATGAATTGAATGATGAGCAAGCAACTTGTGTGAATAAATCAACCCAAACTGATTAAATACTTCAAAATGATGACAATGCGAATGAGGACACAGAAGTAAACAGATTTGTTATCCAGCAAAATGAAGATAGAGATGCATCTCCTTTCTGTTTATGTTAAACCATGAATTACTGATGAAAGCAACATACAAATGTGGTGGGAGACAGAGGGTCAGCAAAGACACAGGAGAAATAACAGTTTAAGAAAGGATAAATATAAATATTTTTGGACAATGCTGTACCATAGAGATGTTTGGAGAGATGATAGATATCAGGAAAGAAAATTACGAGCCTTGGCACGTGATTCAAAATTAACAAAAAATATCTGGCATAAACGAGATATAATGCCAAATTGTGTATTGAAAGTTGTGCGAAACTGGCACCCAAATCCTGATAACATCCCATACATGGGCCACCTATAGGAATAAAAATTGTCAAGTGAAAATTTTATAGATTAATATTCTTACCTAGTTTTGTTTTAAATCCAGACCTCATAAAACATCTTATTCTTAAAGATACTGAAAAAGTGATCACATGGTTAAGTGGATTATCAGTACATTATTGCATGTAGTATATTATCTAGCACGATTCACATATTTAACACTACTTCCTGTGTAAATATAAACAAGCTGTTGCTATGGGTATCTCCTCCTCATCTGTCAATCACTTGATTTGAATTTGAAAAATATTGCACCTCAGAATTTCATTTTAAAATATTTTAATTATTAATCATAACTTTTTCAATCTGTTTGGCTCTAAATTTTTATTTTGTATGTTCCCCCCTCTGCACATTTTTTTTTGCAAAAAAAGTAATTAATAAATAAGAAATATAAAAAAGTGTTCCTTAGACCTAAACCCTGCCTTTTATATATATCCATTTTTTCGAAAATTGTCCCTTTTATACCCTAGCCCCAATCTTTAACATTCCTAAGTTATGTCTCTGTGAGATGGTACACAGAGAGCATAAATGGGAACCAGTATGTAAACAAAATTAATTTTCTATGAATATTCAAGATCTCCCCAAAAGAGGCGTGTTTTGAGAAACAGCTGTATTTACAAAGTGCAACCTGTATGACCAATAATTAGTACAAATGCATAATCAGACTTCTCTTCGCTGTAGTATTTGAATTTGTTCTGTTCCATTTCATAAACTATAAAATGAAATATTTCGGATGCATACTCGTTTAAAAACAAAAAAATCTTACCTTACACAATATATATATATGCCTTGAAAGTACTTCATTCGAACCTTTATTTTATAGTTTTTAAAACGTAAATATACCAACGCATAACATTTCAAGCTGTAAGAAATGTGTATTATCACTCGATAAAACAAGGACTGCCTCGAAAAAGTCCGGACATGAAGTAATAAATTTAGTCTCAAAATGTCGTTTTCAATGCAATAAAAAAATAATTGTAAACTGTCTGAATATCTAATGATATAAAGATTCCATGTATGCAATTCCGTCGACATTTGCATTGGTATGCGTGCGAAAACGGCTTTATTATGTATTTTGGAATCAAAGCCTTGTTAGGGTAAATTTAACTTTTTTTTACAAAACAGTGTCAGAACGATAATATATTTGTCTCTCAACTGCAAACATACCTTATAAAACCTTGAATATCAAACTCAAGCTTCTATTTCACGTCTTGTCAGAAACGAAGTCTGTTTGTTTACATTTTTGATCATATTAACTCGAAAAAATGTGGTCACACTCGAAAAAGCCCGAATAAATCATTCGAAATACCACGATCCTAGCCGAAAACTATACTTACCGTGATGACATTAAATCTGTCTTACATCATTGTAATCGTTGTAAAAAAAAAAGAGAAACGCTGGTTATCCTCAACAGGTGATTATAATTGCCTCAATTGTTGTTCTCTGATAATAACCGATTACACAACTGAGATTTTAGGTTGCTAGTGTTGTGAATGTGACTTTGTCTTCATGTCCGTAATGTCGCATAACAGTTTTAACGTTGTTTCCCGTATTTTTGACGTTGTGTGATAGTGACGTGAGAGGGAGTTGTGTTGCCTGATGGACAAAATGGCTGAATGTTTGTACTGTCGGAGTGTATGTCGTGTATTTTGTATTTTATGTAACGTCTGTATATACATATAGTGTGAATAAATCGTGACTGTTATTTTCTACAAAGATGGTGTTAAGTTATAAATTTATGAACGCTCGGAATTCTACGTTTACAACATTACGTCAAAAATAAGGGAAACAACGTTAACACTGTTTTGCGACATTACGGACATGAAGACAAAGTCACACTCACGTGTACAACACTAGCATATTTCTGAGTTGACAATGGCTTATATTATGTTTTCTTTATTCTATAATTGAAAGGTTTCAATATGTCATCAGTCTTATAATACTTGACCAGTCCATCTCTAAATATATACACACTTTGTGATTATTGTATTTACTAGTAAAATTGAGAATGGAAATAGGGATGGTGTCAAAGAGACAACAACCCGACCAAGTGAAAAAACAACAACAGAAGGTCACCAACAGGTCTTCAATGTAGCGAGAAATTCACGCACCCGGAGGCGTCCTTCAGCTGGCCCCTAAACAAATATATACTAGTTCAGTGATAATGACCGCCATACTAATTTCCAAATTGTACACAAGAAACTAAATAATACAAGACTAACAAAGGCCAGAGACTCCTGACTTGGGACAGGCGCAAAAATGCGGCGGGGTTAAACATGTTTGTGAGATCTCAACCCTCCCCCTATACCTCTAACCAATGTAGAAAAGTAAACACATAACAATACGCACATTAAAATTCAGTTCAAGAGAAGTCCGAGTCTGATGTCAGAAGATGTAACCAAAGAAAATAAACAAAATGACAATAATACATAAATAACAACAGACTACTAGCAGTTAACTGACATGCCAGCTCCAGACTTCAATTAAACTGACTGAACGATTATGATTTCATCATATGAACATTAGGCACAATCGTAGCTCAGATGTTTTCTGATTCCAGACCTTTGCAATATGTAATTAATACAGTATAATATAAATCAAACAGTTAAAAGGGCAGTACGTAATCGTGTATACGTAGCAGTACTTCTTGAAGTTATTGCATGATTTACATTCATCACTCTATCTTAAGTTTTATTTTTAATTTGCTTGTGGTTGTCGTTCGTTTATGTCTTACATATTTGTTTTTCGTTAATTTTTTTGCATAAATAAGGCCATTAGTTTTCTCGTTTGAATTGTTTTACATTGTCTTATCGGGGCCTTTTATAGCTGACTATGCGGTATGGGCTTAGCTCATTGTTGAAGGACGTACGGTGACCTACAGTTGTTAAAGTGTGTGTCATTTTGGTATTTATGTGGGTAGTTGTCTCATTGGCAATCATACCACATCTTCTTTTTTATATTAATCAGTTTTGGGTTTTGGAAACTTTAATAAAAAAAGCTTATTTGATTGATAAAAAATCACTGAAATTCAATTGACTAAATCTTTCATAATTCAATGTCGCAACGTGTAGAAAAAAATACATTCATTTGGTATGGAAACTAACAAACAAATATATCGAAAGATCTGTATTCCAACGACAATCCTTACCACTTCTAATACAATGCGTATTCAATTTTAGTAACACTAGGAACTGTCAAGTAAAAAAGAATCATTTTTCAGTATATGGAATAAAAACAAAAGTAGAATTGTTAAATCATTTTTACATTATTTCAGTGCTACTCTTAGTGTGAAGAGGGTCCTCATTCATATATTTCAGATCAGAGAGTCAAAGATGATGCCAATTTGACATTATATACATTTAAGATATTGACTTAATATACCTGTTATAGAATGACAATCACGAAGACATATTTAGTCAAATTAGTTATGCACCAAGTCCTGCCAATATGATATTTTATCCACATTGTATGGACAACAATGTCTAAACGATGTTATTTTGTCAGGATTCGATTGTAGCTTAAAAACAGATGTTTAAAGTTCAAAGCAAATGTTTACATAACCAGTCAAAACTATAAAAAAAAAAAAAAAAAAAAAAGCTAACTGACATGTACAGGCTAATGTATTGTGTCTTGTGAATGTGGTGTATGCCCCTTATAATGTACACTAAGGGTGCTTTGTGTGCAAACATATAACATATTCTTATTTCTATACTTGCAGATTGATATATTTGAGATTTATAATGCGTTTTAAACACAATAAAATGGTCTAATCAATGTTATATTTTCCTAGCTTTGCTCAAATAAAAGCGTCAGGTGTTTTATTTTTATAATTTTAGAGATATAGTCAGCAATCAAATTGAAGTGATAGAGGACACAGATTTTCTTGGATGTTCGTCGCTAATAACTTTGTAAATATCATAAACATCAAAGGAGTAGGTCCGGTAAGGTCCAGTTTTGGCCTCAAATATCAGGTTACGAAATATTTTGAACATTTTTTAAACACTCGAGTGTCTATTTCAATTGATTCAATTAATTTATGTGAAAGATTTTAAGTGATTAAGTCATTAAAAACGCTCCAATTCAAGCTCAAATATGAAAAATCTATCAAATACGCAAAAAATCGTCAATTTTCAGATGGTTTTTGTCAAAAATGAAAGTGGCCGCATCCGTGTTCATCCTCAACCGTTATATATGTTATGTATTATCATGAAATACAACTTACATTCCAATATAATGAATGAACACGAATGCGGCCACTTTCATTTAAGACAAAACCGTCTAAAATTTAACTAAAATACTTAAATCGGAAGATTTCAGTAATTTACCATGACTTTAAGATGTTGGTACCCGATACATGTGCATTGTATTTTCAAAAAACAGCCCACATTTATAAAGCAGAAGCATTCTACTTTCAGAAAAATTGCTAAAAGATTTCATTTTCACAATTTTGTAAAACAGCTATATTTTTGGGCCAAAAAAGGAGTCTTACTGAATCTACTCCTTTTATGCAATATGCAAATGCATTATTGAAAACAAAAACAACTCGCTGCTCGTTATATGATATATTTGTTTTTTGCCTTTTCTAATTTCCGATGTTCTTAAACATGTTACGAGGTATTTTAAATGGAATTTGGATTTTTGATATTTTTTTCGTCGTTTTAATTCGCTGGATTTATGAGTATACCGTTGTCAGTCCATCTGCCCATCGCTAACATGTAGGGAAAACAACCTCATTACACACCTAAACCAATGTGCATGACACGTTTGTGAATTGTTTATATCTGTTGACGCAAGCTCATTTTTGATATTCTAAATTTTTTTTTTACGAGTCACAGGTTTTTTTTTCAAGGGAGATGTTGCAGTTCTTTCAAAATAACTCAAAATTTGTTGAATCGTTTATACCTAATGTAATCTCCATTTTGATATATTAAATTTTAGCTTTAAAGTTTCCTCGTTGCATGTCAATGATTTTAATCATAAAACATGGGTGTATTAATTTTTATTCAACAACAGATTCACTTTCTGCTGTTAACAATATACATCTCTAGTCCAGCATTCAAGTGAAGTGTCCCTGTTTGTTAATACCAGGAGTCCAGGGTTGTTTTCTGGTAACATGGGTTTATTAGGGACAATAATACAACAGTACTTTAAGCAGATTTTATGAAGCTATGGTGACTGGTTAAATTCTATATAAATATCTGCCCTTTCGTTTTTTAATTTTTTGTTGTTTTTTTACTGATATTACACTGATATTTCTAAAAAAAAAAAGGCTAGGGCGCATGTGCTCATGAAGCAGTTTTGTATTCTATTGTAAATTATTTTTATCTATTTTTCGCTGATTTCTGTTTTTCTGTTAGCTTACTAAGGATCTTTTTTCACTTTTTAGAAGGACACAAAATGCCAAGGTTAGTTTATATACTTTTGCGAATATATTTTGATTCAGAATTGCTTCTGTAAAAATAAGATGGCCTCACAATGTATTCCAGTAAATCTAGCATAGATTTGACCCTAACCTTGAAGTAATTGCAACAGAAGATGTTTAAGTTTTAATCTTTAGCATTATATCCCAAATATACGCAGAAAACGTCCCATAATGATAAAATCCAACTTGAGGAAAACTAGACAATCATTATTTAGAATTCCTATGGAGATTTACATTGATAACTCTGCAAAATAAAAAGCAGAAATATCAATAAAAATTGATACATAGTTATAACTTTACTGCTTCTATTCAATAGAAAGTATTGAATATTGATATTTTAGCCGTCTTTAGTGTATAACAAACATATCTCTGAAGGTGTGTTCATATCTGTTATCAAACTAAAACCTAGATTTCATAATTCATTATTTGACCATTTATTAGATTTGTTTAGCATGTCAAGGTAAATAATCTCAAATTGAATAAAACTAATTAGGCATATATCCTTCTGATTGTGGTTTAAAGTTTCTTTACACAATGTAAATGCTGAACAAATATGATTAACAGATATAAACAATACCAAGTATTGTCATTATTTTTTCAAAATGGTCACAAGGCCATAAATTTGCAATTTCTTTAATAAAAAATATTTAAAAAAAATTAATCAAATACCCTTATAAACCACTTTGGTTTTGTACATTTCACGAGCAGAAGATTGTATAATATAGTCAAATACGAACTAATAACCCCATCGAAGTATCATATTTAATATGAACTTTAAAAACAATCAACCAAAAACTGACAAAAAATGGCTATTTTTTACGTAGTTATCTCCCTTTCCAATGTTAATTTTTATAAGAAATTTTAGATGCAAATTTGAGTTTTCCTCAAATTTGATTTTATGGGATTTTTTTCTGTGTATATTGGGGGCTTAATGCTAAACATTAGAACTAAAACATTTTTTGTTGCAATTATTTTGAGGTTCAAACTTAGTTTTACTGGACTAAAGCTATATTTTATCATTAAGGTGGTAGTTTTGTTCGTTTAATTTTCATAGCATTTATTTTTAAACTTTTACAAAAATATAAAAATCTCAAAACATTTGAACCAACAATTTTATCAGAAAAAATACACTGGTGTCTTCATTTAAAAATGCCTGTACCAAGTCAAGAATATGACAGTTCTTGTCCATTCGTTTTTTATGCGTTTTGTTATTTGATTTTGCCCTGTGATTATGGACTTTCCGAATTGATTTTCCTCTAAGTCAGTATTTTTGTGATTTTACTTTTTTCATAGCAGTTTGACAAACAATAGTTTTGATCATTGAGAAGCTTAATATTCCATTAACAACACGTTAAGATGCGTACAAAGGGTTTTCTCCCTGTAGTGTTAGGTACCATCTTAAATTGGTTATATGTTACGTTTCTTAGTTGCAACATAGTCCTTACATGATTCTGTATCATACTGATGAAATGTAAACCGGGTCAAGGATGTCTCAGTGAATTTTCGACTAGCAATGTGAATGTAATCACACTTTCAAGCAAATATTACTTTTTTGTTATTTGCAGGACCATTTTGTTTATAAAATTGTCATCGTTGATTTTATAGAGTATGGAAGATTCAGCTAAAAGGCCAAGTGAGATTTTCCCATCACTTGGCGTCCGTCGTCCGTCGTCCGTCGTCGTCTGTCGTCGACGTCCTGCGTCCGTCGTCGTTAACTTTCACAAAAATCTTCTCCTCTGAAACCACTGGGCCAAATTAAACCAAACTTGGCCACAATCATTATTGATGTATTTAGTTTAAAGTTTGTGTTTAATTACCCGGCCAATCATCCAAGATGGCCGCAATGGCTAAAAATAGAACATAGGGGTAAAATGCAGTTTGTGGCTTATAACTCAAAAAACAAAGCATTTAGAGCAAATCTGACATGGGGGTAAAATTGTTTATCAGGTCAAGATATATCTGCCCTGAAATTTTCAGATGAATCAGACAACCCATTGTTGGGTTGCTGCCCCTAAATTGGTAATTTTAAGGAAATTTTACTGTTTTTGGTTATTATCTTGAATATTATTATAGATGGAGATAAACTGTAAACAGCAATAATGTTCAGCAAAGTAAGATTTACAAATAAGTCAACATGACCAAAATGGTCAGTTGACCCCTTTAGGAGTTATTGCCCTTTATAGTCAATTTTAACCATTTTTCGTAAATATCTATGATCTTTTACAAAAATCTTCTCCTCTGAAACTACCGGGCCAAATTTATCCAAACCTGGCCACAATCATCATTGATGTATCTTGTTTAAAAATTGTGTTTTTCTACCCGGCCAACCAACCAAGATGGCCACCACGGCTAAAAATAGAACATGGAGTTTAAATGCAGTTTTGGTTATTACTCAAAAACCAAAGCATTTTGAGCAAATCTGACAAAGGGTAAAATTGTTTATCTGGTCAAGATCTATCTGCCCTGAAATTTTAAGATGAATGGGACAACTCGTTGTTAGGGTGCTGCCCCTAAATTGTTAATTTTAAGGAAATTTTGCTGTTTTGGGTTATTATCTTGAATATTATTATAGATAGAGATAAACTGTAAACAGCAATAATGTGCAGCAATTTAAGACTCAAAAATAAGTCAAAATGACCAAAATGGCCAATTGCCCCCTAAGAAGTTATTGTCCTTTACAATCAATTTTAAACAATTTTCATAAAATTTGTAAATTTTTACTAACATTTTCCACTGAAACTACACGGACAAGTTCATTATAGATAGAGATAATTGTAAGCAGCAAGAATGTTCAGTAAAGTAAGATGTATAAACACATCACAATCACCTAAACACAATTTTGTCATGAACTGTCTGCTTCCTTTGTTTAATTCACATATACCAAGGTGAGCGACACAGGCTCTTTAGAGCCTCTAGTTGCATTTCCTTGCTGAGGTAAAATACGTTAAACATAATATTGTGAAAAGTATTTTGCTTGTGGAATGCTTGGCTGACCAAGCTACAATATATTGTTTCTAATGATAGTTACTATGGTATGTCATTTTAGTAACTAGACGAAAAAAACAAACTCGTGTTGAACATTGAACTCTCCAAAAAAAAAAAAAATCAATACATAAACTACATAAGTGTCCTTACAAACAACGGTATATTGCTGGGTTTTCGAAGTGAACTACGAAAATTATTTCTAAATTATTATTATCTATTTTATCAGTAATCAAAGCGGAGCTTTAAAGTTATAGTGAAACTGCCTACTCTAGAGGTGGCGTGAATCAGATGTGGATAAAAATGCCAACGACCTTTTAGAGTACAAACACTCAAAGACTCTTTGATAAATAAACATTTGACTTTTCTACGTATACACTTTACATAAGTATTCCCCATTCCAAACTTAAAGGCAAATTGAAAGTCTTGGTATTATTATGTTTCATGAAACAGAATGGCCAACGTAAAAACAAGTATCCTGTCTTCGGAAGGGCTAAATCTTACTCTGACTCAAACAAAAAATTCTCTGAAACTGATATATTCAAGATGATTGATTTTTAAAATCAACAACATATTTCTTACTTTTTGAGGGCGTGTTTTTCAACAGTCTGACGGCATTCCGACTGACCAATTGTGCCCCTCTTCTTGCCGACATGTTCCTTTATTATTTTTTTTTAAAGTGATTTTTTTTTATTGTAACAAATAGACTAGCACAACATGTATGAACAAAGGTGTACAGAATGGCATTTTCACACAAAAGAAGTATTAAATAAAAAAAAACACAATTGAATATATATGATGGTGCAATAGTAGGTTGAAAATAAATAAATATCTTATAACATTGAAGTCTTACTTGTTCTTGTAATGTACATAAATGAAGTTTTACAAATTTTAACATTTATTATTTATTCTATGATGGGGGTCCAGGGACTCCAGTATTTGTTATATTCCTCTACAGAGAGGTTTTTAAATGAAACGTATTTTTCTAAATTTAAGTGTTCCTTTAAAAAGTTTTTTAGAACATTTAAATTTGGCAAAACTTCTCGTAGTTTTTTTTTCGGTAAATGTAGTATTTTGAAAATAGAATAATCTTATTTTTAACAAAATTCAATTTAACATTTTCGATGATACCAAATAAAATAATCATAATATTCAAATGCAGTTCAATATTTGTCATTTCAAAAATCCAAATGTTTAGTGCGTGCCAGAGACTGGCGACCATCGGAAAGCTCCAAAATAAATGTTCTATGGTCTCTGGTCCTTCTTTACAAAATGTACACATGTTGTTACTATCTTTTTTCATCTTGTAAAGTAGTGAATTAGTTCCGAAAATTCTATGGATAATTCTACATTGGAACCAGCAAAGCTTAGTACTTTTACTACATTTTATACACGAAGTGTGTATTTTTTTCCAGTTCATATCAGTCATATTAAGATGGTTCTCCCATTTTTCCTTTGCAGCAAATGTAACATATTTTTCATTCAATATTTTGTACATGTACTTTGAACCTTTTTTTTATTCAAAAAAGATACTTATGTTAAATGGTAGTATTGCATGAATTTTTTTCTCCTTTACTTCAATATTGATCGAGTTTAACCACTCATAATAATGTAAAATATTTGGCCTAAATTGATATAATTGTTGAAATTTTTGAAATGACATAACTTTGCCCTGGTCATCTAACAAATCTTGCACTGTCCAAATTCCCGCATTTGCCCAGTTTTTATAGTAGACTCTTGGACCACCAATTTTAAAGATTTCTACCTCCCATAAAGAATACGACAGAATTTCATCAATACATCTTTGTTTTCGAATTTGATTAAGGGTTTTCCAAGCATCAAAAACCTCTTGCCAAAATTTATTTGAAGACCTTTTAATAGGCCCAATATAACTTATTTCAATAAAATTTATTTGCTCCACAATAGAGACTAATCTCACCCACTTTGAATTCGAATTATACAAACGTCTCACCAATGTAAGTTTTAGTCCCTGTATAAATGCTTTTGAATTTAGAATTTTTAAACCCCCTTATAATGCTCTTGACATAAAAGATCTCGCTTGACCTTATCTGGTTTATTATCCCAGATAAAAGCATACATTTTATTTGTTAAATTAAGTAACATATTCTCATCTGGACTAGGGATAGATAGAAACGAAGAATTAAATTTAGCTATGACCAAAGTTTTTAAAATGGTAATCTTTCAAAAGGGGGTGAGATACTGTTTTGACCATTTGTTCAAAGTGTTGTCTATATCATCTAAAACTGGCCTATAATTCAAATTAATCATTCTATCTAGATCGACTGAAAACGTAATTCCAAGTAGTTTAAATGTACTGGAGCCCCATTTCAATCCCCACTTTACACAAATTTGATCCTGACCATGTTTTTGCTACCCATTTAAATAACACTTGTTTTTTTCTATATTAATCTTAAGTCCCGAGATTTCAGCATACAATTGGAGAACAAGAAGAGATGCATTGGGCGACTCTGGCGAGCCATCTTAAATCAAGGATGTATCATTTGCATATTGAGAAAGTACAAACTTTGTATCATCTATAGTAATACCCTTTATCTCCTTACTATTTCTTACCAAAATGCCTTATATTTCTGCACATAGCAAGAAAATATAAGGGGATAAAGGATCTCCCTGTCTACAGCCTCTCTCTATAGCGAAGAATTCTGACAGACAGCAGTTTTGTGTCACCGCAGCTGTTATATTGTTATAGAACCCAGGATATAACAGATTCATCAAAATTAAAATATCTTAATGTATCATAAAGAAATGACCACGATATGGAATCGAATGCATTCTCAAAAACAATCAGCAGGAGAATTCCTGGAATATTATTTTCTTCAGTAAAATGTAAAATATCATATAAAAATCGACAATTTTCGCCTACCAGTATATATCTACCTGGAACAAAACCAGTTTGATCTGAACTTATTAATTTTGACAAAACAGATTTTATTCTCTCTGCTATACAGCTTGATGCCAATTTATATGTAGAATTTAGTAAAGTAATAGGTCTCCAATTTTTAAGAAATTGTTTTGGTTTACCATCTTTTGGAATACATGTAATCACTCCCTGCCTCTGGGTGACAGACATTTGGCCCTTCCCATATCCAGGACTTTTGTTATTGTTCATCCTCTTTAATGCTGCAGTTAATTCAGAAAAATTAATATCTCCCTCCAATAATTGCTTTTCATCCTCGCTAAGCTTCGGTATCTCGTCATAACAACATTCCCGTGTTAAATCAACCTTTTTTAAACAATTTTGTTTTCTATAAAGTTTTTCATAAAACACCTTTGTCTGATTTAAGATTTCTTTTTGTTCCTCCACTATAACACCATTTTCTAAAGTAAGTTTTTGAATAGTCTTATTAATATAGTTTCTAGTCTCTAGATTAAAAAAACAATTGGTAGGTTTTTCTCCTTCTTCAATCCACTGACTTCTTGACCTAACATATTGTCCCTGAACCTTCTTTTGTCTATACATTTTAAGTTCTGCTTTTTTCTGATCAATTTCTTCCAGATTTTCTACTGTTGAGCATTTTCTTCTAATTGCTTTAATTTTGAAATAATTTCATTTTCAATTTGTATACCCGCCTTTTTTTATAAGAGGCATATGAAATAGTTTTACCGCGTATTTCTGTGAGTAGAGTTTCAAAAAATAACTGGTCATCAACAGTAAATTCAATTTCAGAGTTGTCAATATTTTGTAAATTTTCATCTCTATATATCTTGACGGCATATTGTTCTTTTACTATACTTGTGATTTTTTTTTTTATCTCTTTAACATAGTCAGTATCATGAAGGAGGGAATTATTAAACTTCCAAAGGTCTCTGCCTTTTATAAATTCATTAATCTTGAAAGAAAAGACCACATGTGAATGATCAGACCTGTAACTATTATCAATTTTAACATCATTAACAAAGTGAAAAATATTATCAGAAATCAGAAAAAAATCTAAACGAGATTGTTTAAAGGTTTTTTTTTCTCCAAGTAAATCTTTTCAGATTGGGGTGTAATTCTCTAAATGGATCATCTAGATTAAAGTCTTCATCTAGCTGTAATACTTTTTCTCTAGACTTTGGGTTGTTGATATTAACATAATTATGGGTATCAAGATTAAAACTTTGAATGAGGTTAAAATCACCACAAAGAATACAAGATTGGTTATCAAATTCCTCAATAATGTCAGCCACCTGTTGATAAAAGCAAGGAGTGTCTACATTTGGCCCATTAATATTTACTAAGGTAATTCTTTGTTCTTCAATTGTTATGTCCAATCCAAGAAGATTTCCACCCTAATATTTTTTAACTTTGTGAATGTGAATATCATTAAAAAGATGGCCACACTTCTCTGATTGGATGTAAATGAATTGAAAAGGCATTCTCCCTTCCACTGATTTTTAATATTTAATTCATCTTGTTCTGTAAAATGTGTATCCTGAAGACAATATATATTAAAAATCAAAATTGACTTTAAATAGTTCAAAAAATCTCTCCGTTTCTCTTTTGTATACAGACCTTGACATTTATAAGAAAATATTTTAAGAATATCACCCTTCATGCATGCGTTTAGCTTTATCAATATTTATAACTCTAATGATGAGAGAGTATACATGAATATACCATGAAATTTGTGAAATCAAGGGACTTTTAAAGTTCTTTTCCTTTAAAACTGTATAGTTTTTCCAGATGTGTGAAACCTTAAGACATATTTGTAATTTACAATAAATACATATAAAAGAAAACATAAAATACAATAGCAAAACAAAGTCCAACATTAAAATCAAATACTAAATTTGTACTAGAGACATTCACTGTTGTTGTATAGGATATTCACTCTAAATGGTCTAAGGGAGATAACTCAAAAGAAATTTCAATAAATACATTGGATTCAGGTGGAAATTTAATTTGAGCAAACCCAACAGTGAATATCTGTATAGTTCATGTAATGTACATATTTTGAAAGATTATTTCATTCCTATAATTTTATATTACATTAAGTTCCTTTTTTATTATGAGGCTGGTTTCTTACAGCAACTTCTTAGGCAGAAAGACAAGAAGTGAGCAATATCCTTTAACTTTACTTTTTCGCTATGAAGATGATGTTCTCTCATTAAATAATTCAAAATTTGGTGACTATGTTGAACGCACCTATCCCATCGAATTGGTGATAAAGGGTACAACAGATACAGCTCTGTACGTCTGCTTCTCATCTTGACTTACATCTAGAAATTGACAACGAGGGTCGGATCAAAACAAAATTTTACAACAAAACTAATGATTTTAGCTTCCCAAATGTTAACGTTCGATTTCTATGTAGCAACATACCAGCAGCACCTGTAGACGGAGTTAATATTTCCCTATCGATACGATATGCCAGGGCTTGTGTTTTCTATCATTACTTCCTAATTGCGAAGTTGAAATCATTCACTCGGACATGTAACGGACGCAATTACGCAATTTTGACTGTTATGGAATAGTTATCAAAAGTACCAGGATTATAACCTGTGTGGAATAACCGTTTCACAGACGATGCCGGATATGTTCCTTATTTTGTAACTACAATCCCCTCCCCTTTTCACGAATATGACCTACTGAATTAAATTATTAATTTGGTTTGTAATAACATGAGCAACACGACGGGTGCCACATGTGGAGCAGGATCTGCTTACCCTTCTTGAGCACCGGATATCTAACCCAGGTTTTTGTGCATTAAAGTGTGATTAAATTTTTAGAAAACCCTCCATCTGGTATCTTTCGTTCCTCTTTTGTAATGAATATTATTGACAAATTCCATAACAAATTTCACATATTATTGCATGAAAAGAATTTTAAAAAAATCAACTGAATATTTTGATCACTCTCTGTTTTGAAGTCGATCTATTTCTCCATACTCTTTCGTACTTTTTTGTAACTGTCAAAGTGAGAGGTCGGATAGTTCTAACACCAGGTTTATTTCACTATATTCTGCATAAGAAAATGCCTGTTCCCAGTTCGGATTATGACAGTTGTACATTCGTTCGATGTGCTTGAGCATTTGATTTTGCCATTTGATGAGGAACTTTCCATTTTGAATTCTCCTTAGATTTCAGTATTTTTTTTGTGATTGAACTTTTGAAGACAAATATCTATAAAACATTTTAGATATATCCAAAACAATTTACTGACAGAGATTAGAAATGAAACCTTCAAAGGTCTGACATCGCTTCAAACACTGTGAGTATATCATGTATATGTTACATTGAATAAGATTATAGCTCTAATCAACTGAATTTGCACGAAATAACTATTTGAAACCTGGAGATTAACGTAATCTTTAAACAATTTTGTAGAAAACAAATATCAATGTTACCAAGAAAAAAATGTTATACGCAAGACGCGCGTTTCGTATTCAATAGTCCCACCAGTGACGTTTGAATTTAAAGTAGAAAAAGTAAAGTTATGTGCAAAGTTGAAAAGCAATGAGGACCTAATAATTCGAAATGTGTTGCAAAATTCAGATAAGGTAATCAACTCCTAGCTTAGTATTTCGAAAAATTAAAAGTGTTGTAAACAGTTGTTAACAATGACCGGTACTATACAAATGATAATTCATGTCGACACAGAAGTACAATCGTCTAGGTTGTTTACATCCTTGCTGAGGAAACCTCCGTAAACTGTGCAATTGAAACAGTAGTAAATTAATTCATCAAATTGTAGGTTAATGTGTAGTACGCAAGTCGCCAATTTTGTCTATCAAATATTCATCATTGAAGATCGAATAAAAAAGTTAAAAGAGTCAAAAGAAGTATGAAGTTGAATAGCATTTAGTAACCAAACTTTATAAACTTGTCATACTAAATGCAACACATCGGTCAGACTTATCGATAGAAGTTAATAAAGTACTGATCAGATCATGTTTTCATTGTTCAGAGGTTGTTTGTTCATATCAACTTCATACTGAATTTTCAGATAATGTACTGAATAGTACTTCATTAACTGCAAGCAAAATGTTTGAACTGAAATAAACATAACTGATTAATTTATTTTCAATATTGTGTTAAGATCAAATGACCGTTTAGGATTTTAATTTATCAATCAATCTGAGAATGAAAAAAAAACGATAGATTTGAAAACAATGAATATGGTACATTAGAGAGATCAAAATACTTACTGATTTGTTGCATTCTCCAAATAATTAGAAACAATTACCAAATAGTTGTGGTTTTGAGAATCAATTTTCATTACTTAGTCAAGTGGAGATAACTCTCTTAGTTAAAAATTGTATCCCGGACTTATAAAAAAATTCTTATTTTTAACTTCTCATATTTTATTTCAAAGTTCTATCTCATAGATTTAATTTAAAACTATAAATGTGTTTGAGCAAAAACAATTTATGCAAATGTATGCAATGTTTCTTTGCCTTCTTAATCGATTTATAAGATTTGAATTGAGGTAAACTATTCTTGCCTTGGTAGTATTTCACTTCTATCAAATGCTCATAATTCAACATTGTACGACAATAAGACACATTTATAATGTAAATATTCCATTATACTCATTACCAATAAAAATGCTTAAAACTACTGACTAAGAATAAAAGGGTACGGTTTAATATTAAAAATTGTGTAATACCCTCATAAATAAAAAAAAAATGGAATCTGTATTGGTATGACATCGTTTCTGACACTGTGGGTATACTGTATCGTGTATATTATGTATAAAGAACATCAATCAAGAAACACATAATAGATCCATTTAAACAGTTAAACAATGTTTCAAGCAAGATATATGCCTCGTACAGTTCATTCTGAGAAAAAAAACCATGCTGTCCAGTACCGGTATTCAACAGAATGAACTGTCATCGGCTCATATCCTTTACATATAAAAAAGAAACTTTTGTATAACTGAGAATCATACTTGACGTTTATAGTTTATAGTTTATAAATAAAAAATGTTTTAGGTATATGTACAATAATTCGCTGACAGAGATTCAGAATGGATTCTTTAATAGTATAGCATCGCTTCAACGACTGTGAGTATATTATTTATATATAACATTGTATCCAAAAAAACAAAACATAGCCCCACTCTGCTATTGCAAATAAACTAAATAGGTATGAAAATTAACAAATTCTAACAAAAATTACAGGATGAGTGTTTGTGCTTAAAAAGCTCGCTCGTCGTAAATAGAGTTATTCAGTTTAAGGTAGATAGGGTTCTTCCTTCATCGTGGATTTGAAAATACCAGAAAACAAGGTCTAGATCTTCAATGGAATGTTCAAATTTGATAGAGTTGTAAGTAAAAGAGGGTCGAAAGATACCAAAAGGGACAGTCAAACTCATAAATCTAAATTATGTGTGACAACTTCCACTTCGGTATAGAAAATGACATGTCATATTTGGTGTTGTATTTTACAAAAAAAACATACAACTTGTGTTTGATCATTTTTTTTTAACTTTTACACATAAGGGAAGACAACTCATATGTAAGGGCAGATAATTCAGATTAAGATACTTTTACAATAGAATGTGTTAGGAATTTCCCTGTTTTAAAGTAACGAGAAAACGGGTCCAGTGACCCCATTGGTTTTTTTTCTTAACTGAAAGCATAATATTAAAGCTATTCTCTCATCGTTTATCTCCAAATTGTGTGGTGTATATTACGCTTTATTGCAGAAAATTGGGTTTTTCATGCATAATCTATACAAAAATTGTCAATGTTGAACACCGTGTAGCGTGAAAATAAGCCGGTGACCCATTCTGTTTATTATTATTTTTTTAAAAAGCATAATATAAACTACATTTTGGCAAATTATCAAAAAAATCAATTGAAGAAAATTTAGACGCCCCATCTACCTTAAAGCTCAATCTAACTGAATACATACTTAATGTCGTTAAAAACTGCAGGTAAATGTTATATATCAAAAAATGTCTTTTAACACTTATAATCTTGGTAATAATAAATATTTTGAAAGTTGAACGCGAATACACAAAAATAGGGGAATTGGAATATATGTGTGTCAGGTGGTGGACACATCGTGCAAATTTTATTTATTTCACTTTTAGAGATAATGTCCAGTCACACGCATTAACCGAACTTGCTTTGTCTTTTCTTTATCGAAATAAAGATTTAAACATCTTAAAAGTACTGTTCCATCATTGTATAGACAACTGTTTAGTGGGTAAATAGTGAATTTAAATATATTTTACATTTATAGATAATATACAAATTTAATACATCGCTATATAGTGTCAATAATTTTTATAAAACTATAGCATAATCATGTAAAACAATTTGCATTTTAGACACCTATCTGACAATAAAATAACGAAGCTTGAAAATGGGGCATTTATCAATCTTCCAGCACTTCGCTACCTGTAAGTTAGCTTTTTTTTTATATGTTACATTGCAAAAAATAGAATATCCGAAACAATTTACTGACAGAGATTAGAAATGAACCCTTAAATGGTCTGACATCGCTTCACACACTGTGAGTATATCATGTATATGTTACATTTAATAAGATTATAGCTCTAATCAACTGAAATAACAATTGAAAACTGCAGATTAACGTAATCTTTAAACAATTTTGTAGAAAACAATCATCTATATTACCAAGAAAAAAATGTTATACGCATCACGCGCGTTTCGTCTTCAATAGTCCCACCAGTGACGTTTGAATTTAAGCATTTATTCTTCTTGTTGTGGTTTAAAGTTTCTTTAAACAATGTAGATGCTGAACAAATATAATTAACAGATATAAACAATACCAAATATTCACATAATTTTTTCAAAGAAAAAGTAAAATTATGTGCAAAGTTGAAAAGCAATGAGGACCTAATATTTCGAAACGTGTTGCCAAATTTAGATAAGGTAATCAACTCCTAGGTTAGAAAACCCATAGTATTTCGAAAAATTGAAAGTGTTGTAAACAGTTGTTAAAAATGACCGGTACTATACAAATGATAATTCATGTCGACACAGACCTCCGTAAACTATGCAATCGAAACAGTGAATGTAAATTTATCATTAAATTTTAATGTGTAGTACGTAAGTCGCGAATTTTGTCTACCAAAGATTCATCATTGACGATCGAATAAAAAGTTTAAAAGGGTCAAAAGGAGTATGAAGTTGAATAGCATTTAGTAACCAAACTTTATAAAAGGTGTTGTCATACTAAATGCAACACATCGGTCAGACTTATCCACAGAAATTAATAAAGTACTGATCAGATAATGTCTTCAGTATTCGTATTCAGAGGTTGTTTGTCCATATCAACTGTATACTGAATTGTCAGAAAATGTACTGAAGAGTACTTCAATAACTGCAAGCAAATAAATGTTTGAACTAGTATAAACATGACTGAATAGTTTATTTTTAAGAATGTGTTAAGATCGAACGACCGATTAAGATTTAAATTTATCAATCAATCTGAGAATGAAAAAAACGATAGATTTGAAAACAATGAATATAATACATTAGAGAGATCAAAATACTTATTGATTTATTGCAATATCCAAATAATTAGAAACAATTACCAAATAGTTGTGGTTTTGAGAATCGATTTTCATTACTTAGTCATTAAAGTGGAAATACTCTCTTAGTTAAAAATTGTATCCCGATTGATAGGAAAATTCACAATTTCAACTTCTCATATTTTATTTTAAAGTTCTATCTCATATTGTTATTCAAATACTATAAATTTGTTTGAGCAAAAACAATTTAAGCAAATTTATGCAATTTTGAATGACTCGCAGCTTGAAAATAGCATAGTTACCCATAATTTTTATATATATTTGTGAAAAAAGCATACTCAAAACTTCATTTTGGTAAAGTATAATAAAATTCTATCTGAGGAAATATATACCGATGATCTACCTCAACATAGTTACAACGGATAACATTTAAAAAGTCAATGGTGTCCGAGAGATGATCTTGTTATATGTGCTTAAAACCTTAACAGTAATTTAACCGAGTATGCCCTATTCCCAATTATGACGTGCCTACTGAGGAGGGAATTGTATGGCGTTCCTAGTCTCGCTCCTTTTTAGAGTGTATTTCCATACTCTCGGTTTGTATTTGTTTCTTTGTCTTTTTAATCGATTTATAAGATTTGAATCGAGGTAAACTATTCTTGCCTTGGTAGTATTTCACTTCTATCAAAGGCTTATAATAAAACATTGTACAACAATATGACACATTTGTAATGGAAATATTCCATTATACTCATTACCAATGAAAATGCATAGAACTACTGACTAAGAATAAAAGGGTACGGTTTAATGTTAAAAATTGTGTAATACCCTCATAAATAAAAACAAAATGGAATCTTTATTGGTATGACATCGTTTCTGACACAGTATCGTATATATTATTTTTTTTATAGAACATCAATCAAGAAACACATACTAGCTCAATTTGAACAGTTAAACACTGTTTCAAGCAAGATATATGCCTCTTACAGTTCATTCTGAAAAAAACCATGCTGTCCAGTACCGATATTTAACAGAATGAACTGTCATCGCCTCATATCCTTTACATGTGTATAACTGAAAATCATACTTGACGTTTATAGTTTATAGTTTATAAATAATTTTTTTTTAGGTATATGAGAAATAATTTGCTGACAGAGATTCAGAATGAAACCTTTAACAGTATGCCATCGCTTGCAGAACTGTGAGTATATTATTTATATATAACATTATATCCAAAAACAAATTATAGCCCCACTCTACTATTGCATATAAAGTAAATAGGTATGAAAATTAACAAATTCTAACAAAAATTACAGGATGAGTGTTTGTGCTTAAAAAGCTCGCTCGTCGTAAATAGAGTTATTCAGTTTAAGGTAGATAGGGTTCTTCCTCCATCTTGGATTTGAAAATACCAGAAAACAAGGTCTAGATCTTCAATGGAATGTTCAAATTTGATAGAGTTGTAAGTAAAAGAGGGAAGAAAGATACCAAAAGGGACAGTCAAACTCATAAATCTAAATTATGTGTGAGAACTTCCACTTCGGTATAGAAAATGACATGTCATATTTGTGGTTGTATTTTACAAAAATAAACATACAACTTTTGTTTGATCATTTTTTGTCAACTTTTACACATAAGGGAAGACAACTCATATGTAAGGGCAGATAATTCAGATTAAGATACTTTTACAATAGAATGTGTTAGGAATTTCCCTGTTTTAAAGTAACGAGAAAACGGGTCCGGTGACCCAATTGTTTCTTTTTCTTAACTGAAAGCATAATATTAAAGCTATTCTCTCATCGTTTATCTCCAAATTGTGTGGTGTATATTACGCGTTATTGAATAACTTGGGTTTTTCATGCATAATCTATACAAAAATTGTCAATTTTAAACACCGCGTAGCGTGAAAATAAGCCGGTGACCCATTCTGTTTATTATTATTTTTTAAAAAGCATTATATAAACTACAGTTTGGCAAATTATAAAAAAAATCAATTGAAGAAAATTTAGACGCCCCATCTACCTTAAAGCTCCATCTAACTGAATACGTACTTATTAATAATGTCGTTGAAAACTGCAGGTAAATGTAATATATCAAAAAATGTCTTTTAACACTAATAATCTTGTTAATAATAAATATTTTGAAACTTGAACGCGAATACACAAAAATAGGGGAATTGGAATATATGTGTGTCAGGTAGGGGACACATCGTGCAACTTTTATTTATTTCACTTTCAGAGATAATGTCCAGTCACACGCATTAACCGAACTTGCTTTGTCTTTTCTTTATCGATATAAGAGATTTAAACATCTTAAAAGTACTGTTCCATCATTGTAAAGACAACTGTTTAGTGGGTAAATAATGAAAAAAAACCTTTAAATATATTTTACATTTATAGATAATATACAAATTTAATGCAGCGCTATATAGTGTCGATAATTTTTGTAAAACTATAGCATAATCATGTTAAACAATTTGCATTTAAGTTACCTATCTGACAATAAAATCACGAAGCTTGAAATTGGGGCATTTATCAATCTTCAGGCACTACGCTATCTGTAAGCTAGCTTTTTTTTAAATGTTACATTGCAAAAAGTAAAATCACAAAAATACTGAACTCAGAGGAAAATCAACTCGGAAAGTCTATAATCACATGGCAAAATCAAAAAACAAAACGCATCAAAAACGAATGGACAAGAACTGTCATATTCCTGACTTGGTAGAGACATTTTCAAATGTAGAAAATGATGGGTTGAACCTGGTTTTATAGCGCTAACCCCTCTCACTTTGATGACAGTCTCATCGAATTCCGTTATATTTACATTGATGCATTATAGATCATTGCTGGTATGTTAAAAAGTAAAATCACAAAAATACTGAACTCAGAGGAAAATCAATTTGGAAAGTCCATAATCACATGGCAAAATCAAAAAACAAAACGCATCAAAAACGAATGGACAAGAACTGTAATATATTTAATATAATGCTTTATATAAATTTGAACGTCTAACCTGTATGAAATAAATAATTATATTTTGAGTTATATATGATTATCTAGTTATCAAGAGGTTCTTGTTTATTGATCGCCATATTTATTTGTTTGTTGTTGTTGTGCAAAAAACGTAAAGAGCAAAACGTTAATTTTCACTCACATTGAAATTTTTCATATATGGTCTTTATATACCTTACATGAAACCATGGTGATAAACAATTAATTCAAATATTTGTCATATCGTCTTATATAAACAGCTGTAACTCCTGCAATCATTTTTTATAACATGAAACTCATATCAGCGGATCGGTGAATATATCTCGTCGAAAAGACATTACATTATTTTGGTATATTTGTTCATTTTCTTTTTTTAACACTTGATCGAACATGAACGATTGAAATAAAAAACAAATATTGATAAAAGATATGTAAGATCGTCAATGATAGTGACATGTCGGACACTGAGAAATACCTTGTTGAAGGCCGTACGGGGACCCTATAGTTGTTAATTGTCCTATCATTTTGGTCTCTTGTGGAGAGTTGTCTCATCGGCTATCATACCACATCTTCATTTTTATACTGAGCACAAAGATAGCACTAAACTATGATAAAAAAGTAACAGTTTTTAAAGTAAGTGTTAACTCAATCATAAGTATTCATTTCGTAAAATATGAAGAATATTAAGCATGGACTCATATCCAATTGTTCAAAATATTTGAAGAAATTAAACAGAAACTCGGTTATTAGACTTTTGACGATGTGAATTTAAGCATGGATACAATTTGGGTACTCCTTATTACAGAATCATGGATAGTTTGGAGGTTGATTCAAACCCATTTTTTTATGACTCAATATGGATTAAAAATCAAACTGGTGTACCTATACAATAAAGAAGGATAGGACTACAAAATAAACACAGTATGGACATTTTTTCTTGGTCATAAAAAAACGTAGGTGAAAAAACTATTAAAATAGCTGCAATTTGGGTACCGTCACGTTACACACGTTAAGATGAAATGCAACTTAGTGAAAATAGTGAATATCAATTTGTCTTGTTAATCTCTTAAACAGGTCGAGAACTCTAGATTTTCTGACGTCAGAATATATTTGCATAGTAATTTCCAAAACACAAGGCCAATATGGCCTTGAAAAACTGACCAATCGACTCAATGAAAAACGAACAAACTGAATTTACAGTTGCTGACCTTTACTACCTTCAAAACAAAGGGAACAGTTTGGAATATACTGAAATGTGAAAAAAAAAAACTTTTAGATTTTGTTAACACTGCGATGTATGCACCGGCTGTTAAAAAATGTATCGACGGCTTACTTTATTTACACTAGTAAGTTGTCATATGGGTAATTATGTTTTCTCGCTGTTGTTTCTTTGTTGTCTGGTGGACAAATACATGAAATATCTGTGCCATCATCAAACATGTTAATGGCTATATATCGGGTAATTCAAACCCTTTTTTCTTCGCATAGAAACAACTCTTCGTTAATCTGAGCATGGAAGTAATACTTTATATCATGAAATATAAATAAGGATACACAAAATGAAAAACTAAGCGAAATTGTGAATCCCGCATTGCACGAAAAAATGTGTTGTATTTCAGTAAATAACACGTGATCTTGGTTGGTTGTAAACACGTAGTAGTCCATCATGCATTGTGACTCATTTAGTGGATTGGTCAAAAACGTAGGTAAAAATAAATTGCGTCACATGTAAATAAACAGTTACATGTGCGAGAACATAAGTATGCTAATTTATGCATTTCCATATAAGGTAGTGGTCCTGACCTGTTAAACTTAAGTAAGAATTTTTGGACTTTTCGAAAAATATCTTTTTTTTTGTCTTAGTTTAGAGCTTGTGATACAAATAAAAGTAAATTCGTGTTCACTGTGACTGGATAATTAATTGAGAAAATAATTTCATTACGCAATTCGTCATAATCTTTACAATGCAATAAGAAATGAGCTGTAGTTTGGATATCTTTATTCTCAATAAACCATATACATAGGTATAGAGAAGACATGCATTTATGTACAATATTTACAACAAGACAGAGCAAACAAAATAGTTGCTAAGAAAATATCTGAAGTCCAGTTTAGCCAGGAGCACATACACCTGTGTTAATAATCTTTATGAATTTACATAATTTAATCAATACTGATTTGTTTTTTGAAGACACAATCTGTTTGTATTTGACAATATTTGCATTTTGTAAATAATAATGTGACAGATAATGTTTCCTGTTTTCTTTAAAGTATTTACATTCTAATATATAATGCAATTCATCACCAATATAATTTTTATTACATAGAAGACAAATTCTATTGTTTCTGACTATATTGTTCCATCTACCCTGTTCAATAGGGAGCTTGTGATTTGTGGTCCTAAATCTACACAAATCAATAGACAGTTTGTTTCCAAGAATTTCAAAATAATCTTCTTTTCCAAAAAAATCTTTAAAAAGTTTGTAATTTAGTGCTTTTGGCGAGTTTTCTAGTAAAGAATGCCAGACTTGTACATACTGATCTTTAAGTCTAAGTTTGATGAATGAAACTAACCACTTGCAATTTATAAAAGATTGCGTTTCCCATACATTTGGGATACCACATTCGTTCAGAATAGTCTTTATTCTGTTTAACCATGAAAAATTCACATTGTCATTAATAGACATGTGATAACACAATTTATATAAAATATATGATAGTTTTGTCTCTTTACCAGAGTTTAATCTTCCCCAAAATGAAATCAATCTAGTTTTTATGTCCAAGTCTATAGGATATCTCCCAAGCTCCCCATAAATCATATAAGAGGGTGTAGATGTTTTCAGACTTAATAACAATTTACAAAATTTTAGATGTACCCTTTCAATCATGTCGTTATTGCCAATACCCCATACTTCACAACCGTACAGTAGTATTGGCTTTACCATTTTATCAAATAAATCTAGCTGGCTATATAGAGAAAGATTATGTAGACGACCTAGTCTTAACACTTCGTAAAGACCCTTGGTAGCTTTTTCTACATTAAACTGTTTTGTTTTATTAAAATTGCCTGTTTTTGTTAGAACTATTCCTAAGTAGTTAAATTCATCAACAATATCAAGTTTTTTGCCATTAAGTAAAAATGGAAAATTACATGATGGTCGTCTCCTTGAAAAAACCACGACCTTTGTTTTATCAACATTAACTTTAAGCTTCCATACATCTGTGTAATCTTGGAAACAATCTAAAAGTTTTTGGAGTTCAGTTTCTGATTCGGCCATCAAAACAGTATCATCAGCGTACAGAATGATAAAAAGTTTTCAAAAAATATCAAGTTTTTCCTCAAGCTCTATTGACACTGATTTTAGGCCCTCAAGGTTACAGTTTTGCAAAAAAGAATCGAGATCATTTAAAAATAAAGAAAAAAGAAAAGGCGATAAATTTTCACCTTGTCTAACCCCGTTACTACATGGGAAGAAATCAGATAAGACATTGTTATATAAAATACATGACTTTGTACCTTGATACATATTTACAATTACATTATACATACATCCATTCATATTATTTAAAAGCATTTTGTACCATAGTGCATCTCGCCATATCGTGTCAAAAGCCTTTTCGAAATCGACGAATGCACAAAATAGTTTTTTCTTTTTTAACTTTAAAATTTCAAACAATGTATGAATCACAAATAAATTATCGGTGGTTGAATAACCCTTTCTAAAACCACATTGGTTTTCGTTTAAAATCATGAATTCTTCAGAGAAAAGATTTAGTCTCTCGCATAAAATTGCGGTAAAAAGTTTCCCCATACAACTGAAAATGGTAATTGGTCTAAAATTTTTGGGGTCCAACTTGCTACCTTTATTTTTATAAACAGGCTTAATGTAACCAACTAGCCAACTATCTGGTATAATACCAGTGCGAAATATAACGTTAAATAATTTTTCGTATAATTCAATGAATAAACTAGCTGTAGACTTGATATATTCGTTTATTATACGATCATCCCCAAATGCTTTATCATTTTTCAGGATTTTGATGCCCTTAAGAATTTCGTTTTTAGAAATTCCTCTGTTTAAATTTTCATTAAGCCTATCGACATCATTCGGGTTTAGAGTTGGAATATTTGTATTTTCTTCAATTTCTGGGGCGGCGTTCAGATTTTTGAAAAAATCGAATAATTTGTTGATAGGGATGTCAGGTTGGGCTCTCTTTTTTCTACTGTTAAGTAATTTCCAATACTCTTTTGAGTTATTGGATCTCAATGTGTTTATTTTTTTTGACATTTTCTTTCTATGAGCAATAATTGCTTTATCTAAAGTTTTTTTGTATTGTTTCTCCGAAGATTTCATGATTTTCATCAGTAGTACTGTTCTTAAATTTTCTTTTGAGTTTGCGATAATTTTGGCGAGCAAATTTACAATCATAATCAAACCATTCTTTATCCAATTTTACAGGCTTGTTTTTATACTTCTTCAACCCACTAGTTTTGGTTACCCCAAATGTTGCCCTAGCAGAATCCAAAAATAAATCACACATGTTATTAACAATCAGGTTCATTTCATTTTTGTCCATATTTGATTCAACTTTATTAATATCTTCAATTAGAGCGTGAATCTCTTCTACATCTATCCCATTTTGAAAATCCCCAATTTTATCATTATCCCATTTTTTAATATTTTCTGGACGATTACATGTATCTGTTCCAGTTTTTAAACACTGATTGTTTACAACATCTTGTTTAGTGCTTGCCAAAGTTATCTGTAATGGCGAATGAACATCAGAATATAAGGTGCAAAAATCAAGTACATGAAAATTAGTAAAATATTTCAACAACTCAACACTACTAATACAATAATCTACAATACTTCTATTTCTACATGTTAATTTACCATACTGTCTATCATCACCAATTCGACCATTTACAATCAATAAATTGTTTCCTTTACATAAATCTAACAATCGTTTCCCGTATCCATTTTTTACCCTGTCCAAAGATTTTCTTTTCTTTGGAATATTTAATTCGTCAAGCATATACACTTTATTTACTATAAAATCTGTAATATTATCGGTATGTTTATCATCATGTATAATAACAAAATCGTCGTCGTCTGCTGTTCGTCCGTTGAAATCACCAAGTAATGACACATATGTATAATTATCAGAAAAAATAATGTATTCATTTTCTAACTGATGGTAAGCATCTTGAGATGAGTAATTTGTGTATTCCGGAGGAATATATACTATGCCAAAAACTATGTCATCATCAATATCGAGTAAATCTGACGATACTTTGAACCAAAGAACAAACTGACTGTCAGTTGTTAAAATTTTAATTTTATTTGCATGTTCTAATTTGTACCCTAAAGTTATACCACCTGACCTATTTCTTGACACTTTCTTTCTATTTTTCATTCTAAATTCATAACCTGGTAAATCAATAATATCTACATCGTCAGTTTTTGTTTCTACTAAACAAATTATATCATTATTACTCAACATTGATTGAAATTCGGGATAGTTCAATCTTTTTTTAACACCACAACAGTTTAAACACAAAATATTTATATCACTTCTTATGTATACATTTTTAGTAGTATTTAAAGTATTGTTACAGTTAAAAGTGACATCTGGTAAATGTTGGTTATGCTCTCCTTGGCATTCCTATAGGTGAGTTGATTCACTACTTGGGCTTGATCCAGATCTTTGTCGTTTATAAGGGCGGCCGTTAGTATTAGCTGGGGTCATCATTATGTCTCTGAACCCTCCGTTCGGATGTCCTCTGTGCTGATCATCTATATCAATGTGTTCTGTAATTTCGAATTGTTCTCCGTTAATGAATAGTTTGTCTCGTATCAAAGACACCTGGTTACCGTCTTGCTTCGCCTGTTTCATAACAGGATAAAGTTTCTTACGGCGGGCTTCAACTTCTGCCGGGAATTGTTCATTTATACTAAATGGCTTTCCTCTGAGGCGAAATGCTTTTTGGAGAACGCATTCGAGGTCGCGTCGGTAAATGAAACGCGCAACAATTGGTTTGGCTCTATTCCGTCCTATTTTCCCAAATTTGGATCAAACCACACGAGCAGTTTGGAGATGCTACTAGAAATCGTTTGAACACATGTTTATTTAGAGAACTACTATTCATCCTTATCCTGGCATGTAATACTTGACCCATTCTTGTACCAGTGTAGTAAAAATTAGGGCATCTATTATTTGGGTCTTTTATACGACTTTTAAAAATGCTTAAAGACGTAGAATTTCTTATTTGGTCGGGTAACTTATTCCACAATTTAATGGACGCATCGTTGTCAATATGATGGAATTTAATGCGACTTTCATACAGGTTAAGCTAGCTTTAAAACCAGGTTTAGTCTGTCATTTTCCACATTAAAAATGTATGTACCATGTCAGGAATATGACAGCTGTTGTTAATTTGTTGTGTTGGAGCTTTTGATTTTGTCATTTGATAAGGGATTTCTTTTTTTAATTTTCCTCGGAGTTTAATTCTTTTATGCCTTTAATTTTTGCAATCTGTTATATCAGATATAAAAGAAATCATGAATAAGTTTTTATATCATTTGTTACAAATTTTACAGAAACCCGGCGAAACATTGTTTTCCAGACACTCGTTTCGTCTGAAATATAATTATTCATCGTAAAGCTTCATTCAACTGAATAAGTATTAAATGTGTACTAAAACTACAGTTTTGTGTTATAGACATCAAAAATATTTATTCACAATATCAATCTTGTTAAAAATGAACATTGTTAACCTTGAACATGAATACACAAAGAATTGAGCTGTTAATCATCTACACAACTTAAATTGTCTCTTTGTAATCAATTTACGACATTTGAATATTTTCAAATAACTGTTGCATTGTGGTATAGATCAATTTTACAAGTTTAATGATCATTTAAAGTACAGCAGTTAAACCATCAATTACCTTAGTTGACAAAATACAAGTGTAGTACAGCGGTATAGTGTTTATATTTCTTTTCGTTTTGAGATTTCTTTCTATTTCTGTCGCGGAATACTGAGTAATTCGGTTTTCGGACTTTATATACTGTTTTACGCGCCATTTTCATTTCATCGAAACCAACCCTTATTACAAGAACCCAGTCGAAGAAAAGGCTACGTCTGATCTTTTTCGTCGCCCTAGCTCAATATATGCAGAAGACTCATCTAGGAGCAGGAGTACGGCCGGAGGCAAAGGTATCTACACATCAAGCGAGTACTTTGGTGGAAAGAAAGGAGCAACCCGCTGTTTCTATTGTAATGAAGGTCATTAGCCCTATCAATGTCCCAGGAAAACTTGCAGATACGTTTACCCCTCAGAGAAGCAGCAGCAGTGAAACAGTTAAGTACCAGTTTTATAATTTACACGAGCAAGATTATGAATATAAAAATTCATTTAAAGAAAAAAACTCATTTTATTTTGGTAGTCTTAACGAAAACTTTTCATTTTGGAAAGATATCTTAAAAGCAAACAATTTTGTTCTCAATGTAATTTCTAGCGGTTATTTATTACCTTTTTATGAAAATCCTTCATCAGTTAGATTGAGCAATAATACTTCTGCTTTTAAGCATTCAGTATTCGTGGAGCGTGCTATTGATAAGCTTTTAGAAACGGGGGCAGCTATTGAATGCAAAGATCACATTCCTTTTGTTATCAATCCACTAACCGTATCAGGTCACGCCTCAGGTATTGAAAGGGTTGATCTTATATTTAAGGCACGTCAATCAATTTATAGAAAAAAGGTAATTTAAGTTTGAGGGTGTAGCGGAGGCTTTACAATACACAATTAAAGACGGATACATGCTTAAATTCGATTTAACTAGCGGGTATCATCACGTGAAAGTTTACAAAGACCATCAGACATATTTAGGATTTTCCTGGAAATTTCAGAATACTTTAAATTTTCAGCTCTCCCATTTGGGTTATCTACAGCAGCACATTTGTTTTCAAAAGTTTTACGTCCTGTCGTCAAGCATTGGCTTTCGCAGGGTCTTACCTTGATGATGGTTGGGGAGTAGAGTCTAATGCACAATCTTGTAAAGTTTTATCTAATATCTTGCAGTTAGATCTTAAGCTAAGCAAGAAAAAAAGCGTTTGGGAGCATACTCAATAATTAACTTGGCTTGGTTTCGAATGGGATTTGCAAAATTCAACTTTGGATCTTCCTATAGATAAAATTGTTCGTTTTAAAAAAGACATAAAAAAGCTTTCCTGTAATTCGCTGTAAGCAAGACAGTTAGCCAGAATTACAGGGATTTTTTTTTTTATGCCAAGTTTAGGTAATATTTGTAGGATCATGAGTAGAAATATGATGATTTTGGTTGCTACTTTTCGTTTTTGGGAAGAAAGAATAATTTTAACATTAAAAGCACAGCAGGAAATTAATTTTTGGTTGAATAATTGTCATACTTTACCTAGAAAAAATCTATTCCAACAAACATATCTTCCCGACAGAATAGTGTATACAGACGCTAGCAGTTATGCATGGGCTGGTTTTATAGTAGAAAGAGTTCATCAAGTAGTTCACAAGATGTGGTCTAATACAGAAGCATCTAAAAGTTCGACTTATAGAGAATTAAAGGCCGTCTTCATTACTTTATTTTCTTTGGTTCAATGTTTCAGCAATCTTTTAGTTAAACTTAACACTGATAATCAGAACGTAGTAAGATTTATAAAGGCAGGCAGCATGAACTCTGAATTACAAGATATTGCAATTGACATTTTTTAATTTTTGTTTAAAATTCAGCATTTCTCTAGAAGTAGAATGGATACCTAGAAATCAAAATCAAATTGCTGATATTTACAGTAACATTTTTGACTTTGATGATTGGTTTGTATCCGATTTATATTTTAATTATTCTAATAAAGCGTGGGGCCTATGCACGTGCGATCTATTTGCAGACAGCAATAACCGAAAGTTGGAAAAATTCAATTCTCCTTATTGGTGCCCCGGGACCAGTGGAGTAGACGCTTTCGCACAAAATTGGTCAGAATTTAACTGTTGAATTGTACCACCTGTAAAATTAATTAGTAGGTCAATGTCACACCTGTTTACCTGTAAAGGTCAAGAAACTTTAGTCATATCAAAATGGACATCGTCACTTTTTTGGCCTTTATTGTGGTCATTTAATGATCAAAGATTTGAATACTTCGTGAAAGATGTAATCGAGTGCGCAACACCCATTGTAATAACCCGTGATGGGTATTAATATTCTTAATCTGTTATGGGTGTTTATAACTGAATAAATTATTTCTTGTGATGGGATTTTGTTGACGTTCCCGTGATGGGATTTCGTTTATTTTCCCGTGATGGGACTATATCTCTACTGTGATGAGATTTGTCAACTCCGTGACGGAGACCCTTACAAGATACGATAATTGGCGTAATATAAGTCTTTTTTTTAATTGCTTTCTTTTCCTTTCAGGTTCGGTTTATTTTTTCTCACTGGAAGGATCTGAATTCTTTTGAAAATCCCTGTTTACGCAACCTCGCTGATAAACAACTCCGTCTTGTTATGTCCAGCAAAAGTAAAAACACTATAAAAGTTTATGATTACGCTTTTAAAAAATTTAACATTTGGTGTACAAATTATGACGTATGTGCGTTACCATCGTTAGTTTCTAACATTGCACTCTATTTATCATATTTAATTCAATTGGAAGTATCTTCTTCAGTTTTACAAAATACTTATTACGCAATTAAATGGGAGCATGAGCTTAACTTGTACAATTCAGTGTTTTCTGAAACACTTTTGCAGTTGATTTTTAGAAGGAGGAACCAGAATTTTATCAAAGCCCGTTAATAAAAAAGAACCAATTACAGCTGAAATTTTACAAAAAGTTTTCGATAATTATAAAGATTTGAATAACATTAAGAACTTAAGAATATGTTGTTTGATGCTGTTGGGATACGCCGGTTTTATGCGTTTCAGCGAGCTTGCAAATATTAAAGCATCAAATTTAATTTTTCAGAAATCTCATCTTGAAATTAGGACAGAAAGTAGTAAAACTGACGTGTATAGACTGGGTAACACTATTTGTATTGCTAGAACCAACACGGACGTGTGCCCAGTGACAACGTTAGAGAGATTTTTAAAATTAAAAAATATTTCTGTGATTTCCAGCGAATATGTATTTAGAGCAACTACATTCTTAAAAAGTAAAAACAGTTACCCGTTATGCAAAATTAACAAACCTATATCATACACTAGAGCAAGAGAACTACTTTTATATGCTTTGTGTCAAGCAGGTTTTGATAAAAGTAGATTTGGCCTTCATAGTTTGAAAAGTGGAGGTGTGACACAGGCAGCTGATAATAGAATACCAGAAAGATTCTTAAAAGCACACGGTCGATGGAAGTCAGATCTTTCAAAAGACGGTTACATAAAATAAAATTTAAATAACAGGTTATCTGTGACCAATAATATGAATTTGTAAATTGCTTTTTTTGTATTTTATCTTGACTAATCTACACATATTCCCTTTGTTTTGTCAAACTGTTTGGTGTGCGCCTCCTG
This sequence comes from Mytilus edulis, assembly GCA_019925275.1. Lineage (NCBI taxonomy): Eukaryota > Metazoa > Mollusca > Bivalvia > Mytilida > Mytilidae > Mytilus > Mytilus edulis. The sequence goes on from CM034358.1 coordinate 48,522,721, forward strand.
CCATATTAGTCTTTGTTGTTTCTTTATATAGAATGAGAAATAATTTATGTTCGGACGAGCATAGCGAGGTAGAACATAATCATATTTCTTTTCGTTTTGAGATTTCTTTCTATTTCTGTCGCGGAATACTGAGTAATTCGGTTCTCGGACTTTATATATTGTTTTACGCGCCCTTTTACATCGTGATTTCACACACCAAACTTGTTCGACAACTTTATTACATTTAGATTGTAATATTATGCTTTGTATAAATCCTAATTCTTTGTATTTTATTTTTGTAGATATTAGTATGAACAGTTGAGATGATTATATAGATAATATAATGACGCATGATCTTTGGACTTTAATATTCGATTGCATGGAATACATGTATTTTGAAAAAATGTTATATTAAAACTGTTTGGTGTGTACCTCCTGCCATATTAGTCTTTGTTGTTTCTTTATATAGAATGAGAAATAATTTATGTTTGGACGAGCATAGCGAGGTAGAACATAATCATACTTTTTATTATACTATAGCATATAGGATCACCGTCTTATACAATTTCCATTTTAGATACCTATCTGACAACGAAATATCGGATCTTGGAACTGAAGCATTTGTCAATCTTCCCGGACTTTACAGTCTGTCAGTTCGTTTATATTCAAAATGTTACATTTCAAATACCCGAATGATCATTGCTGGTATTTGCGTTTGAGTTTGAAAAAGGTTTAACATTTAATAATAATTTTTAGTAATCCAGAGGTTTATGTTTCTTGTCATAATTATGAGTTTGTAGTTCTATGTGGCAGACCGCTGATTTTCACAAACAGATAATTTTTACATATAATATGCTCTTTTTATACATAGGACGGTGATATAATAATGTCAAGCATTTGTCATTACGGATAAGATAAACAGTTGTAGTAAATATGGTGATTTTTTAATCTGAACATTTGACCGAGCATGCATGACTGAAAAAAAAACAATCATTGATAAAAGATATACAAGATCGTTAATGACAGTGACATGACAGACTTTGAGAAATACTACATCACCATCAAATTACACAAACTATTTAAAAAAAGGTAAAACTGTTTTTAAGAATGGGTGTAAACTCGATCTTCTTGAAATAGTTCGAAGTTTCAGATAAAAGAAATAAAAGAAAAACCCATCGTGTCGCTAATAAATGAATAAAATTCCTTCAAATTGTTTTCTTTTTGTAAATTCTCAAAATGCAATAACTGTACCTCTAATTTCATTTGCACTAATGCATATTAAATAGCTGAAAATACAACTAAACTTTCTGATATTGCAACCTTTATAGTCTGAAATACATTAATTTTATTATAGTCTGAAATACATTATTTCTATTATAGTCTGAAATACATATTAATTAAAATAAGCTATTCATGAAATACTTTTTATAACATAAAATAATCAATAAGAACAAAATTTAAAAAAAAAAACATTTTTGATGTACTATCTTACACGTTTTCCTCCATTTACTGTGTATCTTATATTTGAATAAAACTTTTCTAAATTGTTTTGATTTTCTTTTAATCTTTATAAAAATTCATTTTTTTTACCTTAGATTTTATTTTCATACGTACCAACTAAATAAACAAAGTTACAGCTGACCTTTCAGATTTTGAGGTACTTTACAATCCAGATCTGTTATACCAAATTTAAAAGAAACACCAATTCATGAATTGCTTTTCATTACATGTATTTTTTAAAAATAATCATGAAGAACAGAAGAAAACCTTCTAGATGTACTATCTTAATCGTTTTTCTCCGTTTTTAATTATGATCCATAAACATTGCTTAAGTCAACAGGTTGTGGAGATTTTTCCTTATCATGACTATCATCGGAACGTTTACAAGCTCTACTGTAACGGAGACCGTTAAGACCTCGAGCCTACACTAATGGAAAGTTATCATATTAAACATTACATGACGTAGAATCATCAATTTTAGAATTATAGTTTATCTTCAGTCGGGTTTCCTCCAATTTTTTATGTCTTTTGTAGTGAGGTACCAACATGATTTACAATAACAGTCATTAACCGAAGGTATAATCTCAAAGATCAATTCAGAACTTACAAATTAATGCTACATGTATATACAAAAACTGCGATAATTGAACTAAAAAACGATCGAGATGGGTTGCGTTGACAGGGTTAGTGTCTGCTATGTTTTGAATCCATCAATCAAATCAGCACACTCCTAATAAGCCAGCTAACAGGAAAATTGTAATATATGATGAAAGACTTTAATCTAGTTTATCCATTTAGAGTATTGAATCCCAATATGAAAAGGTTAACTTTTTAAAATCTCGTTTAAACTTTTTTTATTTCCGAGATTTATAAAAAGCTTGGGCCTTTGGAAGATTAATTATTACATTCTTCATGATATCGACTATGTTAAAAAAAAAACGAAAAAACTAATAAATACATTTAAAAAAACCAATATACGACAATTAAAAGAAATAAAAATTTACAAAATATTGAAAACCCTGAAATAATTAAATATACCTTAGATGAGCTTTACTTACAGTAATGATTGAATGATTGAAAAAACTTTTTCATTGACATCTTGTAAAAAGATAGTGTAAAATGATAAAGGATGGAACTAAAACTGTATATACATATTTTTAGGTTTTCTTGTTCTTCTTCAAAAGGTGTCAAGATTGACAAAATAAAAGACTGACCATACTGATGTCTCTCTTTTGATCATCTTAAAATCTCGAGATGTGTTATAAGACAAATAAATCCTACTCATAGCATGCATAATTTCACCTATATACAAAATGCCTGGCCAATATTTACAGTGAATGTATCGAATTTTACGGAACACACTAAAGTGGGATATTCGTTGTTTGTATGTTCAAATTAAATATGCCATACGACTCATTTTCAATGTGAAATTCACTAATTAATCAGATATATACATTTGAGAATCAAATGTCATCAGGTGCTTGCTTTAGTTTATTTTATTTTCCAAATGTTCATTATACAACAATATTATCCATCTTTAATAGAAATCAAACGTTTCACTAATTTAAATGAATGCGTCTTTAACAAATGTTAGCGAATGAAAGCGTACTGGTAAATGTTCAAATTTGACAAATCTTTATCAATACCACACTGTTACGACGTCTTTCTATTGTTATACCCATTATTTATTTAAGTTGTAAGTTGTGGTTTTTTTGTGTACTAATAATATTGTTTGTCTGTTTGTCTTTTTTTTTTTCTTCAGTCGAGGCAATGTCAGTTTATTTTCGCTAAATGAGTGTTTATGTCATTCTGGTTTCTTTTGGCCCTTTTCTATTGATGTCAAGTATTTCTTTGATTGTAACAAAAATTGATTTGTACATTTTTTTGAAAAGGGGATATTTAAGACTAATTATGTGAAACCCAATGATAGTATAATTCAAAAGATATCAACCGACGTCTTATGTGTAGTTGATTACATACAAAATACAATATTACAAATCCAAAAAGCGATATAGTATCCATTTCTTGATTGTATCTGCGGTTTTCTTTTTCTTTTTTTTAAGGTAGTTTTTTAAACCTTTCCGCTGCTTCAAATCTTCATATGTTATTTTGGCATGTCTAAAGGATCTCTTGATGCAAAACTACCAAATTTATCATTTAGTGTACTTTTCCAAACAGTAGGATAAACGCGTAAACTATTTGCATATTTTAGATACCTATCTAACAACAAAATCTCAGAGCTTGTACCTGGAGCATTTATGAATCTGGCAGCACTTTACACTCTGTAAGTACATATTTAAAACATATTAAACCAAACTACATATTACAAACTGAATGCTAGTGTGATATATATCTAATTAAAATGTTTGCCAAAAATGTTTTATGCAATTTATTTTTACTATTATCACATAAAAAAGATTAAATTGTCAGTCTTCATATTTTAAAAATATACTGTTATGTAGGGTATATTTTAGAAGTGAAAGCCTCTCTTTTTTGTAAATTTTATTGGGGTGTTAAAGTGTTGACCGAAGTACATTTTGTATGATGCGTGGACTCTTTATTCTAAACTTGTTCGCACGGTCAACCTTTTTACAACACAATAAAGTTACTAAAAGAAACATTCAATACTTATCACTACAATTTTGATAGGATCATGAAAACACGATTTTAATCAAGTTTTTACTTCATTTACCTGTGCACCATTGATGAATGGAATTGAAGATTGATGCCATTATGACGCGAGCTTGCTGTTAACCAATCAAAATAACACATACATAAAATGTCATTATCTATGATTAAAGTGTGAAACTACAGCCTGCGGTTACTGAAAGTTTCCCACTTGCAACATTTTTATTTACTAGTATATAAATTACACTCGTCATTTTTCAATTTATCATTCACCTCTGCAATCTACACCGCCATTACTGACATTGTACCTTCGTACATAATTGTGTCGCATCACGGTGCGGAGCGTTTAGTTTCAGTCGACATACACGTCATATTGAAATATTTACTTATCACATATATATTTTGATTAGTTGCTTTATGATGCGACTGAGATACAGCAACAGCTATTGGCTGACATGAGATAAAGAATAAAATACTTTTCTCGTCTCAGGATAAGACATCAAATGCCGGATAATTATTTATGTGTATTTCAGTTCCGATCAACTGTCAATCATTCATGGTCGTTTCATTATGCATATATTGCACACTGAAGTTCAACACTGTTTATTTAAGCACACCTCTAGAGTAGCATCTTTTTTTAAATGTTTTAATTTTCAACAAGTAAAGTAAACTCAATTTAATCGTATCTGTTGTTCTTCCTCAGTCATTAATGTGTGCGGTTATATAGTTGTTTTTAATAAAATGTACTCGTCATCGCTGTGTTAACTTAAAGTATTGACCTATAAACAAAATTAAGTTGCGGACTAGGTAGACAGATAAGCTGCATGCTCTGATCCAAATAAATACTGACAAAATGCGGATGGTTTTAACGCTCACATTCGTTATGTATAGCTTATTAGAGGTTTCCAGACTTGCTACGTATCAGGTACGGTTGGTACGTAACACAACCGTTGGTGCTGTTTGGGAGGTTTCATTTAACGCATGAGATTATTGTATGTATCATGATAAGAATAGAGAAACAAAATTGCATATCAGTGATAAAAACCGTTATCTTTTATTTTATTACGATTTCACTGCTTCAAGAAAACCTTGCACGTGATATTATACGATAAAATTTATTATGTGCACAAGAGAATGAATCAAACAGTCTTTATCAGTGTGTTTGAATTTATTTGATAGCCTTTTGGTCATGACTGTTTGTCTCTAATATTTAATTAACTGTGCATTTGTATTCAGATATCGCAGATCAAATTTATTCGTTCTTTGTGTAATCATACGTTTTTTGATTGAGTTAAGTCTGCTAATTGATATTTTATCGTATGTTTTTATATGTTGTGATGTTATGCTATTGTTTCAGAAAAAGGGAGAAGGTTTGGGCCCATTAAAACGTTTAATCCCGCTGCAAATGTTTGCACCTGTCCTAAGTCAGGAATCTGATGTACAGTAGTTGTCGTTTGTTTATGTAATATATACGTGTTTCTCGTTTCTCGTTTTGTTTATATAGATTAGACCGTTGGTTTTCCCGTTTGAATGGTTTTACACTAGTAATTTTGGGGCCCTTTATAGCTTGTTGTTCGGTGTGAGCCAAGGCTCCGTGTTGAAGGCCGTACTTTAACCTATAATGGTTTAATTTTTAAATTGTTATTTGGATGGAGAGTTGTCTCATTGGCACTCACACCACATCTTCCTATATCTACTTACTGGAACTGAGTTGCCTCGACCTTTATATTCTAAATATAGATTTGCGTTTATGTATGGCTATATTTCTGTTTTTTGTATATTAAGAAAAGGATTAGAATAAAGAATGTTTTCTAATACTTAAATATAAATTGGAATAATTAGAAATTACTTATTAATAATATCTTACTTGTACCTTACTGGTGTCGTTAATGACTACATAGACGGATCCAGGGGAAGGGGGGCTTGGGGACGCCCCCTTTTTTTGTGGCAAAAATTTGGTTGATTATATAGGGAATCACTGAAGCATGGATGGAGCCCCCCCCCTTATGAAAAGTTCTGGATGCGTCACTGAACTAGTACACGTGCTAATGGCAAAAATTAGTTCACAATTGTATTGATTTCTCATTAAATAATTTTATTAATTAAGCTATCTTTTCGATCATTTCAGCAACATTTTTTCATAAAACGCAACGCACATTGTAAAACTATCGATCTATCTCTCCTTATATTTTGTCTCTGAACTTTTAATAAAATTGTTGATTATATTAATTACTTAAAGAATGAATATAAATTTTATGACACTAATGAAAACCATTTTTTGAGTAGACATATTTATCATCACGATGTTACTTCATCGTGTTAGCTTATTATTGTTATGTGATCACTAGATATTGTTATTACATTAATATTTGTAAATATTGTCGCGAGTAAAATTGCACATGCCTGCGAGTAGTATAATATAATCTACAAGGGTTAATATTAAACCAATATCCATCCATTAATCCTTTTGTCGTACAGCATTGCCAGAAAAACTTTATACAACACAGCGTATTTTGTTCACTGATAACGGCAATAATTTGACGCTATATTTACACTTAGTCTAATGCAATATGAATATGTCTTTCTAACTCTTATTAATGTTCTACGGAAAATACTGTGTTGCTATATAATGTCTTTTGCACCATATACAACTGATTTATGGACTCAAAATTTAAGGATCATTTTCATCGGTTGGTAAATGTTTCTTTGTAATTTGGTTCAGTCAGGTTTGTATGTACTCGTATCATGAAAACGATATTACTTAAAATAGTTTAACTCCAGTTTTTCTGAGTTTTCTCTCCTTGCTTACTGCGAAAAAGATATTAAAAAGGGCATGTTTCTAAAATTTATAGAGCATATTGATTTTATGAGGGTTTTTTTTTTATAAAGAAAAACTTTAAGCCCGACGGTAAAGATAATTGTCCAAAAAGGAAGGATGCCAAGTAAATACGATATCAGCCATATCTCTATGCATAATTGTTCAAATTGAATATGTAAACGACCTTGTATTTTTTATAACTTCATTCCGGATGTCTGATTTTTTTTTTTTTTATCTTTATTCAATTCTTCAACATATATATACAACAGATATATTACATATTACACAAAATTATCACAAGGCAATGTTATTAAGTAAAATGACATATGTACATAATCAGTACAGTACAGAAATCACGCGTTTTGACACCTTCGGTTTCTTGTCACAGAGTAATAATTTTTATAAAGTATGTCTCATCATGTCTCCCTGGACTTTTTTTTTTATCTATATCTCTTCACAAATCTAATAGACCTCTCGCGCACTGACTGAACAATGATTTGGTTTTATATTAATTTTGTCATTTTTCTTTTGTTATTAAGGTCAATTTATTTTGTTCAAATACATTTTATTTGATCATGTTTTCTAAAAACTTACCAAAATAAATACAAAACTTTAACATTTTATTATGATACATAATGTTATTACAAACAAAATTTATAAAGTTTTAAATTTGTTTTGTAATTTAGCTTCTTTGTATCTATGTAGTTTCACGGGGAAATAACTCTTAACTATAAACCTTTCGTACCGACGGTTACTTGCAACGGTTGCTTGAAAGCATAATCTAGTGCACACGCTATTGTTTTCTACGAATACAAGAAGAAACCACATGCAATTAGTCCCAAATTACAGCTAAAAATTCTCTAAACAGTTATGCATATGATTTCTAAAACATTTGTTGATATAAAGTGTATACATCAATAATTTTCAAAAGTTAAATGACGGCTCCCACTTCGTACTACGGTTGATACGGTAGCAAATCTGGAAACCTCTAGGAGCCGTCATTTAACTTTTGAAAATTATTGATGCATACACTTTATACCAACACATGTTTTAGGAATCATATGCAGAACTGTTTTGATAATTTTTCGCTGTAATTTGGGACTAATTTCATGTGGTTTCTTCTTGTATTCGTAGGAAACAATAGTGTGTGCACTCGATTATGCTTTCAAGCAACCGTTGCAAGTAACCGTTGGTACGAAAGGTTTATAATTAAGAGTTATTTCCCCGTGAAACTACATAGAAACAAAGAAGCTAAATTACAAAACAAATTTAAAACTTTATAAATTTTCTTTGTAATAACTTTATGTATCATTGTAAAATGTTAAAGTTTTGTATTATTTTGGTAAGTTTTTAGAAAACATGATCAAATAAAATGAATTTGAACAAAATAAATTGACCTTAATAACAAAAGAAAAATGACAAAACTAATATAAAACCAAATCGTTCTTCAGTTTGAACGCGTGAATTCTAAAACCCTTGACAATGGATATCGAATCAAGATAAAAAAAAATAGTCCAGGGAGACATTCTTTTTTAAAATTAAAACTCTGTTACAAAAAACCGAAGGCGTCAAAACGTTTGATTTCTAATTATTGTACTGATTATGTATGTCATTATACTTTTTTAAAAATAACATTGCCTTGTGATAATTTTGTGTAATATGTAATATATCTGTTGTATATATATGTTGAAGAATTAAATAAAGATAAAAAAAAAATCAGACGTCCGGAAAGAAATTATAAAAAATACAAGGTCGTTTACATCTTCAATTTGAACAATTATGCATAGAAATATGGCTGATATCGTATTTATTTGACATCCTTCCTTTTTGGACAATTATCTTTACCGTCGGGCTTAAAGTTTTTCTTTATAAAAAAAACCCTCATAAAATCAATATGCTCTATAAATTTTAGAAACATGCCCTTTTATTAACACAACTGTTCATATATATTTTTTGCAGTAAGCCGAGAGAGAAAACTCAGAAAAAACTGGAGTTAACTATTTTAAGTAGTATCGTATTCATGATACTAGTACATATAAACCTGAAATGATCCTTAATTTTGAGTCCATAAATCAGTTGTAAATGGTGCAAAAGACATTATATAGCAACATTGTTTTTTCCGTACAACATTACGAAGAGTTAGAAAAGACATATTCATATTGCATTAGACTAAGTGTAAATATAGCGTCAAATTATTGCCGTTATCAGTGAACAAAATACGCTGTGTTGTAAGTTTTTTTGGCAATGCTGTACGGCAAAAGGATTAATGGATGGATATTGGTTTAACATTACCCCTCGTAGATTATATTATACTACTTCCAGGCACGTGCAATACACAATTTTATTCGCGACAATATTTACAAATATTAATGTAATAACAATATCTAGTGACATAATAAAAATAAGCGCACACGATGAAGCAACATCGTGATGATAAATATTTCGACTCAAAAAATGGTTTTCGTACGTGTCATAAAATTTATATTTATTCTTAAAGTAATTAATATAATCAACAATTTTATTACAAAGTTCAGTGACAAAATATAAGGAAAAAGATAGATCGATGGTTTTACAATGTGTGTTGTGTTTTATGAAAAAATGTTGCTCCAATGATCGAAAAGATAGCTTAATTAATAAAAAGTTATTTTAATGAGAAATCAACACAATTTTGAACTCATTTTTGCCACAAGCATGTGTACTAGTTTAGTGACGAATCCAGAACTTTTCATAAAGGAGGGGGCGCTCTATCCATGCCACAGTTATTCCCTATATAATCAACCAAATTTTTGCCACGAAAAAGGGGGGGGGAGCGGGCCCCAAGCCCCTTTTCCTGGATCTGTCTATGTAGTCATTAACGGCACCAGTAAGGTACAAGTAAGATCTTATTAATAAGTAATTTCTAATTATTCCAATTTATATTTTAGTATTAGAATTTTTTTTTTATTCTAATCCTTTTCTTAATATATACAGAAAACAAAAAAATAGCCATACAGAAACGCAAATCTATTTTTAGAATATAAAGGTCGAGGCAACTCAGTTCCAGTAAGGACTGTTTGATTCATTCTCTTGTGCACACAATACATTTTATCGTATAAAATCACGTGCAAGGTTTTTTAGAAGCAAAGAAATCGTAATAAAATAAAAAATTAAGGTTTTTATCACTGATATACAATTTTGTTTCTTTAGTTTCATCATGATACATACAATAATCTCATGCATTAAATGGAACCTCACAAACAACACCAACGGTTGTGTTACGTACCAACCGTACCTGATACGTAGCAAATCTGGAAACCTCTATTAAACGAATAAGCTTGTACTTCCGTGTCGCTAGTTTATTACTGTTAGCACAAATTATATATTTGTTATTGTTGTGAAATAAAGCAGGCTGTTGATTTTTATGCACATAGAATTTTGTCATCATTGGCGTTTTTGCATACACTAGTATAATGACAATACAGTGATACTTAGTAGTTTTGTTAATATCAGCTGTACGAGACTATGAAACCGGCTTAATGTTTCAGCCATGTATGATAACCGACATTTTCAAATTCACAACCATTGGTATTTATTTTTAGCCTTTAGTGTGAATACTTGACCGAACAATAAAGGTAAAATAGAAACTATTTTCATTGATAAAGTATACACACGATCGTCAGCGATATCAATATAACAGAAATCACGATATAAGATAGCACAAAACTAACACAAAATTATAGATAAAGCATCACAACACTTTATTAGCGATGTGATTTGGCTCATGAAATGGCCAGCATGCGCTTCCTGATAAAAGTGGAAAGGGTCGTGTATTTGATGTTAAGATAAGATACGTCCTTTTCGTGAGTTTTTTTTTCAATCTTATTACCTTTCATTCAATTTGAACAAATGCCTGTTACATAACTAAAAGAACGACACACCACGACAGGCAAAACATGTATGTTCTACTTTGATAAGACGACAAAAAAAGTCGATTACTGAAGTCAAGGACAAATATTGTTGAAATCTGTAGATTATGAGATAAACATTGCATGTCTAACATTGAATGAGCAAACATTTTAAACAAGAGATTTCAGTTTTCAAAAGAAAAAGACACCTTTCAACTGAATTATTCGTGTTTTAGCTGATAGTAATCAAGTAGTAGCCCACAATGTATTGTAGTACATTGTATCGATATGTCAATTTCTCATGGATGTATTCACAAAGTGTTTTTTGGAATGTAACTTTAGTTTAAAAATATAATCTGACAACAGAATTTATTTGGCCACTTGTTGAATAAGATCATTTGTTTTAGCTCACCTGACCCGAAGGGCCAACTGATCTTTTCTCATCACTTTGCATCCGTCGTACATTTTGTAAAAAGGGTAAAATGTAGATTTCACTCATGGGTCTTATGTAGGCGAAACGAGCGTCTGGCTTACTAAATTATAATCCTGGTACCTTTGAAAACTATTTACACCACTGGGTCGATGCCACTGCTGGCGGACGTTTCGTCCCCGAGGGTATCACCGGACCAGTAGTCAACACTTCGGTGTTGACATGTATATCAATAATGTTGTCATTTTTATAAATTTCCTGTTTACAAAACTTTAAATTTTTCGACAAACTAAGGATTTTTTTATATCCCAGGCATAGATTACCTTTGCACTATTTGGCACAACCTTTTGGAATTTGGATCTTCAATGCGCTTCCACTTTGAACGCGCGTCTGGCGTACTAAATTATAATCCTGGTACCTTTGATGACTATTTACAGCAATTATGTTACGCAAAGTAAGATGTACAAATAAGTCAACATGACCAAAATGGTCAGTTGTCCCCTTTAGGAGTAATTGCCCTTTATAGTTTTAACAAATTTTTGTAATCTTTTACAAAAATATTCTCTTTTGAAGCCTTTAAGATAAATTCAACCAAACTTGTCCACAAATATTATTAGAGTCTAGTGTAGAAAATGTGTACGATAATCCCGCCTTTGAACCAAGATATCCGACATGGTTGAAAATAATACATAGGGAAAATTGCAGTTTTTGGCAAAAAAAAAACCTGTTCAATGTTTTCCAATTTTCATAAATTTTGTAATTTTTGTAAATTTTCTCAAAATATTTATAACTGTCTCATCTGGGCAAATTTAATTATAGATAGAAATAGTAAAGAAATTTAATATTCGTAACAGTGAACCAACGCGAATGTAATTATTTAAAACTATACACTCCTATGAATGAAATTTTTTATGAATCAAATAGACAGAAAGTTACGATTTAGTCATGGTATCTATGATGAGTTTATTTACAATGTGTAAAATGAAAATAATTATTATCTGAGAGGGACAAAATGTGCTGTACCGGCCGAAGCCCGCGATGAACAAGGGGACAGCTTTTTACAATTCCGGATATTTTTGAAAGGGAGTTATCGTAAATATTTTACTCTCTACGGCTGGCAAAGTTTACAAAGTCAGAGGACAAAACTTTGTTCCAAAACAAAAAAAAATCCTATCATATAACCTTAAATCAAAATTTCTCAAAAATATATTATTAAGTACGTAACTACAAGACTGATTCATTTAAAATAAATACCACAAGATGTAGAAATGTTAAAAGTCTAATTGTGTATTTTTCAAATACATAATTCAGCTTCCATTTAATTTCATGACGAGTTGAACACAAATAAAAAATATTTCCAGAAATGATTGATATGTATCCTAACCAAATTAAAATCGAAACATTTGTATCTGTGTTTAAGTAGTCAGAAAATGGAAACTTCCTTTATAAAAACTATGGCCAAAATGAACAATGAAATTCAGACATTTTTAAGATATCTATTTTATAAATGTCGCGCAAATTTCACTTGGTAATATATTTTTTGAAAGATGTCGATTTTAGATGAAATGATAGGAAATTTTTGGAGTGGAAACCCACATTTGACTACTAACAAGTGAACGATAAAATCACCGGATACCAAATCGTCATCAAATTTAGAAAATGTATTAACGACGAAATTATTTTTTTATTCAAATTCAAACTGTTGATTTTTATTTGATGTGGTATGAGTGCCTATGAGACAATACTCCATCCAAGTCACATTTTTTTATCAAAAGAAAAACATTATAGATATAGGAAGATGAGTTATTAGTGCCAATGAGACAACCCTCCATCCAAATAACAATTACAATTAAAGTAAACCATTATAGATAAAGGTACGGCCTTCAACATGGGTAAAAGTACGTCCTTCAACATGGAGCCTTGACCCATACCGGACAGCAAGCTATAATGGACCTTACAAAATAACTATGTAAAACCATTCAAACCGGGATGTTACTAGTTGGTTTAATAAATGGGTTAAACAGGTACCATGCACAGCTTCGAAAATGATTAATTGTACTAGGTACATTATTCCAATTCTGAGGTCTGTTTAATGGTGTATGATTTAATTATTTACGAATCTTTTTTGTTGTCATACCGATTTGGTTGAGCTTTATAGGGGTAAATTCATTAAAAAATCTCCCATTGACTTATATGCTAATCTATGTGTGGAAATAAATGTATACCTGATTTACCTTTAGAAATTAAAATCTTTCATATAACATTCATGAAAGTACAAATGTAGCCCTATCTTTTGCAACAATAAAAACATAGGGTCATGCGGCATTTTTGGGCATTCAGTTGGCCTTGTTTACAAACAATGTAGATTCGTACTGAATTCCCATACTGACCCCCATTACTTTTCAACCCTGAAGGGAAAAAAATTAGTACATTCAGCATTTATTTTTTTTATTTTGTCAACTCTAGTTTTGATCTATCTACCAAAAAATATTTATTACAAACATTATCTGCCAATCAGAAGAGCATATAACTTCAGTGTTATACTAAATGGGCGGTCCCTGATGACGTATATGTATTTACTGAATTTACCCCTATAGAATGTTTATTTCCCAAATGTTTAAAGACATGCTCCCGTTGTCGTACATGTTCCCTTCTTGTTCACGACAAGTCATTGGTCGTATTAGTCCCGCATTGTTTTCCATTTGTACAATATTTGCCAAAGATTTGGAAACAACCAAAATCCCACATAGAGTCGGAAATTATAAAACTTGCCATTGATAAGAATTCTTAAAAAGCTGCTTGACTTTGGGATGGCATGACTCACACTTGCCATAGATTAGAAATATGTCATAGATTTTGAACCCACCATAGATTTGAGTCCTACGTATTAGATACATGACAAATCGTGTCCGTTGATAGCCATGCTTCAATATTTGTACTCATTTAATTATATCTGTAGATATTTGGATCACAATTTTTTAACAGAAGTGAAAACTGGAACGTTCGTAGGAATGGCAGGAAACCTTCGTACTTTGTGAGTTTAATTAATCATGTTTTTTACTCCTGATAATTCTAATATTAATTGATCGGAGATACGACATTCATCTATCATAAATGTGGTAAGCAGGGTTAGTTTTTAAAAAAGCATGAAATATCAAAGGAGTCATAATAGGCAAGATGAATAGTTATCCGAATACTTAAACTATGAACAATGCGTGTTTGTATTCAGCTACATCAAATATAAAACAAAAGATAACCATGCAATATGTTTCCTCCTAGTAATAACATATTCAAATTGTTATAAAACATCAAGATCTTGAGTCATACAGAATATGCTTTGATGTTGTGTAGGATTTTATCACTTTTCAGTTTTTCTTTCATCTGCAAGAGAAAAATGAAGTTACTTTTGTTTCTAGTTTCAATTTGCCTAACTTTTTATTTTTTTCGATTCAATTTGGCTTGGTTTTTTTCATGCATTACTTATATTTAGATATAATGTGGTATGAGTGCCAATGAGACACCTCCCCATAGACCTCTTTGCATAGACATAAAATAGTTATATTACATATGCATGCTTAGCGGAATGTTCTAGTTCCAATAATTATTTCAAAAGCTTATAAAACAGGACTATCAAAGTAAAATATAGGCTCCTTGTGGATTCTATTGAATATTGTTTTAGTCATTAAATAATTTAAGGTAAAAAAAATGGGAAATAAAAATATGTGAAGTAATTAAAAAGAGACAGCAATTCATTCAACATCAAAGGCAAATCGATATACAGACTGAAAGGTAAAAGAAAAGTCTTTAACAACAAATAGGTAACATGCTCTAAATATCCTGGAATTTAAAACTGTTGTCAAAAATGTATATTTTATTACTTTACATAAAAAAAAGTCTATTCAATGTCTCACTAATTTTATGACAGGCAACCTACTGCTTAGAATCAAAGTGTCTTTAATATAGATTATTGCTGCTCTCGAAGGATCGAACTGAAGTCTTAAATTTGAAGACAAAGATCTAAGCTAAATATCCCAAGATGTTTATTAGCTTAACTTTTATGAATTATAATACAATATTACAAAGGCTTACTTGATAAAATAGCAAGTTCAATGGTTTTCTCGATCAAACTCATTTTAATGTAATCACATAAGCAACACGACGAGTGCCGCATGTGGAGCTGGATCTGCTTACCCTTCCGGAGCACCTGAGATCATCCCTATTTTTTTGTTGGGGTTCATGTTGTTTATTCTTTAGTTTTCTATGTTGCGTCATGTGTACTATTGTTTTTCTGTTTGTCTTTTTCATTTTTAGCCATGGCGTTTGTTTTAGATTTATGAGTTTGACTGTCCCTTTGGTATCTTTCGTCCATCTTTTATTTACAGGTATTAGTAATGCTTGATGTTATTTTGTAGATCACTCAGATACAATGAACTATCACACATAGAAGATGGGGCGTTTCTTAGACTTTCAGGACTTTATAACCTGTACGTGAGTTTTAAATTTGTTGTCTCGCGTGACGAAAGAAAAAAAATGATACATATGTATGATATTTCCGGCGGCGGCGGCGTCAACAATGTATAAGTTGGTATTTATGTCTAGTTTATGATGAACCATCAGTGGCAAGTCAAAGATATTTGATATGCAGTTGTAATAGTACTGGAACATCTTATCACCATGGAGATTATTTTGTTCCGCCCCCTCAGTTATAGTCTATTGACTTTGAACTTTTGCTTAGTTTTCATGTATTAGTTTTTGATTAGTTCAGTTTACGAAGAACCACAAGCGGTAAGTTAATGAAAATTGGTATGCAGTTGTAGGAATATTGTCAGATCTCATTTTAAAGGAGATTAATTAGCCCCGCCGCCTCATTCAAGTTTGTCATTTAAAATCCGTTGATTTGTTCTGATTGATTGTACATTCTGTGTAATCAATCACAACTAATTTTGATGATACCTTCAGATTTTATCATAGCCACTTTCTGTTTTGAATTTTCCTCGGAGTCTACCATTTTGTCATTTTACAGTCAATATTTTCATTTGTTATAAAAGGTGCTACGTTTTATCACATTAAGTGCAATGTTCGTTTCAAATAATCAGCAAATAAGTTATATTGCACATTTAGAAATTCTATTTCAACTATTTCTAATATGAGGTGCCTCTTTTGCTTTTTAAACAAAACCGAGATAGAAATCTCGATATATCTACACTTAGCATTGACTCCAACATGTACATTATAATGGCTGTTGAAATATAACTCCGACCTTAATCCACATGTATTGTAACCTATTTGAAAATGCTATGTCTATTTCATTGTGTCAAAAAATACTCAAACTTTATTCATATTTTGAGGCATAACAAAAAGAATCAATTCATTCGAAATCGTAAAAATGTACAAAATCAAAATCATTTTAAAGTTTCGCAAAATTCTATCATTGCTTTTGCGCATTTACGTCATATCGAAACATGACGTAATACGAATGAAAATGCCACATGTAAGTTTTTTCATCGCGTTTACTTTCTAAACTCGAATATAAAGTAACATCACAAAAGTACTGAACTTCAAAGACAATTTAAAACGGAAATTCCCTAATTAAATGACAAAATCAAATGATAGAACACATCAAACGAATGAACAACCATTGTCATATTCCTTACTTGGTACAGGCATTTTCAAAAGTAGAAAATGATGGATTAAAGCTCTAAACTTCTCTATTGTATGACAGTCGCATAAGTATTGTAACCTATTCCATTATTTTGACAACGAAGTGTGAAAAAAAAGACACACAAGTTAAAAATGTAGCAAATATGATCCCCGGACTATCACATACATGATGATTTCAAATTCACTATTTAAAATTCTTGGTTAAGAAATTTAAAAATCCCAATTTGGAAGCTGAAACCGTGTCTTTTGTCAAATAGTTCTGTTTTCAATCGGACCGTCATAGTTAATATCTAGAAATAAGTCCAAATCAAATGGCAAAAAATCAAAAGCTCAAATATATAATATAGCATGTACATAGAAATTTTAGGTACGTGTTGCTTTTTATACTCTTTTGCATTATTCGCATATTTACTGATTTCAGAAAATCAACATGGCGGCACTTTCAATGTGGGGTTTTAAGAATTAAAAGAATCAATCAGATTTTTCTTTCTTTTTTTAAAGAAATGATTCATGCAAAATACACATTAATTGAACAGTGGGTAACATAGAAAAGCTACACACTAGAAATATGTGTAAGTTCCACCAATTCTATTTCTTGATCGAAAAATGCCATTGTTTAAAACAAAAAGTTTCATTACCTCTAGCTATTACAAGAGGGGCGAAAGATAACAGAGGGACAGCCAAGAGATCGAACACAAACTGACAACGCCCTGGCTAAAAAGGAAAAAGACAAATATACAAAACAAAAGACACAACATACAAAACTAAAGACAAAGCAACACGAATCCCGCCCAAAACTATCAAATGGTTTTTTTTATTTGATGAATAGAACACATTTGTAAAAACACATCTTGCTGCGCATGTGGCACCAGTTGTGCTGCTCGTATAAGTGAAAACAAAACAGTGATATGTCTTATTCGGTAGGTCACATTCAGGGAAAGGGACAGGATTGTAGTTATATAAATTGTAACACAAGTATCGTCATATGTCAAACAAACATGCAATAACGGCCAACGAACTCGTAATGGCGTTTATAAAGTGTACGAAGGATATCTTTTAACTTGATCACTTGGATCTCTTTGTTCAAAGGCCTTCTTGTAAGCAGCAACCCTACATAAAGGAAATCATGATAGGCAATGCAACATGTTGTAATTCATGTAGCTTAAAAGAAAACATTTGAACATTTAAAGCGAACCACACACCTTAACACTTCAGTAAGTTGTATATCTTTTATGTCTGTTAAGACAATATAGGCTGCTAGATCCATGGTAACGTCACGTTTATCATTTACATGTTTTCTGTTGCTCAGATCTGATACCAACGAAAGGTTTAGCTAGGTAAATTAAACACCATGTTCTTCCAACAAACATGTACCAAGTCAGAAATTTGAGAGTTGATTTTCAGTCATTTTGTTTGTTGGTATAGTCGGTAGGTCTTTTGTCAGGCTAATTACCTCAATGAAATATCGTTAAGAGTTTTGTTTTAATATCATTGTAAAACAGTGTTATCAAAAAGAGAACAAGAAATGACAACTGGTGAATTTTCAGACTTAAACGATAGGTCATTACAGTGGTGGACAAAATTTTAATACGAAATTTTTACGTTACAATTTTCTTATAAAATTAAAAAACAAAACTCTATGTTTTTGTCATGCTTTAATATCGCTTGTTAATTTATTTAATCTATAGATTTTTGGAACATAATTCATTGACAGAGATAAACAATAATACATTAGTAGGACTGACAGGAAATTTTCGTTCCTTGTGAGTATAGTTAATCTTATTGTGTAAACCTGATATAGTTGGACGCTTTTATTGCAGTATCACTGGCTGTTACATTCCAGTTCCTTTGTACTACCAGGGGTGATCTGAGCCGGATCACCTCTACCAGAATACCCCAGCTTCAGATTATTTGTTTATACATGCTTTCCGTTGTTCTGTAACATATTGACGGGAATATCGAATCCACTATAAAACTTATAATTTATTATACGGAAAAGAATATCTATCAAAATTCACGTAGAAAAAATCCAATGTATATGCTGGGATTCGAACTCAAGGCCTTTAGCATATTCAGCCACATTACATACCATTACACCAGGACGACTGGATACGAACTATAAGCAATTTAAAGCACTTCACTTAAAGGACGCAAGATGTTTTTGTTGTTTAATTTAATTTTTTTCTTCAAAAGTGGGACGACTCGGTAAACAAGAGTGGGGCGATTTTTTCATAAAGTGGCGGTCTAGTGAGGGCCGATTGGCCAATGGGGGCGAGTTGACAATGTTTTTTATCAACTCATCGTGTTCGGGGTTCATTTAAGGTATTATATACTTTATACAGATATACATATATATAAAGTATATTATAACGATTGTGTGGCGTTCTAAAATAGATGTCATGAATTGTAAATGGGTTGTCGTCTAATCTAAAACAGCTGGGATGTAGAATAGTACTTGTTGGATAACTATTACAGTAACCATGCGTTCACAAATAACAATTTGCTATACAAAACGTTACAAGATTTAATGTACCAGTATACATTGCAGACGAAGTATATATATGCTATTTGTGGTGTTTATATAAAGCTAAGAAGATGTGACATGTTTACTAATGATGCTAATATCACAGAAATGTGATGTGGATGCAAGTATCAAAGAAGCAAAGTTTGCCCTCCAGCAATATGAAACATCTATAACAAAAAGAAAGCTTTTAATTCCCGACATGATATATATAGCTTGTTTACCAATTCAAACGGAAACGATAAGCACTTAAATTAAGACTCCTGACTTTGAACGGATATACATACAGATGATAAATGTATGTCTTAGAGTTGTCAAATAAATTTAATTCCTAGATCTTTATCGAAGTAATCGACAACTGACAGTATACTCCAAACAATTAGTTAGATACTTTCAAAATATATGCCAGACAACTAAATCACACAATTCAGAATCTTTAAGAATTTGATAATTGATATAGACAAGCGAAAACGACACTTAAACATGTTACATTGTTCATAACCGTTTTCATGAATCCCATTAGAGAGTTCTCATGTAATCATGATATACTTTAGGAACTTGAGAAACAATTCATTGACAAACATAGCAATTGGTACGCTTGATCATCTCACTGGACTTCAATATCTGTAAGTACAAAAAATGTATATATTTAATATTGCTATATCAAGAGCTTTTTAAAACCTTCATCGTGAACGCTAAAAGGCGAATAAATGAAACCCAAGAATGTATAAGAGCCAGAACAGTTGGTTGAATAGCTATAACGGACCTTTATAAAAAAAAAGTTAAAAAATGAATCAACCTTTATCATGACCTCTTGAGGTTGAGATGAATGCCCGTAACTGCCCTTGCCTTGTTGAGTTGTCGAATTAATTATCATAACAATTCAGATTTATTTGCTTAACAAGTCGACATGCAATGGGGTCGATCGAGACGAGATAGGTTAAAAAAAAACAATCGTAAATTGATGATTAATTAAAATTCAACGTACCATGTAAAAGTGTGAATTTCGAACCCCTTTTATCCATTTTCATCCTTACTGGCATTCATCTCGACATGAAGACGAGTTGCCGAGATAACTCTTGTCGTCTTATCGCGATAAGTATGTCGACATGTTGTGTTAATTATCAGACTAGTCGATTTAATGCTTCCATATTGTCGACTTGTTGAGATAATAAAGTCAACATATCGAGATAATATGTCGGCTTATCAAAATAAAATATCAATTTGCCGAAATAATTATCTGGGCAACTGGTCATTTCGATGACAGCTGTATGCCACTATAACAATATTCTCATAAATTGTTTGAACCTGTTTGACCTCAGAATGTTTATTCCAGTTGCATTCCTATGACGATGATACTTGTCGATTTCAAAACTTGAATGTGTATGATTGTAAACAGATATATCATTTTAAGGAGGGGTATTTGCGAAAAATACCAGTCGAGAGAATGTTAAATTTCACGAGCCGTAAGACGAGGGAAATAAATTCTCAAGACTTGTATTTTTCGCAAATACCCTCAAAAACATGATATATCTGTTCAAGGTGGTACCCAACACTTTAACTAAAATAAATTTGGCTTGTTTTAAGGTTTAATATTCTTTTGACAAAGTATTTACTTTGACCCTCTGACAAAAATATAAAAAATTTAAAAAATGTGAACCAACAGTTTTATCAGAAAAATTACACTGGTAATATAGCAGTTTGACAAACACACTAGTATTTTGATCATTGAGAAGCTTAATATTCCCTTAACAACACAGCATAATTAAAACGTTATCTCCCTGTAGTGATAGGTACCACTTTATTACACCGAATGTTAATGTTCAAACACGCAACGATGATCGTGACGTTACAAGCGTCCAGTCGGATAGAGCATTTTTTGGCAAATACCACGGCAGAGGGGGTAAAAAAGGCATATTGTTTTGGCAAATACCCCGGCGGCGTTAACAAATGAACGATGAAAATATATATAGTTACTCTGCTGGTGGACTATTAGTCCCCGAGGGTATCACCAGCCCAGTAGCTAGTACTTCGATACTGGCATGAAAATACGGATGTTTTGTGTTATTAAAATTTGCTGTTTCAATATATTAGAAATTATTATAAAATAAGGAAGGTATTTCCCTCATGCAAAGCTCTGATTCCTTTCACGGATTTGGCAATACTTTTGGACCTTTTGGATTATAGCTCTTCATCTTTTATATAAGCTTTGGATTTTTTAATATTTTGGCCACGAGCATCACTGAAGAGATATGAATTGTAGAAATGCGCATCTGGTGCAAGAAAATTGGTACCGTTAATTTTATTAATCCAATTTTCAAATATAGAAGGTTTTTTTCAACATTGATCAGTTTGTTTCCCCAAATTACATGTTTCCTTACTTTGGTGAAGTTGGTAGGTTTTATAGTCTGTCAACCGCCTGATATTACCCAACATTGAAATACTTCTCGACAATATTTAGGATTACATTATACCAAAGATGTTTATAGGGACTTATATACATATATGGAGTTATTTTCTTTCAGAACGTCAGGTCATTCTTTTTCAGAATCAACCCGGACTATACCATGTTTCAATGGTATATGCTCCAAGGCATAAAATAATGACCTGTGTAAGGTCATTATTTTCCTTGATAAACATGCAATCTATGATTTACTTCAAAATTTTATTCGTCTAATAGTTTTTGTTGCCTATTTGGAAATTTATTTTCTATAGTTCAACCGATGACAGATATAAAAGAAACCGTCATTGTAGACCCGCAATTAAATTTTAGAAACAAATAACGTGAAGTTTTGTTGATTTATCACTATAATAAAGAAACATTATCATATAGGTCAGAAGAATTTTAATGTAGACTTTCATAAAATAAATCCAGATTTTAACATATTCGTGTGAAAAATCTTATTGGGTCAAACTGAATAGGTTGATTGCTTAACGTCCAATGGCAAATATTTCATGCATGTTCAGAACGAGACACACTGAATATGAAATCATACTGTGGCCTACATGTATTTATATTCGCCTTCGTGTCAGTTCGTAACTTTTTAAAATTTATGTATACCTTTTACTCTATCAAATGATCAACTAATAAAATAATCTTATATTCTATTGAATAACATTAACGTAACTCACGAAAGGGTCGGGTGCGGAGGCTTCCTTTTTCATTACCAGTGTTTAAAGCCTTGATTAGAAAATATCTTATATTTCCAAAAAAATCTGATAAAATTCAACAGTTAGACCATCTAGCCCTGGTGCTTTATTGCAATTATAGCTGCAGTACATTCTTCCTTTGTTAACTCTCCGTCACAAACTGATTTGTCAACATTATTTGAATTATTTTCTAATTCAGTTTCACAAATATAATTTTCGACTAAATCTTTTTTTTCTAGTTACAACTATACAGTTTTTCATAGTATTGCTTAGTTCTTGTCAACTAATCGACCTGGTCTGTTGTCCATATTTCCGTTCTCGTCACTTAGTTTATTTATTGACTTTTTTACCTGTCTCTGTTATTCTAAACCTAAAAAATATGCATTATTTTTTCACATAGTCAACCCAGTTTCCCCTTGACCTAACTTGTGCACCTCTAACTTTTTGTTCGTATGTCTTACCTATTTTTAGTTCTAAATGGTTTTTCATTTGCATCCTCCTGTGGTTACGCATTTTTTAACGTATTTCTCTCTTCCATTTGTTTTCTCTAGTTACCGATTGAAATCTCTGTTTGCCTTTGCTTTATTCTTACCATATGATATGTTTACCTCCCTTATTTCATATTTTAAACGTCCCACTATAATTGACAATTAGTATTATTATTTCCATTAGTATATTTATGAATAAGATAACTTATTATCTCTTTGTATTTTTCCTCTTTTAAAATAGAGTTGTTTATCTTTCAAATTCCGCTTTCTCTTTCTGACACACCAGTCCTAATACTTAATAAAACGCTTTGATGATCAGTAGAATTACTTACAGCTGGTTTAATTTCACAATTTTCTACTAATGACTTGAAATCTGAGCCAATTAATATCATGTCTATTCTACTTGCCTGAGTGTTATATCTCCTCCGCCATGTAAATTGTTGAACGTTTGATTTAAACATCTCCAGGTATCGATTTGTTCGTTTGATTTTAACATTAATTTCAAACTATTTACTGGCGTTGCATTATTTCTTTGTCATGATCTTAATACACTAAGCTCATCGACGGAACTAACTTGTAAAACTGAAACGAATGTTGCCTCATTTTTAAACGGATTTGAAATGAAATTGAGTTCACGACGTTTTTGCTAGGTAATATTTACATCGCCCATTCCTAGTTATTCAAGGTAATCGTGTGCAAACACATTTGTGTTCTTTTTTTCTTTTGCTTTTTTGACAGAAATATAGTTACTTACACTTATTCATGCGAATTGCCTACATGGTATTAACAAAAATTCGAAAAACAATAGGTCATTTACCTAGTTTCGATATAATAAATGATACAAAACGCGCGTCTGGCGTATTCAATTAAAACCCTTGTACCTTTGATAACTATTTATAAAACTGGATCGATGTCACTGCTGGTTGACGTGTCGTCCCCGAGGGTATCACCAGCCGAGTAGTCAGCAATCCGGTGTTGACATGAATATCAATTATATGGTCATTAATTTCCTGTTAAATAACCTTGAATTTTTAGAAAAAAAATAAGAATTTTCTAATGCAGAAAATAGATAACCTTAGCCGTATTTGGCACAACTTTTAGGATTTTTGAGTCCTCAATGCTCTTCAACTTTGTGCTTGTTTGGCTGAATATACATTTAAATAAGAGCGTTACTGCTGAGTCTTATGGAGACAAACGCGCATCAGTCGTACACAAAATTATAATCCTGGTACCTTTGATAACTATTTGCACCACTGGGTCGATGCCACTGCTGGTGTACGTTCCGTCCCCGAGGGTTTCACCAGCCCAGTAGTCAACACTTCGTTGAATATCAATAATGTGGCCATTGTTATAAATTCCCTGTTTACAAAACTTTGAATTTTCGAAAAACTAAGGATTTTTTTTATCTCAGGCATACATTACCTTAGCCGTATTTGGCACAACTTTTTGGAATTTTGGATCCTTAATGCTCTTCAACTTTGTACTTGTTTGGCTTTATCAATATTTTGATATGAACGTCACTAATGAGGCATATGTAGACGAAACGCGCGTCTGGCGTACACAAAATTTTAATCCTGGTACCTTTGATAACTATTAACACCACTTGGTCGATGCCACTGCATGTGGACGTTTCGTCCTCGAGGGTATCCCCACCCTAGTAGTCAAAACTTTTCAATTCCAAAGAGTTGGTTTTTTTACATTACAATTGGGTCAAAATTAGAGATTTTGGCGATTTTCACAAAATCGACAGGATTTTAGACAAATTTTGGACCAGGAAACATAAGAGAGCAGGTGTTGACAAACTAAATATTACAAACATTAGTTTTAAAGATGTTTTTTGTCGACGCATGCGCTTTATGTTTATGTCCATAAATCAATATAAAATTTACCCATTTTCCTTGATTTTACATTGTATCATCAAAATCAGTACTATTTGTGATGTCATGAATAAAACGCAGGAACGTAAGTTATCAATAGTTAGAATTATTCTCAATCTAGTAACTGTAAAACTATGATTTATTATGATATTGGTCAATAAATCTTAATTTGAATTTTAAGCAAGAAAAGAGGCCCATTTTAGGGTTTATCGAACCTACAAAGTTGGCCGGATTTCTACCAAATTTAGGACCACGAAACATACAGTGCAGATGTCGACAAACTAAATATTCAAGTTTAATAAGAAAAATGTAATTACAAACATCTATATTTTCGTCGACGTATGCGCTCTATGATTCCTGTCCAATAATCAATGGAAATTTACCAATTTTCGTTGATTTTTCGTAGAATAAAAAATAGTACTCTTAATGACGTCATCATTAGAATGTACGAACCTAAATTTTCAACAAAAATACCTATTTCCTATTTAGTCACTGTATAAGATATAACTCATTGTGATATTGGTCAATAAATCGTGATTTGAAATTTAAGCTAAAAAGAGGGTCATGTGAGGGCCGAATCTGATCGGCCATTATGACAAAAGTGTGTCAGAAATTATTTCTGATATTCTTCCTCAGTCATGATAATGTTCCATCATTACCGAACTGAACAAAGAAATAAAACGACGGGTGCAGTAAACGATGCAGGAAATGCTTACCCTTCCGGAGCACCTGATTTCACTCACCGTTTTTAGTGGCGTTCGTGTTGTTTCTTATTTATTATTCAAGTAAGTCTTTGTTTACTCCTTGGTTTTGATTGTTATTGTCTACTCATTCAAGCACCAAATCTAAACAAATTACATTCAAAGTTCGTTTAAAGGGAAACAAATAATGCGAACATTACTTATATAAAATTGTTACTTGGATGGAGAGTTGTCTCATTTGCACTCAAACCACATCTTCCTATATTTATATATTTAATTACTTCGTCGCTTATTTTTTTAATTTTTTAACGCTACGTTACGAGACGTTACTACAATAACGTTACTTTGTTAATTATAAGTATGAACAACCAAATCACCATTCTTTATTAGAAGCCAATCGAAGCCGAACACTTGCAGATCGACGAATATATTCGTCGCTAGAAAGCATTTTTACAACCTTAAACACATACTCTCAAGAACTTTAAACTTGCTATCAAAACGAGGAAGTACATGAAAATATTCATGTAAAAAGTGTATTGATAACATATATTGAACACGTAAAAAGGATTATCGCCTTTTAATTTCATGTGTTTTAATTATAGGTATTTAGATGAAAACATGATATATGATGCGTTGTTTATTGAATATCTACCAACGACATTGTACTCATTGTAAGTTATAAAGCTCTCTTTTTATCTCCTGTCTTCATGTTTATTCACTACATTTTACGCTATATTTGATTACACGTATTTGCGGTTAAATGGTGATACAATATATTTGTAATATAATTGTATACCAGAACATACAGAACACATTCATAGATTTGGGATCGAGAAGTTAAATAATGAACCAAACATACCTTTGACATTATCAACATTATACGGTAGTGTATAAATTTGTCGTTTTTTTAAGATAATGTGACAGTTTGTCTCTTGATATTCACTGCAAGAAAATGTAAGTTTTGTACTCCGAAAGATAGTGTTCAATAAAAAAGAAAGCTACCTTTTTTTTTAACTTTTGTAATTGTTTGTCAACAGAAGCATTACCATTAATCCTTGAGCACGTCGCGACAAATTCTCCTCGGCATTTTTTTTATTCTTGTAATTCTGTCAAGGGATTACGTGGTTTGTCCATTACGAGGGTCATTTTTGCAGAATGTTTCTTTAAGTTCGATTTTCACATCACGTGATTTTTAATATTGGATGTCTTAATATTGTGTTATTCGTGTACATTGTATGGAGTATCATATGTCTAAATGGGTCGAATACATTACCTTTATACGGATATGCCTTATTTAGTATATGTATCTTTGTGTCAAATAATGGTTAAATTGAATAATACTCATTTCATTCACCTTGATCACTGACCAAAAGTCAATAGTGATTGAGTTGCAATTCATGAACTACTACTGCCTGTCTTTAAATTACAGAGAACACGTTTGTTTTAAAAACAAGTTATGCAATTTTTCACAGATTGCAGGACTAACATGTCAAATTATATTCCTTTATACGTGATTTGATTTACAGACCATGATAGAAAGTATTTGTCGAGGACTTCGAATTCCTAGTCTTACCACATACGCTGATCATGAATACAATGTTGGCTGCTGTACCCGTATTTTAACTTATTATGTTTGTTCATTTTGTTCACATATCGTTATAAAATGAAGTTTGATACGACTTGCATACACGTGAGAGATTTTTAGCTAGATTTATTTATTTTGATGCATGCAAGTCAGGAATATGACAGTTGTTATCCTTTCGTTCGATGTGTTTTTGATTTTGTTTGCCATTTGATAAGGGACTCTTAGTTTTGAATTTTTCTCGTTTTTTGCACTATCATTGTTTCATTGAAAATAGTAATGGTCTCGTACATTCTCAATTAGCGTTTTATTCTCAAATTAAAGAAAACATTTTATGAGAGTGCAAACAATAATTGAACTTTGGCTCATACTTGTAAGGATTAAAAAACAAGGATTTCAGCAACTTGTTAACGAGACGACAACCAAACGATGTAATCGTCCAAGAGTGATAACTTGCATTAAGATTCTATCAATAATCAATTGCTTATTTATTCATTTTTTTTTTTAAATCAGATCACTGAAAAACAATTCTTTCGATGGCATAGCGAATGGAACATTCCGAAGATTAAGTCAATTACGGTATTTGTAAGTACATATGTATTTGTAACATTGTACAACTAGGCTTGTATTTTTTCCAGGATACTTTCTATATTCTTGATCCTGTTTTAAAATGTAATTACAGTTCTTGAGATGATTTACTGGTAGTATTTATTTAGTCATGCTAGGTTTATTAATTTAAATTTTCACTTTGGACTATTTTTTTATTTTTTTTTTATTTTTAGGATTTCTTACAATAAAAAGACATCGATTGTGCATATGTCAGGTTCGCGTGTGGAAAACGAGACTTTGTTCCTTTTGTTTTTTCATTAGATTGTCTGGAAACGATGTTTCGTCATGAATAGTTTGTTTCCATTCTAAAACGTGCTTGCATATCTAATACGTACAAAACAATATGAACAATTAAAACGTTAAGTCATAATTCGAAACAGATTAAAAGAGAGGTTTCATATGGAAAATTATTTGGTACATATTATCTGAACGAATTTAACATGTTTGTTTACATTGTCAAAACCCTCTGCTTATGAGTATTATCCGGGGAAAAAAGATAAATATTATCCGGTGATAAAAGATGGATAATATTTAGAACGATTGAATTTGATGTTGCAAAACATTATCAGTCAAATTAGGAATGTTGTGACTTTTTTTGCGACTTTTGCATGACGAAAGATAACGTCAATATAGGTCGTCATATAACATATTCTCATTAGTAATACTGTTAACAAACCCGTAGAAAATATGCAGTATAAATATATTAATCTAACTGATAAATTAGTTTTTAATAGTAACGCTTTTTATACCTATCGACATTGATTGCTAACATAAGGCCCTTTGCTAATCGGTTCTCAACAAGAGTTTCCTTTGATAAAGAAAATAAAGAAAGAGTTTCAAAAATAATCCCTATTCAAGAAAAGGGCAATTGTTGTTGTTCCTATTACACTCTATCGATTTCAATATTTGGATTGGTATCAGATTTTTTCGAGTGTTACACCCTCTGTATCGATATTGGTTGATGACAAGCCCATAAAGGAAAATGCCATTTAGTATTCTATTATCAATTAGCCTACAAAATTCGAAAGGCAACATGTAATTAACAATTGATAAAGACTTTGTATTAATTTGATTTGGGTTTCTCCCCTATTTATTATTAGTTTTTTTTTCATTTTATTACTATGCAATAATAATTCCTGTAACCATCTGGTTTTTTCCAACAATTAATTATATAAAAGACACATTGTTCCTAATTATGATGTCATTATAAAAGCCAACTGCATTGATAAAGATCGGCTTATTTCTTTGAACGCTGCTCTGGTCAAACAGTTATATAATCGGTAGGGTGACTTTATATTCAAATGAGTCTTAAAGATTATAATAAACAGAAGAGGTTACATATGAATTTTTCATGTGATGTCTGCATATGGCTTTCCAACTATGATTGTATAGGAAGCCCACATTGTTCCTGGTTATTTAACCATAGCCGCAAAATGAATATAAGTTTTAAAACGAATGCAAAACCTAATGTTGTCGTTCGAAATATGGGGTAAATTGAAGTTCTATAATGACAGTAAATATATGACCGTACAGAATGTTATCATACATATAAATACATACATTTTTTTGTCAAGTTTTTATCTTGTTGTTAATTATTTTATTAGACAATTGGCATATTTCTTAGATATGTGTTATTATGATTAAACAAATTGTTGTTATTTATAGGTATTTAGATGGTAACCAGATTTCTGACTTGTCATTTGTCGTATCGTTATCAAATTTATTAGAAACATTGTAAGTATTACAAATTATTCATTATTAGAAAAATAAAATAAAATGAGGTCATTGATCTTATATTGAATAATTCTGACAATGTCAACATGTTTTCTTTATCATTCTCTACATTAACTTGTCGATCCTTGTTTCCCCCGGTACCAGTGGACTTTTTTTCCCAGATGGCGTGAAAACAACATCGCAACACCAAGGTTTTGAACACATGACTTTTTTCATAAACCACTGAATTTGATTGTTCATATTATTCATGTCGGGGTATTTTATAGCTAACCATACCAACAACTAGTCATACAATTGTTATATATGAAGAATATCTATATTATTTTTTACCTTTACATATGCATACTAGAAAAAGGTGGTCTTTGAAAGTGTACCGATTTGTGCATTGTTTAACACTAACAGGTAAATTTAAAATAACACTTATTAAACAAAAACAAATCTGGAACTATTAGGTTTCTGAACTGATTTTGGTCTTTTAAGTTTTGGTATTTGATTGTAACTGGTTAGTCTTGTGCAGAACTAGACATCATTTTGCGAAACTGGTCAATTACACCAATTAACATTACACAAATTTGGCAATGTAATTTATAAAATTACAATTACTTTACAAAAGTTATTAATTAAATTACACATAACATGTTGTCCGAATTGTATTAACCAATATGGAATGAACATTATATATATTTCGCTAATTCTTTGCAATTTATCCTTTTCTGTACCCATTGTATAAAAAATCAACGTATGGTTCGTTTGATCTCAGTTCTTTATTGGTTAAATCCGATTATGACGTCGAATTTTCTTGCGTTCTTCTGAATTTCCTATTGTGGCGGCAGGAAAAAATGCGACCATGCCGGATGACTTAACAAAGAAAAAAACACATTTTTTGCAGCTCAGTCGAAACGAAGGAATAAGTTTGCGTGCGTATTGTTTGAAATAATTAGAGGAACAGTTTCCACCACAAAATTTCATGTAATACGATATACATCCGTTCTCGACAGTTGAGTTTAAAATATTTAAAGCTCTCGTTTCAAAAATTTGAAAAAATTTACTGTCTCGAGTGACGAAATATCGTATCACACTCGATACAGTGGTATAATCTATATTATCTAATTCTAACTCGATTTATCCCTTTGCTGACCCGTCGATTAATTTTTATTTAATCAACGTGTGGTTCGTTTGAACTCAGTTGTTCAATTATGACTTCAAACCTTTTTCTGAAAATCCGTTTGTGACGACATAAAAAGGGGACAATACTTGATGGCGTCTCTTAGACAGTTCACATTTTTTGCAGGTCATTCGAAAAGAATCATAATTCAAAATTCTGTATATCGTCCCAAGTCGTTAGAGAAACAGATTCTACCACCACAAGCAATACGTCCAATACGGCATTGAACCACTCTCGAACAGTTATTTTTTTTATATTTTAAACGTTCGGCGCGGCTAGTGTTTTAAAGAAGTAGGTCCAGTAAGACCCAATTTTTGGGGTCAAAATATATCAGGTTTACAAAATTGTTCAAATGTAAATTTATTTAGTAATTTATTGGACAGAAGAATGCTTCTGCTACATAAATATGGGCTGTTTTTTGACAATACAATGCACATATATCGTGCAGTAGCATTATTAAGAATTGCTAAATTACTGAAATGTTCTTGCATTTTAGTTCAATTTTAGACGGTTTTCGTGTAAAACGAAAGTGGCCGCATTCGTGTTCATCCTTAATATTGAAATGTTAGTTGTATTTGATGATAATACATGACATATATAAAGGTTGAGGATGAACACGGATATAACATTTTTCTGCATATTTGGTAGATTTTTCATATTTGAGCGTGAATCGGATTGTTTTTAATGACTAGTTCAGCTAAAATCTTTCACATAAACTAATTGAATCAAATGAAATAGACACTTAAGTGTTTAAAAAGTGGTCGAAAAGTGGTCAAAATCTTTTGTCAGATGAACCTGAAATTTGAGGCCCAAATCGGTCCTTACCGGAATTTAACTGTCTCCAATGTATAAATATCGTATCAAACTTGATGCAGTGGTAGAATCTATATGTATCGATACTTTGAGCATTTTCCCCTTGATGTGTACTTACATAATATCATCTGGTTATAATCGTGATATATAGACTGCCCATAGGGCAACAAGGGTATTGACTAAGAAAGGAATACTGACTGAGCCATTTAATGTTAATTTTATTGAGGAACCATGTTTTTCCAATTTCTCAAAATTCAAATTGTTTAAATCAAACTCAAGTTATAATGTAAGTTTTATTTAGGAAAGAGTTTAGACCATTTAAAGTGATAACTGTAAGTCACTGGCATCATTTATGTGCAGTTTTTTCCGTAACAAATACAAAAATAATTTTCAATTGTATAATTAACGAATTGCGTTTTTTCAAATGGACATCCCTCTAAACTGAGAAACCACGCCTCACTGGTCATTAACATGGAAAGTCTGTTAACGACTGGTTTTCCGGTCCTTTTTTTCTGGTTAAGACCAATGGATACTTTTACTAAAGATTATAGAATTTCAGGTGGCCCCTTATTATCCCATTAGAGTAGCTTATGCTTAACCGATATGTAATAATTCCTGATAATGTCAGTATCAGTGGACTCGTTGTGATAAAATAATAATTGGGTTAGTTACCAATTGATACACGTGAATGCACCGCGTATCGATCTAATTTTCCTTTCGATAAAAAAAATCACGCGTGACTTTTTTTCGAAGAAACGCATGAGGTTTTTTTTTGTGAATGAAACACTTGTCATATTTTAAACTTTCAGTAAAGTTATATTAGCTTTTTTGAACAATTATGTGAAAGTTTGAACAGAACAAATACGAATTTCCGATAACCCCAAAGCATTAAAATAATTGATTAAGATATAATTTACAATTTGTATAAGCATAATTTGTAATGATTAACACCAAAACATTACATGTAAGTGAAAGTAATTTAGCATTACTTATACATGCCTTTTACGATGTGATTTTAAGAATGATTAAATACACATTACATTCAATTTCATAGACAATTATATTATAATTATAATAACCATTACATTTTCAATTATCCCATCACTGGTGTTATTAAAATTGTTTATAAGGGTCAATCTCATATTGTCAAAAAAAATATTTTAAGAACATATGTTTTCTATCAAGACTTATTTAACATTGAAATGGTGCTAGCTTAGACACTACAAAACCCAATTATGTCAATATTAAGCTGGAGGTCAACACTTCATATAACATGTCTTATTTTAGATCGTTGAATAACAATTCTATCGGCGACTCACTGAGTAACCAATTCAATGGATTAACCGGACTACGTCACTTGTAAGTAGAGATCCAGTTTAAACGTACTACTAACTTAGTTCAAATATAGCATAATCTATTTTTGAAATTTTGTTTTAGGTGTTCTTGTCCATTCAAATCAGTAAACGTGGTGAATATCAAATTCTAATGCAATTATTTTGTAACAAATTGTTCTGATTGGATGACAGCAAGCGTAAAAATCTCTATCTCCTTGTATGTAACTAAGGAAGCCGACATTTTGAATTTCGGAATGTTTTCCCATGTTATTTCTACGATAATAAAACAAAAAACTCACTTGTTGCGCATAAAAATCTTCTTTTTATCAAATTTTATTACATTCTAAAGCGGCACAAAAGCCAGAAAACGCCCGGTGTTTATGTTTGACGCCGGAAGCATACATATGACGTCATCTAGTGTAGGGACCAAAGAAGATAACATCTTTTCGCGGATTTTTTTCTTTAATGAAGATTTTAAACTGAAATTATGATTGAAATTTAATTATGAACATTTGCATTAGAATAGAGATAACTGTATTGTATTTGAAGCTTTGCGGACGTCCATAGGTAGTTTTACTGTCGCAAATACCCGTTTACCTGTCTCCGCTCCGGGTCGCCAGGTAAACTAAATTTGCGACAGTAAAACTACCGATGGACGTCCTTAAAGCTTCAAATACAATACAGTTATCTCTTAATTAGCATAAACTAACCGGTATTTGATTAAAAAACTTGTTGCATTGTTGGCTTTTTTTTTCACTTCTTGATGATAAACATTTCAATATTCCAGATGTACATATTGAACTTTACTTAAAATTAATCAGATGTTGAAATTGTTTTTTTATATTACATACACGACTTCATCAATTAGAGTTTAAGTATAAACATAAAAATTACACAAACGTGTTTCACGAAACTTAGATATCAGGAATTCTCTACGAAGTGGTTCTAAATTATTCTCTAACACATCACATTCACCACGAAACAATAATATTCATTAGCCCTCTCTACAAACTATGCTACTTTATACACGACCATTAATGATTTGCAACAAAATAGTTACAGTTTGAACAACTCAAGTGGACGGAAATGGTATATTTATTTAAACATGCCGATCTTCGTGATTCGAAAAAAAAATATCATGTATCGTAACGACTGCCCTCTGTGGATCATAGATATAGCGAGCCTAGAAATAATACTCATATCGGTTTTTTTTACATAAGTCGCCACAAAAAACTGTACAAATGATAAGTTCAATTGATTCAATTATTTGTTTGAACGAAAAGGAAGTTACATTGTTTATTAGCTTGAATAAGAAAAATATACATATAAAACATAAAAATGATACATTTTTGAGTTCTCACGTGCACGACAATTAAATGAAACTTTAAAAAACAAGGCAAAGAACAAAATAGACTCACATCAACTTAACACATATTTGACAAGAGTTTGTTTACTATATACGTATTGCATTTATAGTCGGTTTAATACCGGTACTTGTTTTACTTCTTATAAATACGTGTTGGTGTCATGTGTAGTGTTACATGCAACTATTTTCTATGTGCAATATATATTGTATTTTTAAGTACAAGTCCTAACAACTACTCCTGAAAACCTGTCTAACAAATTGATTAAACGTCATGAGTTCACTTTTGTCAAATATCTGGCACATGCTTTCGACATATTTAATGTGTAAACAAAAAGGCAAACTCAAAAACGTATCAATATCAACAACGGCGAGCCTTCATGCTTCAGAAAACAATTCACGAGTTTTAAGAATTAGAAAATAACCTACAATCTTTGTTCAAGGTGAATGTTTAATCCAAAGCAAAGCGGTCCTAGAAGACACTTTTATTCATTAATATTAATCAGAATAATTGTAATGAATCATATATGTCACATTTGATGTGTTGAGATCACATTGCCAACTACATGTATGTTTAAACCAAAACTAGATAGTTTACGTCAGGCAAAACGCAGTCGATTATTCAGCTTGCATTTTAGTGTCATTTCTAAGTGATTTTCTCTGTATGAGAAATATTGACTATTGAACAAATTACCCAATTTTATTTGTTTTGAGTGAACATGTACGGTGACCTATAACTGTTAATGAATGTGTCATTTTGGTCTCTTGTTGACTGTTGTCTCGTTGGCAATCATACCTTATCTTCCTATTTATATGTGTTGAGAAATGTATATGTTTTTTTAAGATGAGATTAATAATACAAACTCAATAAAGGTATAACACTCATAATTGAAAATGACGGAAGTGTCGAAAATACAAGTGAAATTATTGAAGCAATATATTTTTATGCATTACAAGAGTAACTTTTCATGGTATCATCTATCATAAAAACATGGAAATGCTGCTGACTAAAAACATCAGAGTATAATTCAAAAGGTACACCATTTTGATTTTTTATTTTCATAATATAATCTGAATTATGTAAATGTTTTATTTGTCATTTATAGGTATTTAGATGGTAACATGATTGCTGATCTGTCATTTACGGAGTCTCTCTTGTCTGACTTGTATTCTCTGTAAGTATAATATTCGACATAATGTACATTTTTTTCTTGAATTTAACATTTATACTAATCGCCGCGATAAAGCCTTTTTGCACCAATCGATCAATCCCGAATATAACGTTTAGATGAAAAACCTTGTATGTCTCAAATTTATCTCACTGTAAAAACAAGCTTTATGGAATACAATTTTACGCGAGAACCCTCTGCAATCTAATTGAAGAACAAGTGAAATTCATGATATACTGGAGAAATGTGTAATCCGGGAAATTGACAAAAAACATTTAAAAACATATATTCTTATTCCCTTTAGTTTGGGAACAGAAATCTCACTACTTCGGTCAGGTATAGAGAAATACAATAATCGATTGACGATGTCGTGATGAAACATGTAACGGCAAAATAGACGAAAAACTTCACACAATATGGAAACATGATACTAAGCAAAAAGTACACAATATTTCCATTAAACGTTAAAAAAAAAGTATGGCGATAGCTTCATAATGACACTTAAACCAAATGAACAACAACGATGAAACAAACAATAGCAGAAATTTAAGTTTTTCACGGAATGATATAAATGTAAATTTCTCTTTCAAGTAAATATTTTACTATAGACGATAACCGAGTTAACAAACGAGAAGCTCCCCGTCATATATACTTAAATCCGTTAACATTCCCAGACTAGAAGTTATCAACAGTGCAATGACAATTTGATTGCTGTAATTGGTTGAGGATTATAGAAAATAAGGACGAACAGGAAGGAGATATACACGATAGGAGAAACATAACGAACGTTGCTTAGACATGCAGACTAGAATTATGACTTCCTTCTTAAGGAGAGAGTCGGATTCAAAACCACTTGATGGATTTTATTAAAAAAAAATACTCGAGATAATGCCGAATTGACCAAAACATAATAAATCTTTCTGCTGAAACGATACATGATAATTATTTAACACAACTATCAATTGAACTTAAATGTGCATCGCTACCTTACTAGAATATACCAGGACTTCAACCTGATCTCAAAAACATGTGTACCAGACGATCTTGACATTTCAAGGAACAAATTAATTTATAAAATTAGAACCAAAAAAGAATGAATATTTCGAAACTTATATTGACAAGATTTCAGGATGCATCAAGAAAAGCTTGCTTTCTTGGTGTAACAATGTATCAAGCATATTTGGTGAATAAATATATATAAAAAAAGATTTCAAAGTTTCAAATAGCTTAGCGAAAAAATGTCATAAAACTAAATTCACAAAAATACTGAACTCAGAGAAAACCTGATTATATTGCTAAACCTCTCCCTTGTATGTGAGTCGCGTCAAGTTCATTATAGTGTGGTGCTTAACATAAATGTATACAACTGAACCAGTCCATGTTTTATATGTACCTCATCCTGAATCGATGACGTAATACATATAACCTCATGCGTTGATCTCATAAATTGATTTTATTGATTTTATTTATGGTTTATATTATAACTTTATTTTGTGTAAAATTGTTGTGTCACCTGATAATCCGTGGTGAGTTTCATATATCGTTCTTATATGATTATTATTTGCTCGAATCTCACGACATTGGCGGCGACGACAGCACAAATCTGTTGACTTTGCTTTCGCAGGGTACGTTTCACATCATTTGCTTTAAATTACTGCAAATTATAGCGGAGGTTTTATTTAAAACTTACACCTTCATCAATTTTGTAAAGTTTCAGTACTTTTTTAGGCAGTACTGCATATTATATTCACTTTTTGAAAATAGTTTTTAGGATTGATGTTTTCTTGAATGTATTATTCTGTACATCGACATATTTTTCTTTCGTATATTTATTCAAAAATAAGATACACAATAAGAATTTGAAAAGCAGCACTGTCTAACGGAGGACATCATCATCTGCTGTTCTAAGTTGACTTGTTGGCATTGTACTTGTTCTCTCGATCATGTCATTTATAAGTTGTAATGCGTATTTCTGTTGTAAAAGATGCATCTTCAACTCCTTTGAACATCTTTTATGAAGAGTTTAATCCAAAACAATTGAACATACTCGTCTTGCCATACAAAATGAAATGTTCCTATTTGTATGTGATGGGTGTCACGATTCAAAATTTAACTACTGGTGTGTATGTATCGTCTTGTAATAAATATCTGTAAAGATTTTATTGTTGGAGAGTTTAATTGAAATGTCTAGAAATGGGAGTTTCAAGTTACTGGAATGTTATTCGATGCAATGAATTAGTTATTCAATGGATTTTTATTTAAAACTCGTCTGCTAATTTATTCCATAATATAAAACAATCGTCTTGAAATTTTTTCCACTATTCATAAACATAAGTTTTGAATTTCTGTCCAAATATCCGGCCCACTTTTGAAATAATATTTTTCTAAGTAAAATCACAAAACTTGGAGGAAAATCTAATACATCTAATGATTCAACGTACTTACGTTATACAGCTGTTTAGATTGTAGTGCTTGTGTGGGTTTTTTTTGCTAATCCATAGAAGGTAGCTTCTTTCGGAGTTAAGTCCCAACACTAAGCAATTTTATTATCCGTATGATTCTGAGTATTCTTCCACCCAATTTCCTATTTTTTCTGATTGTTTTTGTTTATCATTTTTTCTTCGAAGCTTGATGTAATATTCGTTGACATTAAGCTATTCCAAACTTTTCTCCGAATAACAAGTTTTGTCTATTATTGCTATACTTCTCCTTTATCCATTTCGTTTAATATAATTGACGGATTATTCTTCA
Organism: Mytilus edulis; assembly: GCA_019925275.1. Classification (NCBI taxonomy): domain Eukaryota; kingdom Metazoa; phylum Mollusca; class Bivalvia; order Mytilida; family Mytilidae; genus Mytilus; species Mytilus edulis. The sequence continues at coordinate 48,560,878 of CM034358.1, forward strand.
TTTTATCTTTTGATACTTTCTCCCGTATTGAGAAATTCTGTTTTGTATTCTGATAATTGATTGGAATTTTCGAGATAGTGTCTATGTTCCTTACAAATGATCCGTCGTCAAATTTGCTGTTTCCGAAATATAGCCGTAGGCTGAGTCGTCTGGAGAATTTTGAATTTCCGATTTTAGAATAGTCGTGTTTGGAGTAGATGTAGGTGTAAATCTTACCCTACAATGAATAAGTCTTTTTTACGAATTGTCAAATTTTGCAGATGATAAATTAATAACCTTTGGATCAATTTAGTTTGTAGTTTTATTTATGTCGCTGGAGCATTTAGATTGAAAGCTTATTTGTTTCAGCCTCGTCCTAAAAAAAGAATGGAATGTGCTTAGCCTCGATTTGCGGTCCTCCTGTAACAGTCTTCTCTGTTTTGACCACGTCCTCTCTCGCCTCCATCTCTTTATAGTTTCACTATTGCCTGAACTTGTGCCGCGTTCTCTCGTTTGCCTCTTGCTTTGTCCACGAATTTGTGTTCACTCGTCATTACTAAAGTATCCCATATATTGTTTCCGGGATAACATAGTGACCTAATCGGGATTCGTAGGGGGTCGACTGGCTTCGAGGTATTGTGTTTTGCATTCGGTGGTTTCGAATTTTTTACAAATTTTTTAATTTGTTCTTTTCCTCTGTTACTAGCCACTGCTGTTGCGTACCTTTCATTTGTTTGGATGTTACCGGTTCTTCGATGCATTCTTTTCTCAAATATTAAAGGACTTTTCTCTGTCTTGTTCTTTGTCCTTTATTTTTTTTATGGCTTTAGTGGATGAATTTGTCCCCATATGAAGCTTCATAATTTTGAAACTATTCGTCTTGTTTTATTCATACATAGTGTGTGTATTCATATATACATACAACTCGGTTAAACATCAACCCAACAATGTTAGATCTGTAAATTTGCTTTTGCAAATTTTATAATTTTGATATAGTAATAGACAAAATGTAAATGATACATGTTCCCTTCCGGTATGGCGGTTAACCAAATTTTTTACTGAGAAACAAAATTACCTATGGTTTAAAAGAACACATCTTTATTATATTTTAAACTTTTGTAAAGTGTTGCAAGAAGGGTGAGACCCGGTATTTATACGTTATGGAGCAAATGTGAACTCAATATGCGCACGTTCCTCCGCGCTGTTTTATAAGGATTTCACACGAAAGACCAAGCAGTGACATTCTTTATTGCCGGTAGTGCATTTCAGAATTGTCATAATATTCCCGTCTTTGACGATACAGAGACAACAAAATATCTCATAGATTATGAACACGAATTAAAAACCCACTATGCTCTTTTGACACAATTGATGTCTCAATTACCAATTAGGATAATGATGAATATAATAATGATACATTCCCTTGTTAAGAAAACTGCATCCCACGACCAAGTAGAGAAAGATAATACCACTTATAGCATAATTCACAAACAAGACATATTACAATCAAAGGATACTGTCCTTAAAGAATTTAAATCACAAAGTTAATCCCTCGGAATCAACAAAATAGCATGAGACAGTTGTGCAATGACATTCAAAATGCCTTTATGATACAATGCTGTTAATGCTAGCTGTGTACTCACTATAAGTTTACTCGCCTACCAGTTTATCAAATTTATCTATTAACAAGTACCTCAAAGCTGTATAATTGTGAAATATGAACAACTGTTCCACCATCTTTTTAGGAAAAGTGTAAAGGCTCATTCGTACAAACACAGGGCCAGGGAGATGATAAAGAAAACTACAGGCATTCAGACACTACGGAAAATGATAAAAACACTTAAAATACTAGACAGAATAGAAAACAGTGTGGTAGACGCTATAACAAAAACACATGAAAATAATCAAGATGATATAATTATCCAACTTAGATTAGAATTACAAAATGAGAGAAATTACAAGGAACATCTGAGTGAAATATAAAAGAAAATTTGAAGAAGTAAAAGGCACAATTTCCACCGCCTCAAGTGAAATAAAACCTGAAAATAAGACCATATTAAAATAGGGGTATGACAAGGTGTCAACAAAAACAATAAACCAGATACGAGACTTTACGGACAAACTCTACAAGAATGTAAATGAAAATATATGAAAAACTCTGCAGAATTCAATAGATCCCATTGACTTTGCAAAACATCTATTACTGCTACAAAGGCATAAGAATAGAAGTTGCAGGCACGAAATGATCTGACAAAACACGCACAAACAGAAAAATAACAAAAACACTTGCGAATATAGCTAAAACCCTCAATTTGGAGAAATAGTACCCAAGTGCAAATAGTGCAAACAATTCAGCTAAAGGAAATCTACTCATTCTGGAGAAAGCATTCCAAATATCGCAGTTTCAAATAGATACTCGCCAATTCCAGATGTTGATGAAAAGAGGAAAACAGGAAACTCTCAATTTCAACAATTACCCGAAACAAAGAAAGCAATCATTTTAGTCAATTTTCATGTTTGATAAATAAGATAAGACATTTTTTACAAGGATGTACAGTTCATAAATATACGTTACTCTTTGAAAAATTACATGAAATAGACACAGATTATGATTGCATATTATTTCATGTGATATGAGAGCTTGAATTATTTTGTCAAAAGCTTAAAATGTTCTTTTTCTAAAATAATAATCTCTCTTCCTTTTTTGTCAGTGAAGGATTCAGACCTGAATCAAAATTACTTCAGAGTAATATTTTAACTCAATACAAATTTTAGAAAGTTCTGAAGTAAATATTTGTGAAAATTCTGTTTTTCAAGCAATCAGAAGATTTTTTAATTCTAATGGACTTCATTTGTCCAAACAGGGAACCAGTTTATTTGTAACAAACTTGAAATTCTGGCTTAGAAATGCTTTGAATATTAAGATTGAAAAAAGTAAGAATTAAACAGAAATTTGAATGTACAAAACCATGTTGATAGTTCTCAAAATCAGTATGTAAAGTCAAGGTCAAATGGTAGATATATGTATGACACACATGATAGATATAATAGAGAATTTACACATTAAAGATACAACAGAGAATTTACTTATGCAAGACATACTGGTAATCAATATTCAAGCTACATGTATAATGGGTCTGGGTAGAAAAATCATAAATAGAACAAAAAGTGCATTTTCTATGTTTAATATTCAAGATATATTGTCATAATTTTACACACTAAATATGAATATAAATACAGTGTTTAAAGAATCACATGTTGAATTTAAATGTCATTCTTAATTATTTGTTTTGCATATATGTAGGTATTTAATGCCATGACTGTACGACTGTTATATTTAGAAAGGAGATTCACTTAACTTAAAACATAGGTTTTGCCAATATTGTTAAAAATTAAAGCATGTTTGGTAATATTATGATAAATGTTATAATTCATGAGAAGTCAGTTAAAGTATAGTGAAACATGTATAGACAATGTCCTCAACAATTGATAAAAAGCATAACTATTAGATAGGTAGTCTATGAAAGTATGTAAATAAGTGAAAGGCTTAGATATAAAGTTTAAGTAGTTCTAATTGTTTTCTTTTACGATTATCAGTACAGTCAGACAAGTCAATATATAAGATTACAAAAGTTATCTTTCTTATCACATGTAACATAATTGTATTTGTTCTTTTTAGCCATTAGTGTATAATTTTCTTTGTACAAGGTATAAAAACTTTGTGTTAAGTATAAAAAATGTGTTTATTCACAAAGAAGTCGAAATTAAAAGTAAAGGGTACAAAATATATCAGGACTATAGATTTTTTTAAGTGAAATAGAAACAAAGGATATTGTTTGTTTATTAGGGACACATTGTACCCAGGAGGAATCATTATTTATCAATGGGTTTAATTCAGTTCATTTATCAAGAGCAAAATCCAAAAAGTCAAATACAATATCTGGAGGAATTTCAGTTTTTGTAAAATCAAACTTCAAAGCTGGGGTAAAACAAATTTTTGAACACAAAACAAATGATTACGATTACATATGGTTACATGTACATCTTTGAAGCACATTTTCAGCACAACTCAGGATATATATCTTTGGTTCGTTAGTAATCAATCCTCTAATTTTCCTTACACACAATCTCTAGATGAGGATTTTTTTACCTTTTGGAAACAGATATTGAGAAATATTTAAAAAGTGGAAGTATAATTTTAGCAGGAGATTAACATTCTAGAACAGGTTCTAACTAACCCTATTTTATTCAGGGGGATAATAGAAATGGTGTAAACCAGATTTTTAATAACTTTGATCCAGATATAAATGTACCTGTACGTTATAGTATGGACGAAACTATCTCGTGTAGGGGTCAATATTTAAATGATATCTGTATTGAAACAGGACATGGAATTTTAAATGGACGAACCACTGGAGATTCTATTGGCCAATTAACATGCTATACTCCAAATGAATGTGGCGTTGTAGATGATTTTATTGTGTCAGAAAATTTATTATCAAAGATATGTTTTTAAAAGTCCATAACTTATTGGGCGATCTCTCTGATCATTGTAAGATTTCAGATTGAACATACAGTGTAAAATAAAAGAAGATACATGTCACACTCAGATGTCTCTTAAAAATTATAACTGGAATGAGAACTCTTCTGAATTATTTCAAGAAGCATTATCTTCAGGCAGTATGCAACAAAAAAAATGAATTTTAATGAAACTGAATACCATTCTGATATTAATAATAGGATTAAAGATGTTAAATTTTATATTCTATAAAGCTGCGAAAGCCTATTAAAAAATTAAACAAGCAAGTTAAAACATAATGTAAAGAAAAAAACCCAATTGGTTAGATGCTTCATTATCTAGATTAAAAAATAACCTAAATGATAAAGAAAAATTATTACAAAAATATCCTTTTGATCCAGTAATCAGGTCATCTTTTCAGTCTTTTAAAACATTATAGAAAGACAAAAAAGAAAAATTAAGGAATTTTCGACAAGATTTTATAGATAAATTAGATCATTTGAAAGACGATATTCCAATTCAATATTGGGAACTGCTTAATTAGTAATCAGATACAAATAGGGAGAATTCCACATATGATGGGTCAACAGATGCTTGGTTTTCTTCCTTTTTTAAATTTAAATGAAAAAGACATTAATGCATCCTGTGATTATTTGAAATATAAACTAAAAGATATGGAAGGACGAAAGATATTTACTGAACTTGATAATTTGATTTCAAAAGCAGAACTAGAAAAGGCGATTAGTACACATAAAATAAAAAAAACAAGTGGTTTTGACTCAATTTGAAATGTAATGTTAAAGTCAAATATATTTAGTTTCTTGTTTTCTCAAATCAATTAATTGTATCTTAAACTCAGGAAAATTTCCCAAAATTTTCCTTCAAATTATAGAGGAGTTACCATTAGAAGTTGTTTAGGCAAGTTATTTTTGAACATTTTAAATACTCGTTTAGAGACATTTTTGGCAAGAAGAAATATTATTGAACCAGAACAAATTGGTTTCTATAAAGGCAAGAACACCAGTGATCATCATTTAGTTTTGAGAACTCTTATAGAAAAGTGTATCCAACAAGACAATAAAAAATTCTTTTCATGCTTTGTTGACATAAGAAAAGCCTTTGATACTGTTAGTCATGATGGACTTTTTTATAAACTGAGAAATATTGGAGTCAGTGATTTATTTCATAACACTCTAAAACATATGTATAACAATATTGAACTTTGTGTAAAGGTAGACAAATATTTAATGACTGAAAATCTAACATAGGAGTCAAACAAGTATGTAATTTACATTATAGTTCGTTTCTGTGTGTGTTACATTTCGTTGTTGTGTTTCTGCTGTGTCGTAGTTATCTTATATTTGATACGTTTCCCTCAGTTTTTGTTTATAACCCGGATTTGCTTTTTCTCTATCGATTTATGAATTTTGAACAGCGGTATATTACTGTTGCCTTTATTCAAGCCCCACTTTATTAAAAAAAATCATAAATGATATGCTTGACTCGTTTGATGAGAACTGTAAACCTGCTATTTTAAATTTTTTTACAGCTTAATTGCTTATTGTATGCAGATGACATAGTATTGATGTCAGAAACAGCTAATGGTCTACATAATTGTATTGATAAACTATATAATTACTGTGATACACGGGGGCTCCAAATAAATATAAAGAAAACTAAATCAGTAGTATTTAATAAAAAAGGAAAACTAGATGTAAAATTAATGTTAATGTTAATAATATACTTATTGAAACTGCTAGGGGTATACGTATTTAGGAATTTATGTAATTGCAAGTAGGACCTTTACAGAGGCTAAGGAAGATTTATATAAAAATTGGATTGAAAGCTTTTTTTAAATATGAAAAAGTTGTAACTTATATAAACCAAAAATTAACACACTTTCCATATGTTTGATCATACTGTAAAACCTGTATTGTTATATGGAAGTGAAATGTGGGGATCTTTAGTAATAAATAAACTAAATAAAAATAAACTTAATCTATTTAAACTATGCAAGGACATGAAACAAGAAAGTATTCATGCCAAAATCTGTAAATTTTCTATGGGTTGAGGTAAAAACAATCTACAAATATAACTATTTTGATGAAATGGGAAGATATCCCTTATTTCTTGAAGAAATTTTTAATATGTTTAGATATTATAAACATATTTTAAAGCCTGATAATATCCTTCTCTCTGAAGCCCTGAATGTCTATAGATCACTACATAGTTTAAACAAAAACAGTAGGTATAGTTGTATTGCTATTCTTATGAAATATCTTGATAAAAATCATAAACTCGTTAAGAATTCAAAGATGGATAAAAACATCCCTAATTTACCTGAAATTAAAACAGAAATATTCTTGTATTTGGAAATCTCAACTTAACAATGATAAAACAAATAAACAGCATTGGAATAAATTAAGAACTTACAGATTATTTGAAGAAAGTATTTATATGGAAAAATTCTTATTACTTTTGAATGAGGATGAAAGGCGACTGCTCACTAAGTTCAGACTCAGTGCACATACATTAGAAATTGAAAGAGGCAGATATGGCAGATATGTGGGGCTTCGAGTGGATGATAGAAGTTGTTAATTATGTAACACTGAAGTTGCAGATGAAATTCATTTTCTTCTTCAGTGTCCTGTTTGAGAAAATAAAAGATCTGAATATTTGAATTACTTAAATAAGATTTACAAAAACTTTAAAAGCCTCCCACATAAATCAAAATTAATATGGTTGATATCATCCAAAGATAATGTTATAATTAAAAAAGTAAGTTTATTATTGTGTACTTTATTGTGAGAGAAAATCAATTCTAGATACAGTTTAGTCACCGGTAGCTTGTCCATCTGTATGATATTGTAAAACTATATATATTATTTCTGCAGAAATTAATTTGTTAAAAAAAGACTTGACTTTGTTTAATTGTTCATAATCAATGTAATCAATATGCACTAAATTATCTATAGTAAAGGATCCTGGTGGTCGTGTGATCTAGCGGGACGGCTGCAGTGCGGGCGATTTGGTGTCACGATAACACAGTAGCATGGGTTCGAATCCCGGCAAGGGAAGAACCAAAAATTTGCAAAAGCAATTTACAGATCTAACATTGTTGGGTTGATTATTAGACGAGTTGTATTTACATTATGTACACAGCCATGTATCACCATCATTGATGGCGATCCGATTGAAACATCTGTTGTAGAGTTGTCACTGACTCAGACATACTTATGAATATAATTATTTTCTGTGACTGTATCTAACATTAATTTGTATGATCCTTTACTATAGATAATTTAGCTGATCTGTAACATTACATCTTCATGCCTTATATATCATGTACTGTATTACGCCGGTAGATTAAAACTGACGAGGAAAGGTAACACACGGCCACTGAAAGTTTTATTAAAGTAGAGCGCAGGTGGTCGTGTGGTCTAGCGGGACGGCTTCAGAGCAGGCGATTTGGTGTCATCATATCACAGTAGTATGGGTTCGAATCCCGGCGAGGGAAAAACAACAAATTTGAGAAAGCAAATAAACAGATCTAACATTGTTAGGTTGATGTTTAAACGAGTTGAATATACATTATGTTCACAGCCATGTATCACCATCATTGATGGCGATCCGATGGATACATCTGTTGTAGAGTTGTCACTGACTCAGACGTACTTATGTATGTATATATATACTAGTATATTAACTGTAGTACGCCGCTAGATTAAAACTGACGGGGAAAGGTAACGCACGGCCACTGAAAGTTTTATTATAGTAGAGCCTAGGTGGTCGTGTGGTCTAGCGGGACGGCTGCAGTGCAGGCGATACTGTGTCACGATATCCCAGTAGCATCGGTGCGAATCCCGGCGAGGGAAGAACTACAAATTTGAGAAAACAAATTCACAGATCTAACATTGTTGGGTTGTTGTTTAGACGAGTTGTATATATATATAAACATATATAAGTACGTCTGAGTCATTGCCAACTCTACAACAGATTTATCCATCGGATCACCAGCAGTGATGGTGATACATGGCTGTGTGCATTATGTATATACAACTCGTCTAAACATTTTTATGAAGCCCAGGTGGTCGTGTGGTCTAGCGGGACGGCTACAGTGCAGGCGATTTGGTGTCACGATATCGCAGTAGCATGGGTTCGAATCCCGGCGAGGGAAGAACAAAAATTTGTGAAAGCAAATTTACAAGTCTAAAATTGTTGGGTTGATGTTTAGACGAGTTGTATATACATAATGTACACAGCCATGTATCACCATCACTGCTGGTGATCCGATGGATAAATCTCTTGTAGAGTTGGCAATGACTCAGACGTGCTTATAAATATAATTATTTTCTGTGATTGTATCTTACATTAATTTGTAGGATCCTTTACTATAGATAATTTAGCTGATCTGTAAAAATAACATCTCAATGCCTTATATATCATGTACTGTAGTACGCCGCTAGATTAAAACTGACGTGGAAAGGTAACACATGTCTAGCGAGAGCTTCATTTTAATGAAGCCCAGGTGATCGTGTGGTCTAGCGGGACGGCTACAGTGCAGGCGATTTGGTGTCACGATATCGCAGTAACATGGGTTCGAATCCCGGCGAGGGAAGAACCAAAAATTTGCGAAAGCAAATTTACAGTTCTAACATTGTTGGGTTGATGTTTAGACGAGTTGCAACTCCGGGCTCTAAAAAAAAGAGCTTTCGGTGGGCATATTTTACCTTTCCACGTCAGTTTTAATCTAGCGGCGTACTACAGTACATGATATATAAGGCATGAAGATGTTATTGTTACAGATCAGCTAAATTATCTATAGTAAAGGATCCTACAAATTAATGTAAGATACAGTCACAGAAAATAATTATATTCATAAGTACGTCTGAGTCAGTGACAACCCTTTATATATATATATATAACTCGTCTACACATTGACCCAACAATGTTAGATCTGTAAATGTGCATGCGAAAGCAAATTTAGCGATCTAATTAGTTATCAAAAGTACCAGGATTATAATTTTATACGCCAGACGCGCGTTTCGTCTACATAAGACTCATCAGTGACGCTCAGATCAAAGTAGTTAAAAAGCCAAACAAATACAAAGTTGAAGAGCATTGAGAACCCAAAATTCCAAACATTTGTGCCAAATACGGCTAAGGTAATCTACTCCTGGGGTAAGAAAATCCTTAGTTTTTCGAATAATTCAAAGTTTTGTAAACAGAAAATTTATAAAAAAGACCATATAATTGATATTCATGTCAACACCGAAGTGCTGACTACTGGGCTGGTGATACCCTCGGGGACGAAACGTCCACCAGTAGTGGCATCGACCCAGTGGTGTAAATAGTTATCTAACATTGTTGGGTTGATGTTTAGACGAGTTGTATATATAGTCCATCAGCTAGTTCTCAAAAACGCTCTAGTTAAGGAGTTTGTGTTACACCCCAGGGTACCGCGATTTTTGTTCATATAATGCAACTTCATTATCATATTGATAAAATACAACGTGTTAGACTAAAAAAAAGTGTCCAAAAGAGGTTTTACAACGTCCCTTTCAATGGTCCTCTTATTTAGCAATCACGACTAAGTAATTTTTAATTTAAAAGTTTTAATATGAAGCGATTAAAAAAAAAGTATAGGTAAAAACAACTAAAACAGATACAAAACTATCATATTAAATGTAACTCTGAAGGTTTTTTGTTTTAAAAAAAATGTTTTTTTACATTACAAACAATCCGATTTTTTGGGTTAAAATTAAGGCATACCTTCTCCTTTCATAAAGAAATTAGTTATACAATTACCCGTTTTAGTTGATTAAACTTTAGAATTAATCATTATGCAATGTTTAAATCATTTGCAGTATTTTTATATTGTCTTAAATATGAAATATTTAATAAAATATATGTATGTGCAACGACTCGTGAAATACCGGAAATCATCAAATTACCGTCTTTGATTCAGTATACAACATGTACAATGTATTCACACATAAGCATTATCAATTTGTATCTGAAAACAAACATTTAATTGTCGATTTATGATGTTTGTGTGAGACAAATTATTTTATAAAGTGAATGTGTAACGAAATATTTATGAAAAAGTACAAATTAAGGTGTTATTTTTTGCGTTCAGAAAAGGTGCACTCTATCGAACTCAATAAAAGTGTGCTTGATAACATTTTGTGTTTTAGTACGCCAGACGCGCGTTTCATCATATCAAAATATTTGTAAAGCCAAACAAGTACAAAGTTAAAGAGCATTGAGAATCCAAAATTCCAAAAAGTTGTGTCAAATACGTTTAAGGTAATCTATGTCTGGGATAAGAAAATCCTTAGTTTTTCGAACAATTTAATGTTTTATAAACAGGTAATTATAAAAATGATTTTGATATTCATGTCAACACAGAATGTTGACTACTGGGCAGTTGATACCCTCGGGGACGAAACGTCCACCAGCAGTGGAAAGAGTTTCAATATCCTTAAAATGTCGAGATTTGGTAGGAATAGTTGACACTGAAACGTCCGCACAAAAAAAAACTTAGACAAAGTTGAATGAAGCGAGACAAAACTGATGTTAAGAAATTGTTTCCGACACTTCAAAGCTGGCCAAATCCATATGAAACATCTGCACCAGTTGACTGGCTTTTTCACGGGTTCTGTTGTTTCTTCGGAATTAATGTGCGACCTTCTAAACGCGTATGAAATGGGAAAATTTGCTTCAAAAATTTTCATTACTGATCGGCTTATTCAAAAGTCAACCGATGTCTTCAAAACAAACAAAATAAAATCATTGCTTACATTTTTAAAAGAGGAAATAAAAGGCAAGCAGTTAATGGCTGATAAGAACAACAAAACATTGAGAGCAGACAAGATAGTTGGCTATGCGATAGGTTCTCCAGTTTGAATTAGGTCCTCTTCCAATGTCACTTGCAAACTTTGATGGTAAACATGTAATGAAAAATTGAAATCTGTCCTGGATGGTCTTTTAGAAAAGGGTCATTCCTGAGGAAAGGATGTGGATATTTGATGACATGGCAGTTATGCAATCCATTACTAGGATATCGAGCACTTTTTTCGATTTAGCAATTGTTACTTTAAAAACCATCCTTTTAGTTTCGAAAAGAGGTGCCGCATGGATTTTGTCACTGATTAGTATCCCACAATATCCATAAAGAAATTAGAACGGCAGGTCCTTGGGAGGGCAAACCATTACATAAGTTCTAGACCATCACAATAGTGTTCTTGGGGATGGAAGAAATGTTTGTTAGTTGGGGGAAACAAAGTTGCTCTTGTTGAACTCGTTAATTCAGAATAAAGTAAACAATCCTATAGATTTACACTTGAATGTGTTGATTTATTTGTATAACATGGAAGTATGTGCCACAAAATATATGTTGAAAATGAAAAAGCGTAGAATGGTTTTAGCTTATAATCAAACAGGAAAAAAACGATAACAAAATGTTTCTTAATGCGAAAACATGCAGCTGACAAAAGTTACGACTCCATTGTTATAAAACCTTCTGACACTGATGTGGAAGTATTGGCTAACTATTTTCACAGTGGCATATCAATATTAACATTGTTAGTCTGACAGGTATATCTTCCAAATGTAGATTATTAAATGTGCAATCAATGTGTGCAAAATGTGGTGAGAATGTTTGTAAAAAACTGCCAAAACAGATTGTGATTCAGTAAGTGTTTTGTCTGGTAAAGGAAAAAAATCAAAGCATTCAGAAGGTCTTTTCCATCGTGGTAAAACCTTTGAAGAGGTTGACGAAGAGTTGTCAAAACACTCGAAAGGTTTTCGTGTTGTATATATGGCTACGAAATTAAAAATATCGATAAATAAAGATCAGAATGTTTTGAAATGCAACAAAAAAAAAGATTCATTGTCATCTACTGCCCCCAACAAAAGATGCAATGTTAAAGCACATTAAACAAGCCAACTTTCAGAAGAAGATTTGGAAATCTGCTCATAAACACAACACTGGTCTGTTGCCAAACAACTATGGTTAGATTGTTTAGAACGATTTGATCAGTATCAATTAGCTAGGCCAACCACCAGCGTTAGATGCTTTAATAATTCTGATATCCTGTTCTTGTGAAGCTGGTTGTGCCAACAAAAGATGTTCATGTGTTCAACAAGGTTGATCCTGAACGCTTGTAGATATAAGGATTATCAAATCGTTGATGTTGCTAACGATGACAACGAATACGATGGAAATGATGATAATAATAATTCCATAGATGCAGATGACCAAGCTGATGATGATTCTATGGATTGACCTTCAGCGTGACCTTAAAATGTAGTGATTCGGTTGTTTAAAAAAAATAACAAAATAAAAAATCTAGAAACCCTGAGTCTTGTGTGTTTTAATATTTGAGTTATTTCATGAATGTGATGTATTAATTTGTGACAGAATCGTGCATTTCTAGCTGCCTATATTTGCGTTTGTCGTTGATTCTATGTTTTTGATTCTTACCTTTAAATGTTTTTTAACAGCCTTTAGTTACTTAATGCTCTATGTTCCAATGTAAAAAAATATACCATTTTATCAAGAAAAGTTGTACGTACTATGCTTCTTTTCATTCAAAATCATTAGTTTTGGAAATTACCATCCCCCTTTTTTCTTGGTCCTTTCCGATTTAAAAATTAATTAAAAATTAGCCTGCGTTTTAATAAGATATGGTTTGTTCCATTTAATAAAAAGAATGGTACTGAATAATTGGTCATTTTTACATTTTTCTGTAAATATGTGCAAAACAAATAATTTGATATACCATTAAATAAGTCCCCTTTTAACCCCTTTTGGACTCTATTTCAAAAGTCCAACACCTCTTAAAATATTCTTCCTATATTACTCTTTAAATTTATACCAAAAAATTGCGGTACCCTGGGGTGTAACACAGAATTGAAATTTTGCCCTACCAGCTGATGGACTAATACATAATGTAAAGCATTGTGGACCGAAAATTGTGAAAGGTTTTTTCATATACAGCTTAGTAATAAATGGAGTTTCACATTGAAGTAAATCCTGTTAAAATGTGCCATCATTAAAAGATACGTTCTTATCCATACTATTTCTCCTTATTTAAGAAATGGTTTAAAAATATAAATATTTTCATGTATTTTGACAAATGGTCACACAATGAATTCACGTAAAATCTGCGTTCTTGCATAACTGTGTTCATAATTTTTTTTATTAATTACAGATCACTGAATAACAATTCAATATCTTCCACAAAGAACGGAACTTTTGCTGGATTGACTAGACTTCAAAATCTGTAAGTATCCTATATTCCTGCTTTGAATCCTGCCGAAAACATTTTTAGGAGCATGAAGTTATATATGGTCACTATTGCTGAATGGAAATTTAAGCGACAAGTAGTTACTACGCAATATATTTAGTCAGACTTGTCGGATTTTTATAAAAAATGAACTTTTGATTTTATGGTACAAATGTAAAACTTCAATGTCTATGTTACATAATACAATTTTAGGTAAAAGAAAATAATATTCGGTCGGTTACTAAAGTTGGTCATGACTGACTTGAAAAAGCTAATACAAACGGAAGACATATGGAATAAAGTGAAATATTTTTTTATTTTTTATTAATTTTGGAAAATTAGGTCAAAGATGAATATCACGGTTGCTGGCAATATGTTATATTTTCATAATTATTTTTTTCAAATGGTAACTTAATATAAAAGGGGATTGAAAGCTTTATTTAAATATAAAAAAGTTTTAACTTATATAAACCTAAAATGAAACTTGATCATACTGTGAAACCTGTGTTGTCATAAAGGAGTGAAATATGGGGATAGTTAGTAATAAAAAACATAAATAAAAATGAACATAATCTATTTAAACTATGCAAGGACAGAAAGGATTCATCTAAAATTCTTAGCAGATTGGCATGAAATTGTTTGAAATATAGTATTTTAAAAAAACTGCAAACATTTTATTTCAAATAATTTCTTGGAATAGTCATAAAATTCGTTAAAGTTAACAATGATAAAGCATATGAAAAAAATCGAATGCCTTCACAAAATTTAATCACACTCTTCGGTCTTTCTAACTCGTGTGATTTTACAGCCACTCTTTCACATTCAGATCTTATTTCTGCACATCGTAGACATTGGCAAAAAACATCTGTAGACCAGTTTTGCGATACAGTTTTCAGCCGAATCTGTCATATGACTTCCATCATCACATGACAAAATTGCAAGCATCGTCATACACGGTGAAAAATTGTATACTGCACAAAATAATTGGAAAATTAAAATCTGTAAAGATAATCACCAATCGTCAGTCGTACTGGAATTACGTACTTACGGAACGAAACATCAATTAATTCTATACTACCCTACAGAATAGCATTTATGAAAATGCTTTAATAGAGAAGGGATACAGGCTTCTATCTGGTAAATAACGTCATATTAAAAGGCGTGCAAAATTGGCGATCTTTTTCGGTGAAAGACCTGATTCCAGAAATGACGTTTACATATAACAATATTTAAGTACAAGTGTAAAGGTAACTATGCAAACATTCTTTATTGATACCAGTAATATACATTTATTTTATAGATATTTAGATGACAACTTAATATCTGACATAAAGTTTTTTAGGACTCTACCGAACATATTAAGAGAACTGTAAGTATATCTTTCTGTATTTCATAAATCTGTTCGAAGTGTCATAATACGTTCAGATTGTTTTTTAAATCGGTTCCGCCATTTCTTTATATAAACAAATGTTAAGAAATATAATAAAAAATATTCTGAGTCAATCGAAAGTTTTTTAATCGATGTATTTTTTTTTCTTCTGTAAAAACAGACTTTGTTCTCCTGAAATAACCTTTAGCATAGGTTTAACAAAACGATTCAAAACTAGACACTTTATCAGAGTGGATTAAAACTATCAGTTCTTCGATAAAAAGTCTCATTCAAAACTGTGTAAATGATCGACCAAGGTTAATTATTCAGAGACAAAAAAAATATAAAATTAATATTATCTCTTCACGATTAATATGTTGTTGTTTCTGCTTCAAATAAAAAATTGTATGTAAATCGTACTTTTTCGAGTGCCTTGTATACGAATTAGATATAAATAAGAACTCAGGTAGTCTTACATACAAAGGATATAATTTTGATGAGTCATAAGTCCTTCATGGCTACAATAAACATTACATCAATGAGCATATACATGTACGAAAAATGTTTGTATTGGATACCTTAGCTTCACACATCCACAGAAAAAAAAACAACGGTGCACTGCCAGCTCATCTGCATGTTCTACAAATGACTTGTCCATTAGTTTGGGGCGGCGGATCTAAGAAACTGTTTACTCACGTGGTGAAATTAACTATATGCCGATTCAAAACAATTTCTACAGATCGTCTGTATAATTTTCGATCTTTCTATGAAATTATTATTATCTAAACCAATGAATTGTCAACGTTTTATATTATATAACCATTCCTCATGTAAAACTGTCGCCTTGTATTTTCGCTAATGTGCTTTGCCATAGAGTGTCTAGGTGATTTTCGTCTATGTTGAAATTATTTTTTGGTTTTAATTGGGATAAAGATAACCACAATGTTGACTGTTGTATTATCTACGTTTTGACATTTTTACCTATCATAATAAATTTTTTATCACTCATTATTGTCAATATTTAATGAGATTAAATATGACTGTCATACAAGTGAGACGTTTCGCTAGCTATTATATCAAGTTTAATTTACCATTTTCTACATACAAGTAGGTCAGTAATATGACAGTTGTTTATCTTTCCTCTGATGTGTTTGAGTTTTTGCCAATTGATAAGGGACTTTCTTTGGTGCTCGGTGTTTTTGGAAAAACATAAAAGTAAAATATGACGTGGTTCCTATTTGTTTCTCGTTTCCTGGTTGTTTTTTGTTTTGTTATACAAATTATACAGTTTGTCTTCCGTTTCAATGGTTTTATACTAGTCACTTTGGTGGCCTTTATAGCTTGCTATTTATAAAAACAATTTGTTTTGGTACAAAGTATAATTGTAATCTAATTCTTTCCCAGAAGAAAGTTTAAATATTGTCATTTGTTGCAATATATATCAACTATTACAAGTGAACGGGATGTGTCTAAGGAAATTAAGGTATTTCAAAAAAAAGATATACACACCATAGGGTACACGCGACTGTCATATGGACAATTACTGCTTTACCTGTAAGCAGCCATGTAAATAAACTCATCATAGATACCAGGACTTTTATTATATACGCCAGACGCTCGTTTCGTCTGCAAAAGACTCATCAGTGACGCTCGAATCCAAAAGGTTAAAACAAAGGTCAGTAGTATGACTATGTCACTGCAATTTTATAGTTTGGCAATAAATCAAAATAAAAATCTTCATTTTATTTAAACGTTATAGATCTGAAATGGATTTTTTTCATTAAAACAAATATGACATGAAAACAAATTTGATAATTTCCTGAAGATGAATAGAAAAATTATTATCTACTCTGGGAAAAAAAGAAAACTGTATTTAAGAGTCCCATTTATGATTTCTATAGAAATCATCGGTCTTATGAAATGGATCTCCAAAAGACATGCATAATTAAGAGCTAAACATTTCTTTGTTCTATGATTTCTTGATAAAAAAAATTCAGGAGGGGAAGGAGTAGCAAACTATTATTTTTTATATATAATTATGAAATACAACACACAATTTTCAGTAAAAAAAAGTGTTTGGTTTGAAAAAAAAATGAATACATTTTTGGAAACAAGATGGAAATAAACTCTTTGTCCCTAATTAAAAAAGTCAAAATCCCCCTGTTTAGCCAGACACACGCACAAGAGGAATGGTAGGGTTCAAAGAAACATATGGTCTCATTTTAAAACTGTGCCTCAGGCCACCAATATTATTTTAAGTAAAGCACATTTGACTGGCATTTTTTTTTGACCGACAAAATCTCAAATGCTGTTTGTCAGTTACTTCGTCATATATTCCAAATGGGAACAATTAAATTAAACATTTAATTAAAAAAAATTCAAAACTAAACTACATTACGGAATTATTCTAAACGAATCCTTGATTCGTCTAAGTTTTGTTTAGCGATAATAAAAGTGGGTATGATAACAGCAAAATAAAGTGTTTAAACAATGCAGAATGTGTAAACATATACAATTCAGGTGAAATTTTAACTGTTGAGATAGTGTCGAGACATCTTTAAGACAGACAAGAAAGTGTCGAGATATATTCAGACAGCTTTTTTTGTCCTTTTTTCACTTTCGATCACTGGTGAGTCTTGTGTGGACGAGGCGCGTTTTTGGCGTATTGAATTTTAAACCTGATGCTTTTTGATATCTATTAATCATGTGTTTCTTTGTCTAATACGTTCTCCTATTTATTTGTATTGTAGTCCTATAATATTATTTTGTCATTTCAATGTTATATTTAACATTGCCATTAAAAAAATTAACGATACCAATTTTCTTGTACCAGATGTGCATTTTGACAATACATGTCTCTTCAGTGATGCTTGTGGCCAAAATATTTGCAATCCAAAGCTTATATAAAAATGAAGAGCTTTAATCCAAAAGGGACAAAAAAGTATAGCCAAATCCGTGAAAGGAATTAAAGTGTGAGGTTTGGTATGCCACAAAACCAGGTTCAACCCACCATTTTTTCCTTTAAAAATGTCCTGTACCAAGTCAGGAATATGGCCATTGTTATATTATTGTTCGTTTCTGTGTGTGTGTTACATTTTAACGTTGCGTCGTGTGTCTTCTCTGATTTTTTAGTGTAAATTCACATTGCGATAAGACGTGTCACGGTACTTGTCTATCCCAAATTCATGTGTATGGTTTTACTGTTATATTTGTTATTCTCGTGGGATTTTGTCTGATGCTTGGTCCGTTTCTGTGTGCGTTTCATTTCAGTGTTGTGTCGTTGTTCTCCTCTTATATTT
This sequence comes from Mytilus edulis, assembly GCA_019925275.1. NCBI lineage: Eukaryota > Metazoa > Mollusca > Bivalvia > Mytilida > Mytilidae > Mytilus > Mytilus edulis. The sequence continues at coordinate 48,579,337 of CM034358.1, forward strand.
AATGTGTTTCCCTTGGTTTTAGTTTGTTACCCCGATTTTGTTTTTTGTCCATGGATTTATGAGTTTTGAACAGCGGTATACTACTGTTGCCTTTATTTAAGACTCAGGAATGCGTCAAGACATATTCAGACATTATAACGAATGTAAAGAACATATCAACACTAATCAAGACAAATTTAAGACAATCAAGATTTTTTCAAGACTCATCAAGACTCTTATCTGATGGTACAGAAAGGGTCGAGAAATTTTTAGACAATTTAGAATACTTTCAAGACACTTGTCAAGGTAAATCAAGAACTGTATTAAACAAATTCATACTATGTTAAGAATTCCTAAAAATAGTTAAGACAAAAAAGGATGTGGAGTAAAAATATATGCCAATTCAGACGAAAAATTGTCTTTTCATACTTTTTGACTTTTTTAGTGTTATATCTTATAAATAAACAGTAATTAAATATTACAGAACATCTAGATAAATATATACATGTACTTAAGATGTATTCACATTCTCCTTTCAGATCATTAACTCGTAATGCCCTTACAGAACTGGAAAATGGAATACTAGACGGATTAAATAATCTGTATACACTGTAAGTAAACAATTTACATGATTTGATGTGAAATACTTTTAAAAAAATCCATATTAAAAAACATACTTTGGGTTCATCAATCTAGAATATTTCACTCAAAATTACACGCCAACACTTATCATAGTCCAATACGAGATTTTTACGGATTTAATAACCGAGCCCACCGTTATAAAGGACTTTCAAAAATACATTTGTACGATACTGACCTATTTGAAATTTGTATATTATCTGTCTATCAGACCTTGTTTAAAAGGAAAAAAATCATCCTGAAGTTCATCAAGTTGACTTTAAATTTTATTTCGTTGTAAACGTTAATAGTACAAATGGTGTCCTTAACCAAAAAGAAATATTCCCGCCTTAAAATTGTAAATTTGCATTCAGAGACAAGATTATTTGAATCAAAATATGAAAGTTCTCTTTTCACTGTAAATAAAGAATAATGCCATTAAATATTATGATCATGTTGACTTTTATGTGCGACCTCTAGTGAATTCCCTTGTATTCTTAAAATTACAGATTTGCCTTTGCTTACTGAAAGAATATATATATCTACTAGAGTTTTATGTTGTTTTCTTTGTTTATCATTTAATTATTTTGTGGCCTTTTATACCTTAATATACAGTATGAAGTTTTCTCGTCTTTAAAACCGAACGGTACCCTTTATATTAGTTGGGTATTTTTGTTTATGGTTGATAGTTGTCATATTTGAATTGAAAACACGTCATTTTCTATATAACAAGATGCAAAAAAGATTTAATCTTTTATTCAGTGTTCATTTTTCTCACAGAATAAAAGTTTTTGTAGATGTTGGAAACCCCGTACTTGTGTGTCACACTTCTGCGGTGGATCTGAATTAAAAATGGTATCAACCGGGATGGAATATTTAGTCACAGATGCCACGGATTTGTTCTTTATTTGATTTCCATGATTGTAACACAAGGCCCATTGTCATTGATGTGTACATGAGCACCATGATGAATGCAGCCATGAACACTGTTAACTCCCCCTGTTGTAGAAGAGGTTCCTTTAGCTAACACTTTAGTTTTCTGTTTGTATTCAGAAAGATTGTATTTTTTTTTTCATTCTTCATTGTGGTTATGTTACTTTTGTTTGTTTTCTTCGAAATGTGTCCTCTTTTTGAAGTTTTCTGACTTTGTTTTATTCTTTCCTATTACACACTTATGTGGTGTATGTAATAATTGTATATTTTTTTTTGTAGACGTCTTCAAAATAATATGATTTCGAAGATTGGAAACGAATTCTTTAGAAATAATGTCATCCTACATACAATGTGAGTAAAATCTTAACATGTTTATTTAGAATTAAGAAGATGTGCCAATAAGACAAATCTCCATCCAAATCGTAATTGGACAAAAGTAAACATGTAGGTTAAAGTCAGTCCTTCCACAGGGAACCTTGGCTAACACCGAACAGCAATCTAATAACGGACCAAAAAAAACCGACTATTGCAAAACAATTCAAACAGCAAAACTAACGGTCTTGTATATAAACAAACGAGAAACGACAAATAATTAAAGCGGGTTGACAAGTTTTAAGAGGCGTCAATCTTCACCCATACAAGAAAGTTTCGCTAGCTATAAAACCAGGTGCAACCAGTTTCCTTGGAAAATGATTATATCTAGTCAAAAACATAGTAGTTCTTTTATATTCGTTTCGTTCGATAATAAAGTCGAATATTTGTTGAATATTCAAGGTTTAAGTAATGATCGTATTAAACTTCGATTTCGGTATTTCTGTTAACATTTTGTTTTCATTTTCAATGCCAAACTTTCCACCCATTTTTTTGTTGATATTTTTTGTATTCTTGTCCTTTATTTTGCTAATATGCTCTGTCTATATATAAGTAAGGAAATCTTCAGGTATAGTCCGCTTTAAAGGGCCCCCGAAATGACAATGTAAAACAATTTAACGACAAAACTACCAGACTTATATATGTAAAAAACATGAACCAAAAACCAATATGCAACACATAAACAAACGACAACCACTGAGTAACAGTCTCCTGACTTGGTAAAGGCACATACATACAGAATGAGGCGGGGTCAACTTGTTTTTCTGTTTCATTTTTACATATGGAGCGGCTCTGTTGTTATGTATACCGTCACAATGTTATTTTTCTACGGAGATGACGGAGCTCTGTACTCATTCATTCCGTCATTGTGTAATAGTTCTATGATTGTTTTTGTATTGCTTTATGTGATTTTTGTTAATTAATTTGCTTTGTCAACAAGAATTTATATGCCATTTTTGTGGTTCCTTGATACATGCGACGTGTTTCTGTGCTTATAAATCTCGTCATTGTGTGCCAATGTTTGTTGACATGTTTTTCATAGTAGTAATTATGATAATAACATTGTGACTGCTGTATTCCTATTTTAAACTTTTTTACCTATTATGTCTGTTTGTTTTGTTTACACATCGTTGCCAATATAATGGAATTTTATGCGACTTTCATACAAGTGAAAGATTTGAAAAGCTATACAACCAGGTTTAGTCCACTTTAAAAATACAGTACCAAAGCAGGATTTTACTTTTAAAAGCTTGTTTAAACTCTACCTTGTATGACCGTCTTACGTAAAAGCGAAACACAAACACATTGGTACAATACTGGTTTTCTCGACTAGGTTAACATCTTCTCTTATGTATATACATCATCCGTCAAACCAATTTACACTCTTTCCTGATTTCACTACACGAATTACGACACAGCCGTTAAAGTTACATAAGAGACAATTTTTTGGTACCTAAAGATCTGAAAAGACGGCTGAATATATAGCACTAACGAGTTGAGAAACAGACAAACACCGTAAGGCTGAATCAATTTATAAGGGTAAACCATTAAAACACATGCGTTTCCATTGTTCTTCAATAAAGTAGTTTTTGTGTCAAAGGTTAACCCTGTAAATAATATGCCGCTTCTGGTGAACATAAATATGCATGTAAATACTCAACGTTAAAACCAATCGGTCACACTTAATTTAAAAAGAATTATGTTAAATGTCTTGCCATTGTTCGATAAAAAAAATCACAAAACTATTGAACTCCGAGGAAAATTCACAACAAAAAAATACGTAAACAAATGAATAATCAAAAGCTCAAACACATCAAATGAATGGATAACAACTATGTATTATCAAAAATGAACATATTTCTGCGGGTGAATTGTTGGTCACTGATGGTATCATCGGCTCATTAGTCAGGGATTCGTTACCGACATGATACAAATAGCCTATTTGCTCACAGATGTAGAATTTGCTATACACAACATTTAAACAGCCTTAGGCAAATAGTTAATTATTTAATACGCCAGACGCGCGTTTCGTCTTCATAAGACTCATACGTGACGCTCAAATCAAAATAGTTAAAAAGCGATAACAAGTACAAAGTTGGCATTAGATTGATTCGGATATTCTGTCTGGTCCTTTTTGGTTAATATTTGTTTTGAGTGTTAGGATTTTAAAATCCAAAAAGCGTTTTGAATGCACTAAATTTTTCAAATTTTATTTTCATTAAATGTTTTGCTAGATAGATCCGTATCGAGGAATATAGTTAAATTTGCAATAGACTTGTTTTCGACATATATGTCCTTGATGGTCTTGAAGTATAGATTCTAGGTACTGACGTTGTTTATCGTCATAATTAGTGTTCTTTCATTAATTTAGCTGTTCATATATTAATAGTTGTATCTGATGTTTTCTGTTCCAGTAAGCGTTTTAACTGTTAACTTCTTGTGTCTCAAATGACTTTGCCTTGATTATCTTGATCAATGCGTTTGATTTTTCTCAGTTGTCCCAGTATTTATAATGTTACAGTACAATGTTGCTTATTATTTATGTCTCACTGAAAATGGGCTATAATTCTATATCCATTCTTTAACATTCGTAATAGAAATATCTGACGCATCAAACTAGATATATAAAAAATATGATGTAATATATTTTTATATTTTGTATTTCATTTGGCATGTGGTTTTTTTAAGTGACCTAAGCAATAATAGAATATCACATATTCCGTGGGATACTTTTAGCAGTAACATGAACTTGAACAGTGTGTGAGTATTACTTACAAGATAATTTTAAGAGTATAGGGTATTTCATGGAAACATTATGGCGCTTTTGACTATACCAGACAGTTAAAATAGTCTAAAATAATGACACAGTATGAGGCAGCAAATGCATATAGAAACACTATATATATAGGGAAACATTGTGTTTTACAGAGGTTTAGTATAAATATTAAATGAAAATAAATCAGGCTTTTAGTTTTACCATCAAATTATTATTAGACACCTGTACGTTTGACGTGATTGTACTGTTATATGAATGTTCCGACATCTCTCATTTTACTATAGTTAAATATTTGTTCATTGACATTCATTTAATATCTATATTATAGAAACCTGAATGATAATCCTGTTTCGTGTGGGCAAACAACAGGCGAAATTTTTCTTAACTTTACATGGAACGAATGGTTGAGCATACACAACGATATTAGAATCCCACAATCTTGTATACACACACCTGTACACTCGCAGAACTACTGGTACAACATAGATGACATTCGTGTTCTGTATTTTACCGGTTTCAATGGTAAGATAATTAATTGCATGCATTACTCGTCTTCATACTTATTGATTACCAGATGATGTAAACTATTTTTCAATTATATGTACCACGTTTAAGATTAATTGAAATCAATTTATATTAAATTAAAAGAAATTATGTTTTTATTGTATACAATTAAAAAATAAATGATATATGTTATTGTTTCGTGTATTATAAATTGTACTCAATGAAAATAACTCATTTATAGTTAACTAATAATTGGTAGTTATTTTGTTATTGTAGTGCTTTAATTTTTTACTTGCATATATATATAGATGCACAATGCCAATTTCACCCTCCTTTATGATGCAAATGATTGTGTTTCTTTCATATTTTTTTCAAAGCTTAGAGATCAAAATAGCTATCATGTAAAAAATAATTAACTGCATTTGTATTTTAACTTATATGATAATAGCATTCAAACGTGCATGTACACAGGCACTCACTTATGTCATAACCCTGTCGATATCGACGATTTCGAATTTATGTATCCTTTTTGCAGCAAAAGGAGGGATATTTAACATGTCATATATTATATACAATTAATCAATGTTGTTTGTTGCTTTAAATATTAGATTTCCATTCATATTTACTTTATTCGTTTCAATGGGAAAGTAGTTTTTGTATCACTTTGATTGCTTTTACATATAAGTGACTAATTGAGTATTATTGGGTAAAAAATAAAAGTTGATAATTGAACAAGTAATGCATTTCTTAGCATTGATTTAACGATTCAGATAATTTTCTCACAATTTCAAATGATAAGTGAATAAAAAAAAAAAATTTAAATCATTTTTAAAGATGTAGTTTAGTCATGTCGTATGTGTGTACATGTAACACTGACACAATAACTTACCTTTTGTCATTTCAGTTGCATCGATGTGCTTCCGTTGAGACATGTAATGTGTTTATTCATTAATATGTTCAACCTAGTTCTTCTATATTTTTTATCATGATTTATTTTTGTTTTCAATTTTTTTAATATCATTATGTTCGTAAATGTTTTTTCGTTAAATTTCAAGAGTTATATTTATTATGTTTTATTTTACCTTTCTCTGTTTTAAATGCTGACCTGAATATAAGTTTAACTAAATCAAAATTTTGGGTTTAGTTTAATTGATGTTTGTACTATTTAACAGTGAAGTTTTACCAATATAGTTATAACTAAATATCATTTTAGGTAGACCACGCTAAGTTGCCTAACTTGGAAAAGATTATGGTTGTTATCAGATAAGAAACATGCAAGAACAGAATAAAGGTATGACAGTTGTAATAAATTCAATACGATCAATTGTTGAACCGTCATAAAGATCTTACGAGAGAAATATTACATGGAAATATTACATACATCACTAGGACATTTTATCTTTATAAAATGAACTAGCATACGAGTATTTATCCGTATTCATTTTTAGAGTTTGAGTTAAATTTGTTTCTAAACCACTGCGTCCAAAAATTTATCACTTGTGCCAGATAAAGAAAGGCAACAGAAGTATACTGCGGTTATAAATTCGATTGAGAAAAAGACAAATCCGGGTTACAAACTTAAACTGTGGTTAATCACATCAAATACAATAATAAGAGAACTACGACACAACAGAAACACCACAATAAAATGTTACAAACACAGAAACGAACTATAACATAACAATGATAATTTTTCTGATTTGGTGCAGGACATTTTAAGAAAAACATGGTGGGTTGAACCTGGTTTTACGGCTAGCTAAACCTCGGGCTTTTATGACAATGTTAGATATACTTGTAACATTAAAATGAAGCATTTTATGTAAGGGCGTCCTATTGTTGATGGACTTGTCTTGTCATAAACAGTAATTTGATACAAATACTTTCAGTGTAGAAAAGTTAGTAAATGAAACTTAGATAACTGTTATAGATAGGAACGGCGTGTGTGCCGTTGAGCGTTTAACAAACCAATAGTCGTGTTTCTAATATGATATAAAATTGAGAAAGGAAATGGTGAATGTTTCAAAGCGACAACCACCCGACCATAAAACATACAACACACGAAGGCCAGATATGGGTCTAGTGATAGTCTATACAATTAAATTCGTAAATATATTATAAAATTGAATAAGTCCATTAATGTTTATTCCTAAAAATATTTTAACATGGATTCAAAAAAATGATATATCACTTGTATTTGTTTATACGTTTTAAGAGGAAAGCAGCATGATAATCCATGCATTAATATGGATAGATTTACCAATCCCAATACGCACAACATTCGATTTTTGCCTCCAGGGAGGAGATGCAAAATTAATATTGCTGCACATTAAAAAGCCTTTCATGTGTCTATTGATTTTTAATGGGATAAAGAACGATTCAGATGTTAATAATCCAATAATGCAAAATTCGTATTATTTTTTTAAATAACTTTTTATGAAATGTTTAATTTTTCATTTCATCAAAGATTTTTATTATATTGCCTTGCTTTAAATAAGCCAGGAAACACAGAAACAACAATATCTATATCACACATAATGCTTCTATATGATGACTTATATCGAGATGGGTATAAACATATGCATTAAAATTAAATTGTGTTCTATAGTTTAAACATATTTTATTGTTCCAAAAAGAGACAAATGGATTAGACACAAGTTTTCCAACTTAGTAACGTCTTCTCCAATATATACATAAATATACACATGAATGAACATTACATAAATCTGACTTTAACCAATTATTATTTTAGCATGAAGATATAAAAAATAAATTACATATAAATTTTTAGAATCGAATCAATGGATATTTAAAACACTTAATATAACCAATCGAATGCGCCTATTTTCAGAAGAAATAAATGCAAACACACCAAACTGTAAATTAAATATGTTAGTGTACATGACAAGTGACTTTAGTCATGTGTGTGTGAATTTGTTTAAATGTAAATTACACACTCATAGTTTATAGTTACGGATTAAAAGAAAAACGGAATAAATCTACACGTAATTGTAAGTATCTATTTTGTTTTTTACTTAAATCCATTGAAACGTTTCAGAATACAAAAGTCAATCATAAAGATGTGTTCTATGTTAATAGGTTTGGTAATAGAAAGCTTCCTAATCGACCAAGAGGAAGAAGATGGAGACTTTTGTGAACATTTGTTGAAAGAGATATTAACATGAGTCGCGTCTATATGGCATTCAAATCCAAATGTTGGGGAGAACATGCTTGTCAACATTGCAATGCCATTTTCAGACAACATCTCGGCAAACTATGGACAGAGGCAAAACAAAGAACTATGTATGAGCTAGAGTATCGCTTGCTACATAAATAAATGACATCAAATCCCCAGACAAAATAAATGCCACAGAGTCTTAACCAAAGTGAAGATTATGCGATGTGTAAGCGTTCAGGGATGTCTCAAACAACGTTTAAAAATATTTTAAGTTACATTAAACGGACAAGACAATACAAAGATGACGCCTAGATCTGCAAATAGAAATAATTAAGCAAATATTAAAATACCAAAAATAGTCCGAGGAAAATTCAAAACCTAAACCCCAATCAAAGGGCAAATTCAAACTATCTTTAACAACGTGTATAACGTTCATTTATAAGATTAGAAGGTTCAACTATCAGTATAGTTATATTTACACTGATACATATTGTATTGAGAGTCATTATGTCGAGTGTGTTCCAGTATATTATTGTCTTTCTCTTATTTTTATTTACCGTTTTGCCCCTTAAGGCTTCAAAGTGCATGTGACCTATTGCTATCCCTTATGCGCTTCGTCGTCGTCGTGGTAAGTAAACATTTCACTCTTTTAAATAACTTTGAAAACCTCTTTCCAATTCGAAATGATATTTTCATAACTGATTTATCAAAAGACGTCTTCGGATGTAAATAACACTTAACTAATGACAAGCTCTCATTTTGATATTGCTTACTTTCGAATTTCTGTCGTTTGAAAAGAAACGGATAATTGTGTGACCCACTTCCTTTTATGCAGTGAAATTCAGTTTCATAGATTTTTTCTAAAATACTCAACAAATGAAAAAAACAAAAATACATAATGTAACACTATTTCAAATCCCAATTGTATATTCTTGTACGTGTCTACAATAAAACAAATTTATTATATTTCTAGAAATTTTTTCACAAATTTACTTTTGATTATATAAACATCACAGTAAAATACGTCTCTTTTTGTGGCGTTAATACATTAGTGTAATGTACAGTTTATAATTCGTTTGTGGTGTCCAGATGTGCTATCGTAAATTCGTGGTATTTGTCTGTTGTTATTCGGTGGTTTCTATGTTGTAATGTACTATTATATTATTTATTTATGTATTTCACTCTCTAGAGTTTTATTGTGTTTATTTGTACTGTATTCCGTTTACGTAATTTTGCAATTTAGCGGAATTTTAAAAATTGCCAAAAGAAGCGGGAGGTTTTGCTAGACATAAAACCAGTTTCAACCAAACCTCTTTTCTTAAAATGTTTTGTCACAATTCAGGAATATGGCCGTTTCCATTTCTATGAATGGTGGCAGGTTTGGGGTTTTTTTCTAATTTTTTGCAGATCAGTGTTTTTATTGTTCTGTTGCTTTGCTCTAATAGTTGAAAAGTTTCCTCGGTTTTTGTTTGTAACCCGAATTTGTATTCGCCTAATCGATTTATGACCAATGAACAGCGATATACCATTGTAGCATTTATTTGTATTTTTATAGTAACAGCAATTTGTTCTAAGGAAACTTTTAATACATAACGTTCTAGCGGAAAATTACCAATCATTAAGTTTCAATTCCGGATGGAGTTATATTTCCTGTTGATACAAAGGTTTACATATTTTCCAAATAAAATAAATAATGATACTTTTATATTTAATATAATATCATCGTATGGTCTCTTGTATTCTTGTTTAAATCAAAATAAAATTCGCAAGAAAATTTAATTTCATATATATACTGTTTGATCCATCAACAAGTTGAATATGTCGGACAGTTTCAATTGTTGGATACTTCTCATAATATTTTTCAGATATTATTCGGTACAATTTTAACATATGCCAATGGAGTTATTTGCCCAAATTTTCAATGGGACACGGATAATATAATGATATCGATAACGGGATGGATCCCGGAATAGTTATACTAAAACAGAAGACTAAATACAAAGATCTGCATGTGTATTCAAAATCATTTATTTAGTATATTTGTGAAATAAATTATAGCATAGTTTCAATATTACAAATAAGGTTTCTGAGCAAGTAGTGCTACTAGAGGAATACTAAGTTATAAGCTATAGACTTAATAAGTTGTAAAACCAAATATGCAATAAAAAGTAAAATCACAAAAATACTGAACTCAGAGGAAAGTTTAAAACGAAATGAAGATATTGTAAAGTTGAAAGGAGAAAAACAATTTTATCCTTAGACATATTCAATATATTATGCATAATAAGCATTATTCAGAAAACCATTCCCTCTATTAAAAGTGGGTCTGCAATCCTCCTTTATAAGAAATAGTTTAGTGCACTGGTGTCAACTTCAAATCTACAAAACGTTCTAGTGTACATTTCAAAAAAGATTTGGGAATGACCAATGAATTAAATGGAAAATATTAATAAATCTACATAATGCAATGAAGTTAAAAATAAGAAAATGAATTTTGATTGTCAATTAGACAACTCCCCAACAAAATTTAAATGAAGTGAGTGTACAGAATAAAAATTTAAAGCCAATCATACAGCCTTCAACAATGAGCAAAAAAAAATAATATTAAGTCAGCTATGAAACAACTCATTGAGAAAACTAGCGACCTAATTAAAAACTAAACTACTTTTATGGATTACTTGTCACTTTGTTTTAATATACATCCTTCCAAGTATGTACATGCTTTTTTGTCCGTTTTGCCTCCAGAAATTTGTATTTTTTTGTCAACAGTTGAAAGCTAATTGTAAAATGTTGCTTTAAAAGGCAATGGCCAATCATTATTTCATTGTTGTTATATTGCATATGAAAGAATAAGTTCATAATTTAATTCAAAAGACTATGATTTTTCTAAAATTGCAAATCAAACTACACGCATTTGACATTTGAACTTCAAATATATTGCATAAGCACAATCAATACAAAAACAAATTTCAGTTGACAATTTACTATATTGGAACCGCTGACCTCACTTTCATAATCAACCCTTGAAAACGTATACTTCTCGAATAAGGATAAAAATTCAATATTTTGATATTTGTTCTGAATCGAAAGATTTTGAAATGATACATTAAGGATAGAAAGAAAAACATCACGTAAAGGCTGAAACAACTGAAGCTGAAATGAAGATGACGTTGGAATAAGTTTGCCTGTCAACAACAAACCGTAGCTGATATGGAGGGTGTTATTGGTTATAGTTATAGTCACACTTCCGTACAACGGGTGGCTGTATTCACCAGTATGCATGTCTGTTTCCTGTAATTCTTTACCCGAAACCGACGTAACGTCTTGAGAAGACCTTTTACTACGGTAATTCCTCCAAGGAGCTGGGTATGAACAGGCTGTTGTTTCATTGAGCCAACTCGGATAACCCAACATTAAATCTAACATATAGTAGAACACTGGGCTAATAGTTTCGTCGAATTTAGTTTCCCCTGGTCCATTTGTGAAAAATACGAATGCACTACCGCGGTCAGGAAGATATGTAATTTTGCAACTATAGCCATACAAGGATCCCGAATGGTGAAACACTTTGTAACCTATAATATAAAAAAAGTTGTGTACTATATGCATACATGTTTTTTTAACTCTAGTGCACATTGGGGTTTTTTAGATGTCCGTAGGCAATGCTCGCCTATCCAGAACACTTACATCACGATCCGTTTTAGGTAATGTTCTCATATTGTTGCTTAGTCTTTAGTTTTATGTGGTTTTTTTGGTATATTATCGTTATCTCTGGTTTTTCGGTTGTTTTTTACAATGGCGTTGTTAGTTCATTTTCGAATTATCAAACTGAATTCCCTTTTGTATTTTTCGTCTCTGTTTTGTGGAATTTCTGATAGCTAAGTGTTAATGGAATAATATAAAAAAGAAGATGTGGTATGATTGCCAATGAGACAACTATCCACAAAAGACCAAAATGACACAAACATTAACAATTATAGGTCACCGTACGGCCTTCAACAATGAGCAAAGTCCATACCGCATATAGTCAGCTATAAAAGGCCCCGATAAGACAATGTAAAACAATTCAAGCGAGAAAACTAACGGCCTTATGTATGTTAAAAAATGAACGAAAAACAAATATGTAACACATAAACAAACGACAACCACTGAATTACAGGCTCCTGACTTGGGACAGGTACATACATAAATAATGTGGCGGGGTTAAACATGTTAGCGGGATCCCAACCCTCCCACTAACCTGGGACAGTGGTATAACAGTACAACATAAGAACGAACTATAAAAATCAGTTGAAAAAGGCTTAAATCAACAGATAGACAAAAAATAAAGTGGACGTGGCCGGGTATAAGCCTTTTTCATTACACTAACGGTTGCTATTTGGTGTCTGCTCTATCTATTATAACCGGGTTTTTTTCCAAAATTTCTGAGATCTTTAGATAATGTTTCACAGTTAATTACCGTTAAAAAATTACATTCATCTGTTTGTCCAACATGTCAGACTGTTCACATGATATGTTTTAACGAGTGTTAAAAAGACTTATTGTGTATAATTCGGAGTTTAGTATGACGTCCATTATCACTGTACTATTATGCATATTTTTAGGGGCCAGCTGAAGGACACCTACGGGTGAGGGAATTCTCGCTACATTGAAGACCCATTGGTTGCCTTCGGCTGTTGTCTGCTTTATGGTTGGGTGGTTGTCGCTTTGACATATTCACCATTTCCTTTCTCAATTTTATTGTTTTGTATTACTTTTGAATGTATATCATGCATCTGATTTATAACAAACATTCCTACACTTACCTCTGTAATATGACACAAACCATCCATATCCATAACCTAATGAGTCAAACGCTACTGGGAACTGTGGTTGTGTCAAACTGTATGCATTAGCCCACATGTTATTTAGTACACTTTTTATATTGAATTGTCCTTTGAAGACGTATTCAGAAATGATTTGTTCTGCACCTTCATCGATCTTTCCTTTAGACGTGATCAACTTTAACCATTTGGTCATGTCATCAGCGGATGCACAAATACTACCAGATGGTCCAAAAGGGTGCAGGCTGCAAACATTTCAATTTACATTATACAATGAAGATTTTACTTCCCATTTGTAAAAAATGCAACATAAATTTTACTTATAACGTGTATCAGTGTTTGAAGTTAAAAAGTATGAAATTAGTTTAAACTTCGAAAAACTAGTTGAATATAATTGGTGATGTTGTATGTGTGTGTGTGTGCTTTCTTGGTAAAAATGAAGTCATGCAAATGCGTTACAAAACACAAAAAATTAAAACACAATTAGAAAATAAAAAGAAGTAGTAAACTGATCCGTGATTCTCGCGATGTACATTCAAAGTTGTTTTTATTTTCTTTATACACGTAATAATGTTTGGGTAAATTACTGAAAATTAATTAAAAAACCATTGTTTCAGTTTTAACTTTGAAAGAAGAATGTCTTGTTTATAAACTCTTGCATTCTTCGAAACACAAACGGTTGTCTACAACAAGGCATATATTGGCTGAATTCGTTTTAAGCACAGCGTATTTTTTTCAATGCTATTTAAATTCGTATTTGATTTTACCTTAAAACTTTTAATCTAAGTGTCACTGATTGGGGTTTTTTTACGAAATTATAAACCTGGTATCTTTGGTGATATGTTTAACATTCATCATGGCTTTTTTGTCAGTTAGTTCTTAATTAATTTCGAAGAAACCAGGAATACAACAGTTTAATTGAATACAATAAAAAAAAAATGCTGATATAAAAATTCATAACTGAAGACCCTTCTTTTCTATCAGTTGATTAAGAAATACGATTATACCTACAACATTTGCACAAAATAGATATAATTATATTCAAACGAATTGCAAAATAAACATTGAAAATTCAAAATTGATATTCTTTTTTGAAACTAACTGCCTTTCAAATAAATTACCCGATGTACAATTGTGTACAGATACAGTAAAAGGACTATGAAATTACATCGTATAATAAGTAAAAACGTGCGTTGGTTCTGTTCTAAGACTTCTTTGACAATAAATCATATTTTAATTAGCTTTTATGTGTGTTAGGATTTATTCAAATTTTCGAAGCGTTCTCGAAATGACTAATCTAATGCCTCTCTATATGTTCGGGGTTATTCCCTTTTTTTCAGATTTCATGTCACATAGTCGTGTTAATGTCATTTGAAAGAACCATTCAACTTGTGCAAACAAATACGTTTCATTTAGTGGAGACAAATAGTGAATTGTTTAATTCTCAATGTTCGCTACTATCTTATTTATGAGGGGGGGGACAGGGGTAAGGGAGACAGGGAGAAAGGGGGTAGGAGAAAGGAGAGGAAGGCTGGGAAAAAGGCGAAAAAGTTGGAGAAAAAATAAAATATGAAAAAATAAAATATCTCTCTTTTTTCTGGTAAATTAGAAAAAAAAATAAAGAGAAGAGGGGTAGGAGAAAGGAGAAGAGGGTGGGAGAAGGGAGAAGGGTACCCCCCTGTCCTCCCCCTCATTTATATTACAGGATTGACATATACCTATAAAGTCGTTCGTCCGATTTGTACAGCTTGCCAGTTTTGTCAACAATGTAGGGAACAGCTAGCGTTTCGCTGTGTTTTTCATCTAATATCACTGTTGACGTCATATTCAATGGAACTAGTAACTCCTCCTTCATTAATTGTTCCCATGTTTTATTAGCTCTCTTCTCAGCTACATGTGCCGCGAGAATGTAAACTATATTATTATAAAAGAAGGAATCCCGAAATTCTTGTAGTTTTGGTAGGTAATGAAGATTCCTAAAATAAAACAAAAAGATAGCACAAGTGTCTCTTGCAAAACTGGTAGATATTACATTGAGTTCGGTAATAACATAGTGTATACATTTTTATGTTGATCAGATTCATGTTGTTAATGTAACCTTTCAAGTGTTAAGCCTCGGTCACACCTTACCGGATAGCTCGAACGGACGCCTAACGGATAAAAAGAAAGTTGTCCGTTGACAAAATTTGTATCCGTTGGGAGTCCGTTGGTGTCCTAACGGACATGTAACGAATGCCTAACGGACACACAACGGACATTGAACGTACGTGAAACGGATACGTACCGGACAGAACGGACGTCGAACGTACATCCAACGGACGAGTACCGGATAAAACGGATACCTAACGGAAGCGTAACGGATAAAACGGATGAACAAAATAATTTGATTATTAAAGGCAATAAACCATCTAAAAATTAAAGGCAATAAACCGTGCGAAATTTCAATTGGCATTTGTCCGTTTTACATCCGGTAGGCATCCGTTTTATCCGTTATCCTTCCGTTAATGTCCGTTTCACATCCGTTTTATCCGTTAGGCGTCTGTTAGGCGTCCGGTAGACGTCCGTTGGTGAATTGGTCTACCGGATCTCCAACGGATGCATAACGGACACGTACCGGATACAAAACGGACGAGTACCGTACAAAACGGACGATTAACGGACGCCTAACGGACGTTCAACGGACATTTTATCCGTTGGACGTCCGTTCAAAGTTTTGAACATGCTCAAAATTTTCCACCGGTTAAACGGACGTCAACGGATAAAACGGACGCTTAACGGACATGCAACGGATACGGACGGACGCCTAACGGATACGAAAGGACGTCTAACGGACATGAACGGATTGAAAAAAGGTTATCCGTTAGGCGTCCGTTCGAGCTATCCGGTAAGGTGTGACCGAGGCTTTAAAGTGGTATTAAAACATCCTAAGCTTCCAAATTTAAGCGTTGTCACTGAAGGTTAAACCAAAGAAGCGCTCTGGACGTACTAAATATAAAGTGTTATGTTCATATATAAATGTACACAAACATGCTATTCTCATTTCATTTCATTACTGACAAAGATTATGAATGAACCCACGCATTCATTGTTAAACATAACTTCTCTGGTAAAATCTCAAAAATATAGAACTACGAGGAAAGTTCAATTTGGGAGTACCTAATCTAATGGCAAACTCAAAACATGTAACAACTGTCATATTCCTGACTCGGTACAGGCATTTTTGATTGATGTGTTGTGTTTTGTTTGTCGCCACTTAAAGCACACTTGACTATATAATGGCACGGAGGATAACTATCAACCATTTGACTGAAAACTGGCAATCTTATATATAATTAGTTTATTCCGACAGGAGTCAATTGATCATATATTTAACTGAAGTAAACTTAAGATCTTGCAATGAATATGCATTAAATAGTTGACACTGGACATTAACAAAACTTTAATTAACTAATTCATTAGTAGACTTAACTTTATACCACGAGTATATGTTAGGCAATAGCAAAAAGCATAACATTGATAATATAAAAAAGAAGATGTGGTATGATTGCCAATGCGACAACTATCCACAAAAGACCAAAATGACACAAACATTAACAATTATAGGTCACCGTACGGCCTTCAACAATGAGCAAAGCCCATACCGCCCATAGTCAGCTATAAAAGACTGTTATGTTTGTCTGAATGCAGCAAAAAGCTACTTCTGAATCCCTTTTCTTTGTTATTTTCTACGGTTTTCTTTAATAAGTTTAGATTTTTCATTTCCACAAAAATGATTTTCTGGTAATTTATAAGGTTCTGTCATTCACCCTGTAATTTATTTCCCAAACTGTGAACAGTTTGAATAACAAAAGGAAATATTTACTTCATCATTTGCTCTCTTGTAACATATTCTGGAATCCCGGCTTGTAATAGAAGGTCCGCCGATCCCAATCCCGTGCGATGAGATAAAATATCTTCTAGAGTAACTGAGTCTGTAATACAATCATCTATAAAGGTATAGTCTGGTCCTAATACGTCTTTTATCTTTGTGGTCCAGCGAAGCCTGAAGGGAAAACAATAAAATGAGCCCATACTTTTGATGAATTGTTTGTAGTTGATATTATTTGAAATACAAATAATTCGTTAATAGGGGAAAATACAATTAGTCACTAAAATAATTGAAAATGAAACTTTAAAAAATGTCACAGTATGAATGATTTTAAAATAATGGTTGTACCCAGATATTGTGAAATGGTCAACCAGTCCAGTTTCAGTTTTGGCACCTTACGTTTTCCTCAAGTAAACAATCGACAAAAAGAGGGTGGGATTATGGTAATGACAAGTGGTCATCTGTGATATAGATATACTATAAAAGCCAACCAAATTTGTATAAATAAATGTCCGTATGACATGAGAATTGAGTATAGATGTTTTTAACTTTTACATTTGGAAGCAGTAGTTGAATAACTGCATTATTAGTAGCAATCATCCATCAAGGTAACCATGATATTGAATTAATTTAGCAAGATAAGTATACGTGTATATACTGATATAGACAGTGATGGCAAAAGTGCCAATGAGACAACTCTCCATTCATGTCACACTTCACAAAAGTATGTCAGATTGATATTAGTTTGGTTCCAAACCTGTGAACCAATATTCCAACCGCTCTTCTGTATTTGTGTCTTCTATTTATGATCCAGTAAATAACCAAATTGAATGTTTGTTGATAAAACCAATAAGAATAAAATTCGAATATATGCGAATACTGTTGGAATATTTATATACAGGTTTTGAAAAACAATTTCAAATTGAATATTTTTATCACAGAAGCATGTATTGTAGCCTCAAGCTTAGAATTATATTGCACCAGGTATTTAACAACAATCATTTATATGTATATTGTAAGGCATCATAATTACATCAACGAACGACAAAGAGATAGAAACATGAATCTATATTTGAAAAGTCGTTGATTTCAATATACTGAATTGTCGCATATTTCTTCAGAATGGTGCTGATTAAAGCATTTATACATGTACCTGTATTTGCCAGAAGATATCAAACGAGCTAGAAGCATTGCTGTCATCGATTTTGTTACTGAACCCACACAGAAAACTGTTGAACTGGTTGCGTTTATTTGTTTTTCTTTATCAGCCAATCCGTACCCTTTGGAAAATACATCATCATCTTTTACAACTGCTAATCCAAGGCCTGTAAAACCAGAATTTCGTATCTTAAAGCCACAGCGGCTGCTTTTTCAAACCACTTTCTTAGCTACTAATTACATTTATTTAATCAGTTAGCATTAGTAATAAAGGTTATCCTACAAACTGCGCGGCAGTTATATAATGAGTGGTTATATTATATCTGACAGGCTCTTTAAAAAGTATATCAAACGTGCAAATGACGATATTATAATATGTTCATTCCATGTGATACGTGTATTTCTTTCCTCGACGATTTTTGAACAAAATTTCATATCCAGCCTTTGTAATGCTATGGCAGCGAGAAATGAAAAAAAGAATTAAAATTCCAATAGATTGCACAAATTCGTTGTAACATAATAATTGTCTTTTACTTTTTTAAAATAATTTAGAGACAAATATGATATAGCTGATAAGGGTAACGAAGATTGTGTCAAAGAGCTAAACAATCCAAACAAAGAACAGAAAACAGCCCAAAGTAACCTATGGGTCCTCAACGCAGCAATAAAATTCCGCGTCAAGAGGCGGGCATCTGCTAACCCCTTAACAATGACGTTTACTAGTTCAGCGAAACGGACGTCAAACTTAACTCCGACACATATAAATAAACCAAAATTAAAAAAACACACAAAGACTACCAAAGGCTACAAATTTCGGAAAAGCGAAAAAATGCAAAAGGTTTGCACATGTTTTTGAGATCTCAATCCTCTCGATATAACTTGATAATGTAGATTAATAAACACAAAATAATACACAGTGTATAACGCAGTTTTAAAAATCCGAGTTCGAATAGATAACAGAAGAAACTAAGCTAATAATGATAATCAAGAGATCTCTTAGTAGTTACTGATTTTCCAGCTCCAAACCTCTAATCTTAAGATTGTGTCTTCGGTGTTTTTAAGCAAATAAACACAACCAATTTTTGGTGGGCTGAGTGTTGCTAAATCTTTCGTTTTCTATGTTGTGTTTTGTTTACTATTGTTTGTCTGTTTGTCCTTTTGCTTTTTTGTCAAGGCGTTGTCAGTTTATTTTCGGTCTATGAATTTGACTGTCCCACTGGTATCTTTCGCCCCTCTTTTAAACAGTATAACCACGATCTTTTATATCGCAAATTGAATATTCCTTCATAATGACTACTTATTAAGATATATGCATAAATAAAATCAGTGTCCATACAACAAACAAACATACTTTTTTTTATTGTTATTTGGATGGAGAGTTGTCTCATTGGCACTCACACCACATCTTCATATATATATATATGCCAGAATTAGAATTGAATTGGAAATGGAGAATGCGTCAAAGAGACAACAATCCGACCGTAGAAAAAAACAACAGCAGAAGGTCACCAACAGGTCTTCAATGTAGCGAGAAATTCCCTTACTCGGAGGCTTCCTTCAGCTGATCCCTAAACACATATATACTAGTTATTCAACCTAAAAAAAATTCAAATGGAATACAATTTTGTTTATGTTGAAATAATCGTACTTTAAAAAACTTGGCGTCAAATATTATTTTGCTTTCAATTTCATTTTGAAACAAACAAAAAACAATATTCCATAGTTTTTATACAATTTTGAAATATCTTTTTTTAAATTCAGGGTTTCAGTACTTATTGTTTAAAATTGTTTTCTAGCTTCCTGTTCAATTATTGTTGAATGTGGAGAATTCTAAAAACAAAGTTACCAATTGATAAATAACACACAAATAAAGCTAAATGAAAATACTTCTGTATGCCATCAATTTGCTTAAACAAACAGCAAGTGTCTGGACTATATATCAAGCATTTTCAGTGTCGCACTCCTTGTGTGAATGTTTACAAAGATAACAGAGTCTGTCAATAATAAACACAATCATTCGTCATAAACAATTAAACACGTATTATAAGATATAGAATCTTGCTGGCTGACGCCTAAATGTGTTTCTAGATAACTATGTTACAAAGGAATAGGTATCTGCCAAAAATAAAAGTGTACACAAACGACAACTTTAACACCGTGGTACCATAAAATCTTATTTTGACAAAAGAAAACCAAATTTGAAAAAGAAAGATACTGAGTAAAACAACTTCTCTCATGGTACCGAAGTTCCTACAGTGGCCTTTTAACTTATATCAGCTAAGACCTGCTCATTTTGACGTGGTACACGTACGATGCGAATTTTATAAATATAGCAGTTCAAACTGCCCAAATAATATCTAGTAGCGTTTCTGGCTCTGACTGTTGTTGATAAAGGTTAATTAAACCATGTGCTTCAAGAGAAACAAATTCATAAAGTTTTATTTTGATTATCAACACTGCATCCTATTTCAATCATAAACTTTAGAACAAGAATAACCAGTATTCATCGTTATTGTAAATATTTATTTTACAATAAGACACAGGTCTCTCAAAGGGATAAATAAATTAACAAATATTCTACTGTGAATTTACAGAATTATAAAATGTATACATATATTGCCAGCTGCTGAAGTCCTTGGATTAAAATAGAACATATCAATGTATGTGTAAACATAAGGTTTATAAAAAGAAATGGTTATCAGCTTTTTAAAATTTATTCTGATAATTTCAAATCAAAATGCTTTAAAAAATATGCTATTTATGGTAACGATAACCCCCAAATCACTTTCATACAGAAATGTTATTTAATCAAATACCTTAGAATTGTGTTATAAAAGCATTATTATGTAGATTTGGTATATGTATAGTGAGGTTAGTGCTTTTGATATGGATTTAAAAAAATCTTATATTAAGTTCTCAAAAAAAAAATTAAAATGCAATTGAATTAAGTAGAGAAATGGATTTCGTGCTCAATTTATTTTTATTTGGTATGTAAAACAGGTTGTGCACTAAATATTGGTATGTGTTCTTCAACGGGACTATTTCCATTGCAGCTTTGTAAGAATTAACAACAACAGTAGCTGTTTTATTCTTTAGGAGCTCTCGAGTTCATCTGAAGTTAATGTTTGTATTTTTATTTTAAAAGAGAATTAAATAGAAAACTGAACTGATCAAATTTATATGACATTGTTTGCTATTTCTTTGAATAAACACGTCACGGAAGGCAATATACAAATATCATCTAATTATCTATCTGAAATATTAGCTCTCACTGATTACAAAGAAATGACCGATCTCAAGAATAATCTTCAAGGTAAATATGGCTGCTTTATGTTTCAATATTCCAACATGTCATTTAATGACCCATATATTTATTTATATATTGTCTAGAGCAGTGGACACAGTGCAGGCTGACTTGCCACGATGTTCTAGAAGCAGGGGGTTCGGATCCCACTGAGGGAAAAACCAAAAAATCAGGAATGTAAATTTGCAGATCTAACATGGCTTGGCTGAATCCGGAAGAAGTATTTGTCAATCAATGCACTGTTTAACCACGATGGAGAATATATGTCGTAAAGTTGTCACATAATTAAACTTATAAAATAAATCAAATTTGACCTTACGGTTTGGTAAGTAAAATTATCACCCTTTACGAAATAATACAAAGTCAGCTGATCTGAAAGGTAAAGCCTCTCCTTGTCACTTTATATATGTACTGTGTTACTACACAAAATTAAAGCGGTGTACAGAAGTGCAAGCGGTATTTCCACAAGATATTACTACCAGTCTCTGATACTGGAGTTTCAATCCCGTTGAGGGAAGAAAAAAGATTTGCGTGCGATCATTGTTTTTGTTAATTTAATTACTGTCAATTCAGAAAAAATAAACTCATTATAGATACCAGGATTAAATGTTGTATTTACGCAAAACGCGTTTCGTTTACAAAAGACTCCGCAGTGACGCTCGAATCAAAAGAGGGAAAAAATCCTTTAGTTTTAAAATTGCCAAATACAGCTAAGGTAATCTATTCCAGAAGTAGAAAAGCCTTAGTATTTTGAAAATTCAAAAGTTCTGTAAACAGTTAATTTATAAATATTAACATAGCAAGGATAATTATTGCGTGTATCTATTATTGAGATTTTGTCGTTTTAAACTTTTTCAAAATTGAGAAAAATCATGTTTAATTCGTATAACATTTATTTTAAACTATTGTGATTATAACCCTGTCGCAGTTTGTTCAATAGTTTCTGAATTTACAGTATGTATATCTCAAATAGAATTTTTAAAAAAAACTCTTAGCTTAGATCATAAAATTCTTTGTTTGGGGCTGTCAAATAACTTTGATTTTTAACTGTTTGCAACCAACTAATGGTGTCAGACCACCAATTAAAGGTCCCTATCTGTTCAACCAAATTTTGCAATTTTCATAGCTTTCTAAAAATTTATCTAAAGTTTAACCTCTTACAAACCAGGTATGTCCTGAATCGTTCAGTTATCACCTTTCTTCATGCCAATTTTCGACATACCTTTAAAGCCATATAAGAAAGAAGATACCTTCCGAATGGATGTACCACTAAAAATAGCCCCTGGTTTTCTTGAAATCTTAAATAAGTATACTATGGAGCGCATTAATCCTCAATTTTTAATTTCAACTCATAGACAAAAGTTTCATTTCTGCAAATTTGTTGGGTAGTTTAAGTAAACAATGACATCAACTGCACTATTTTTTGTCCCGAGTAGGCCTACTTTTACATACGTTTTTTTCTAAATTTGAGGGAGTAATCAGTGTTCTGACACCTAATGGTTGATCGTTTTCTAATTAGAATCTATCGACTCTAAAATACACCAAAGTGTCCTTTAATTAACAAGATGTACATGTACATTTTTCTCTAACCTGTTTAACAACTTTGTGATAATGATTGGTGTTAATGGAAGTGTGGCCTATGGTAAAGTAGAGTAGTTTCCTCCATAAAATATCCCGTTTGCCTTTGAAATACACAAAGCTAAAACTAATGTGTATCGTAGTGACTACTAATGTAAGCCAGAAATTCTTTTCAGTCAATATTTAAGATTCCCTGGAAACACTAAGCCATACCTTCCTTTCAGTTCATTGTGTTTGATTCCGAGTTCAGGCCATACTATAAGTTATCTACGTTCATTTCCGTAGATATGGATATTTTAACACCCTGAAGTATCCAAATACATCCTGAAGCGCAGTTGAAGTATCCAAGTGCATCTTGAGGCGCAGTTAAAGCCTCGAGGCCGATATGGGAGTCGCAAGAGATACCAGGGCCAATATAGAAAAAGCCATGTTATAATCTATAGAAACGTCGCACGATACTGGTGTCACCTAACGTTACACACTCAAAGACGTAAGACAAAATAAAAACGTTGGAATGCATGTTGTTCAGATGGCTTTTTACAATAAATTTTAAAGGATTGAATTATTCCCTAAGAAAGGATTTTTTTTCTTAGATAAAATATGTTAAGCTTTAGTTTTATTAAAAATAAAAAAGTAACTTGAATTGAAATCATTTCATTATATACATTTCAATTATAAGGGCAATCGATTTTTTTTTATGGATAAACTATGCACTGCAAATGCATTATTTTTTGCACTCCAGAATGTCAAGGCAAAAGGACTACGGCATATCTAGCATGGCATTTCTGCACAAATATATGCAAAGGAATTAGCGAGAACAATTATTATAGCTGGTTTTTTTTCTATCAATTTGTATTATAGCGGATCCGACTTTTATAGTCCGGAAAACACTTCAGTTCCGCGAGGAAATCAAGCTCTCTTCCCACCCCTTCTTTGTGAATCGGTAGAGCTTCAAAATAAAACATTAATTTTAAAGTTTTCTTATTAAGCAACAAAATAAAGTAGCCGTATTCCAAATCGTCTGTGAAAACCGCATTCATGACAATTAGACGGAACGTTATAAGCATATTTTATAAAATAACGTCAAAATTGTATGTGGGGACATTGTGTCGGACATTTTAGTTTTATCTGATATCTTGTATCTTAGATTTAATTTATGGGAATTTGATATCAAAATAGAGATAAAATTGGGTACTTTTATCCATTATAAAAAAAATTATGTAGCGAATGGCACTGTATTAAATAAACATCATGAAAACACAGAAAACGTAACCCTATCTTCAATTTGGTTTGAAGGGGACAAAATGTCGGACATTGTTAATCAACTCGAATAAAAAGAATTTGCTTCAAAAATTCCTGATTATTGCATGATGCGAAAGTGTGATCTTTGTACAAAATACTAGTATCAGAATTATTTACTTTCGACATGGGGATTGCTCTGGAATTCCCTTTCTGGGATAATTTTTAAAAAATTACGACAACCTTTCTTGCATGGGACACATAATTTGTATCATCTTGATCCCTTTTTCTTATATTTCCGTCTTTTCAAAAGAGAAAAATCGACATTACGTCATAAACCACTTATAAATTGCTTGTGCTAGACAATCTTTTATATTGTTTGGTAAAAAGATTATATGTTTTTTACGGTATTCAGAATTTCACAAAACTAAAAGTGTAACGCGGGACAAGGAATTCATATTGCAAAATAAAGGTTTTATTGAGTTTTAATTAATGAAAATGGTCTGTTACATATACAAAATTGCAATAATCTGAAAGAAGAGTTTAAAAGCTTTAAAATGATATACAACACTTTATAATATCATAGTTTATGTTTAAAAATTAACAAGATGAATGTGTCTTGTCCGTGATTTCACCAAAGTAACACCAGTATCGTGCGACGTTTCTAAGCTATACATATAGACATCATGGACAATCTATAAAATTCGATATTGCATAAGGAACAACCATGGAACTAAGGAAAACGCGCGTGAATTTCCCCGATGTAATGGGTAGCAGCGTCCGGGAATATGTGTTAGCAACACTCAGGGCTATGGGTTTTGTAACGACGTGCGTTAACCAATCAAAATCATAAAAATATACTAAGCCGGGGATAAGATACAGTTACAGGTGAGGTTATGACGTTGCTAACGTAAATTGTTTTATTCGCGACGTCAAACTATGACTTATCGGGAAAAGATTCAGTTTTCGATTGATTTTTATCATTCAAACTTATTTAACTTAAAACGAGTTCATGGACGCCTCTTTTTTAAAATGCCATTTGGTTTGATTACGTGAGAAAATGATGTGTGCCAATTTTCATGAAATGTAAATAGTGCCATTTCGTTTGATTTGATAAAGCAAAAAATGATTTGTTTTCTACAATCATACACATTTGATAAATATGTGTTATTTCTGAATAAAAAAGTGTAATTTTTTAGAATACTTATAAAATACAGAAATTACAAATTATTTAACAAAACACAATTTGTGTTTATCTTTTAAAACAAAAAGTTATGTCTTTCTTTCGAAAGGGAAAAAACTGCCACAAATACGAATTTTGAGTTAATATACAAAATTTCTACCTCATTTTACTCAAAAAGGAGCAAATGGAGGTATATTTTTTTATTACATATTGCATTTAATCAGGTAAAAAATACTAGTAGTCTATATGAACGTGATTATCAAAATGTAAATACGGGATCAAAATTGTATCGTATGCCCTCAAGTATGACGTCCATTATTACTGAACTAGTATACATATTTGTTAAGGGGCCAGCTGAAGGACATCTCCGGGTACGGGAGTTTCTCGCTGCATTGAAGACCCATTGGTAGACCTCGGCTGTTGTCTGTTCTAATGTCGGGTTGTTGTCTCTATAACATATTCTCCATTTCCATCCACAATTTTATAAACCACTAAATTGAACAGTAGTCCAAACACGCGAAACAATGAATGTGATTTTTTAATCTGATAGATGCTTTTTGTGTTTTTTTGTTAATTATTGGTTTGTTTTGACATTGTAACACAGCGATGACAGCTGTAACAATAGTTTGACTACTTTACTGATTATGTCTTTTTTGTTCACGCATCGTTGTAAAAATAATGGAATTTGATGCGACTGTTAACCAAAGAAGATATTTAGCGCTATAAAACCATGTTCATCCCACCATTTCTAAATTTGAAAATGCCTGTACCAAGTCAGGAATATGACAGTTGTTGTCCATTCGTTTGATGTGTTTTGCCATTTGATTAGGGACTTTCCGTTTTGAATTTTCCTTGGAGTTCAGTATTTTTGTAATTTTACTTTTTTCAGACAGAACTGATTAGATTATAAAAAATAACAAGTTCACTGCTGGAGGGTTGAAATAATTCCTAAAACATAAATATTTATACGTGATAGTTATAAATGATGATAACAACTTGTGCATTTATGGTATACTTTTTGAATATTTTGAACACGAAGATGTCGTATAAACTAACGAACAGCTAGTCAACATTTTTCTATCACATCAATAAGCATAATTCTTTCGTATGATATTTTTTTAAATAAATGTCTTACGTAATTCCTTATCCTTATTTGACCTACAATTTATTGGAACTATGAACAATGTTACTTCAAAAAAAATGAAAACAAAAGAGGATTACAGAAAGAAATAAAATTATGCATTTTGAGTTTCGATGTTAGTACATAAAGTAGTTGAAAATGTCAAAATAAATCACAACATTCGGTTGGTTGAAAGAGGTGTTGTTGTTTTTATTTCTTGTTCTTGTTCTTTATCTTTTTTTTTTAATACTTTTGATATTTCTCTTAATGTAGTGTTATGATAAAGCCTTACCAGGAATATCTTTACATCCAATGAGATTATTGATATAACTGTCCAACGCTGATTCTTCATTGGAAGTAAAAACTCCCGAACTAACCAAGAATACACATTCAAGGAATGCTAGCAAACGTAATGCAAGATCCAGTAACATTACTATAAATTGAAATAAGTCACGAATATCCAAAACTTGATTTATAATTTTCTACTGAAACAATCGCTTATTAATAGGGGAACACGCAGATGAATTTAGTAGTGTCTAAATAGCACACGTCGTCCAATCAGATGTTCATCTGTATTAAACAGATACTATCACAAGAAAGTGTAGTTTATGTTAGTATAGTTGAGTTCATAGTTTATGTCTAAATGTTTATTTATTTATCTTATCGTTTAGTCAGCTAAACATTTATTCATGTTCTTAATTGCAGAAAAAAAATATCCTTGTTAAATCTTTATTTCAAATATACGAATTTACTGGGTAGCAAACAAGTGACCAGATTTGTGTCCATTAAGAGCAAATAAACCAAATATCTCAAGAGTGTTGCATTGTTTGTTATAAAAGTAAGAATACGTCAAATGAGCTCTAATGAAGCTAGAACACACCCGAGATCGCGGATGTTTGAGTCTGGTAATATCTAAAGAGAGTCGCATTGGGGTTTTTTACCAAATAAGAATTCGTGCTATTAACTCTAATGAAGCTAGATATCACGGGTCCGTGACTAATCTAAGTACCAACGCCTAATTGTACACCTGGATTTTTATTATTCGTATTGTCATCTTAGAAACGTCATGCTGATAATAAGGTGCACCGAAGTCTCTGTATAAAAAATCATTCTGTTTAAACCCGTCAATTTGTTCTTACCAAAAACTCCATGTGTCATCTACTTTTGTATCGGTGATGGATTCGACCAGAAACTTTATGATTATTTGATGACGTCACTGTCATATAACAAACTTGTCTTTGAGCTTATAGACAGAAAACTTTCAGCCAATCAGAAGACGTGTTTTATCCAAAATTAAATTATTAGATTTATATAACGTTGAAACTCTTGATTCGTCGTTTTACGTTATGATGGCTCATCGGAACTAGTCACATTAGTTTTTATCTACATGTATGCTTGTTTTTTACATGCAGCATGTCTACTGTTTACCCTCAGAAAAAATATTGCATATGTGTTTGTTTTCGTTTTAATCCCCCAATGAGATTATTGATATAACTGTCCAACGCTGATTCTTCATTGGAAGAAAAAAACTCCCGAACTAACCAAGAATACACATTCAAGGAATGCTAGCAGACGTAATACAAGATCCAGTAACATTACTTATAAATTGAAATAAGTCACGAATATCCAAAACTTGATTTATAATTTTCTACTGAAACAATCGCTTATAGATAGGGGAACACGCAGATGAATTTAGTAGTGTCTAAATAGCACACGTCGTCCAATCAGATGTTCATCTGTATTAAACAGATACTATCACAAGAAAGTGTAGTTAATGTTAGTATAATTGAGTTCATAGTTTATGTCTAAATGTTTATTTTTTTATCGTTTAGTCAGCTTAACATTTATTCATGTTCTTAATTGCAGAAAAAAATATCCTTGTTAAATCTTTATTTCAAATATACGAATTTACTGGGTAGCAAACAAGTGACCAGAGTTGTGTCCATTAAGAGCAAATAAAACAAATATCTCAAGAGTGTTGCATTGTTTGTTATAAAAGTAAGAATACGTCAAATTAGCTCTAATGAAGCTAGAACACACCCGAGATCGCGGGTGTTTGAGTCTGGTAATATCTAAAGAGAGTCGCATTGGGTTTTTTTACCAAATAAGAATTCGTGCTATTAACTCTAATGAAGCTAGATACCACGGGTCCGTGACTAATCTAAGTACCAACGCCTAATTGTACACCTAAGTCACATAAGTTTTTATCTATGCTTGTTTTTACATGCAGCATGTCTACTGTTTACCTACAGAAAAAAAATTGCATATGTGTTTGTTTTCGTTTTAATCCCCCCCTCCAAATTTGATAGGTATATCGACAAAAAAATACGTTTTTTCTACATTCATGAACATTTGATGAATAAGAGTTATTTGTAAAACATAAAATGCATAAATTTATAAGACATTTATATAAAACAGAAAATAACAAATGATTTAACAAAAACTACATGTAGCTTGTGTTTATCTTTTCGAACACAAAAAAATATGTATTTCTGTAGAAAGGAAAAATACGTCCAGAAATCTTAGTTTTGAGCAAATATGTCCTAACAAATTTCGACCTCATTCAATCAAAAAGTAGCGCATGAAGGTATATTTTTTACTACATATTTAATCTAATCAGTTAAAAAATAGCCTATATAGAATTTTTTATCATAATTTCAAATTTCAATACGGGATCACAACTGCATTAAGACTATTTCGTGGCGACCAGTTTGGGTTTGTTAAACTATCATGATTTTCTTTATAGAGAAATTGCTGTTCACAAGGAAGCTATGAAACCAAAAGTTCCATGTGGTGAAGTTGATTTCATCCCGTCGTACGTTTTACGGGGGCCATCACTAGTTGGTTGACCATTATGGAATATCCGTCTCAGAGATAATAACGGATATGTTCTGACTACAATCCTGTCCTCTTTTCACAAATGTCACCTTCGGAATAAGACTTATTATCGGGTTTGTAATACGCATGAGCAACCCAACGGTTAGAACAGGAACTGCTCCTAGACCACTTGAGATCATCCCCAGTTTTTTGTGGGGTTTTTGTTGCTCTAGTCTTAAGTTTTTTATGTTGGACTTGAGGACTATTGTCTGTATCTCTTTTACTTTTTTAGCCGTGGGATGTTAGTTTATTTTCGACTAATTATTTAAAATATCCCTTTTACGGTGACCTATAGTTGTTAATGTTTGCGTCATTTTGGTCTTTTGTGGATAGTTATCATATTGGCAATCATACCACATTTTCTTTTTTATACTTTGGCATCTTTCGTCTCTCTTTTGTAATCCTTTTTCATGTACTATAAAAAGAAATATTTTGTTTGCTGCTTTTCAGTTAATTTACTACATTCATGATAATTATCTTCAGAATAACACTCGAAATAACAGTTGTTACAATTTAGTTTCCATAATCTTTACAAAGGGAACTATTTGTTACGAAAACGAGGTATTGTAACCAACGACAAAAACTTTAATTATAGATTTGATTGTGAAATATAAAATCGATGATATATATTTAAATTAAAACTACTGTTTTATTTAAGTATGCACAAATAAATTAAACTCAATACACCGAAAAATCTTTAAACATTCGAAATTGTGAATAGAAACTTTATACCTATCTGACATACAAGTTGACATTTCAAGCTTTATCTGGTTTTATTGTTTGTAAAAGATTATATCGAATTTATTTCTTAAAAGAAAGATATCTAAGTGTTTAGAAAATACTAGTTAACGTTTCTATTTCACTGGCTTTTGATTTGAACTACACATAACGTTACATTATGCAATAAATATACAGTGCAAAACTTGATCATTTATGCTAATTTGATATTTGAAAGGCTGATTATAATAGTAGAAGAAGGACAGATAAAAGATATACGACATGTAGTGAGTATTTTCATAATTTTATTATATAAAGGATGATGTTTGCTAGTCTAGCCTGTATTCGCCTGAAATAATTTTTTTTTAAATAAATCATTAATAATGAATAAGTTACAGCGAAGTTTAAACTTTTTAAAGTGCCTCAAATATTACAAAATTTTCACCAAGAATTTTATAAACATACTATACTAAGTGTAACTATCAATCAGACAATCATTCCCGTTTGAATGGTTTTACACTAGTAATTTTGGGGCCCTTTATAGCTTGCTGTTCGGTGTGAGCCATGGCTCCATGTTGAAGACCGTACATTGACCTATAATGGTTTACTTTTATAATTGTTACTTGGATCGAGAGTTGTCTCATTGGCACTCATACCACATCTCCCTATATCTATAAACAATGCAGTGAATCAATGTGTTGATTTTCGTATAAACAGGGTACCTGTTTTAAGTTTTGAATTATTACACAGATTTACACTTCACAAAGAATGTAAAGCGACCATGGACAACAACATGGATTCCTTATGTTAGCCGATTGCGAATAGTGGTACCCTTCCGGAGCACCTAGTATCCCCCGGTTTTTTTATGGGGTTCGTGTTACACATAAATAAAATTTTTGCATGTAGTATTTTGTAAACTGATATTTGTCTTGTGTCGTTTATACAATGATTTGGTTTGTCACACTTAGACTTTTGAATTTTGAAGCTCTCTTTAGTGTTGCAATATGCAAAATTCGAAATCACATATTTCAGTTAAAGTAAAGACAAAATAATTCAATTATCGGTCTTTTATTTTAGATTTAATGAACTGTTCTCTTAAATAAAAAGGCAATAAACTGAAATGAGAATTGGTTAATAATTATACCGAAGTACAAAAAACATTAGGACATATAAATGTAGTCCGAATAACAAATAGAGTAAGACAACAAGGTAAACAAACGATTATCTCCTTCTCTGTAAGCAGCGCCTGTCATTCAATAAGTTATATCCATCATCAACCCGGAACATTAATGGACAAACAAAATGAGTGCTGCATTTATTCTAGTGGCATAAATTTCATACACATCATCTTACGTCCAGTTGCACATACTTCATGCATATTGTCTTACGTCCAGTGGAACATATTTCGTGCATATTGTCTTACGTCCAGTGGCTCATATTTCATGCATATTGCCTTACGTCCAGTGGCACATATTTCATGCATATTGTCTTACGTCAAGTGGAAGAAATTTCATGCATATTGTCTTACGTCCAGTGGCACATATTTCATGCATATTGTCTTACGTCCAGTGGCACATATTTAATGCATATTGTCCTACGTCCAGTGGCACATATTTCTTGCGTATCGTCTTACTTCCAGTGACATATATTTCATGCATAATGAAGAAGAAAGGTGAAATTGTGGAGAGCGAGATGAACTCTATAACGAGGCATCGGATGTTTTGCCCATATTCCTAATGTTTTAATATTCTGCATACTTAAACAGTTGACTCTCTTTGACATGACTTTTTATGTCGCTTATAAGATATCCAGATAACTATACTTCTATACTAAAGTGAACCCTTGAGATCTATCAACAAATGTAAAATCATAAATAACTATTCATTTTTGTGCATGTATAATCAAGCAGGAAAACAATATTTCAGATAGATAAGACACATAAAAGTGAACTGACCAACATAGCCGTAACGGCCCCTTAGATATTCCTGAGTGATGAAATTAACACAATCGTTCTTGCTAATACCTCTATATGCGCACATTTTTTGATTGTGAAATCTCATTGATTTAAAGATATTCCATAACGTAAGAGTCATAACATTGAGTTTTTCCTACCCAATGCAACGAATGGGAAGTTTACAAAAGAAAAAGTCATATCATAAAGTTTTTCCAAATTATAAATTTGAGTCTTTGGTCAGCTTTAGAATATAATGTGGTTTTTTTTTGTTATGGCGGAAATAAGATCGAATTTTAATATATTCTTCGCTCATTTGAACCCTCCATTTATCAGTGGACCCCTTCTTTTACCATTTGACCTTTATCAGCAGGTCACAGACTCTTAGTCTTTGTCGATTAATAGTATACTCATGTTCCTATATACGGGTCTCCAAGACCCGCACGCGACTGTCTACATGTTTTATGATGTTATGGTAATGATACAACCAATGATCTTGATCAAATAACATTTATCAACAATTAAAATGTAAAATGGTAGATTTGATAAAATCTTTTCATAAAATATTTGTAAATTTCAATCAGTTAATTGTATAAGAGACCAATCTCAAGTACGGTTCACATAACATCTTAAACACATCGATTAAACTTGAACCAACTTTTTCAAATTGAATGTCAATCTAAATCAATACTTTTGTGTGAAATGCCCTTAAAATTTGTTTGTTTCGTATCAATTTAAAAGAAAATTGTGATTAGATTATGTATATTAAATCTATAATAGTCAGTCATTCTATAAATTGTAAAAGATTTTTAAATATTGTATCAAGGTTTATGAGTGTTTCCTTTCATATTTTATGGAAATATTTGTTTTTTTTCTTTTCAATAAGTACAACCTGCAGTAATTCACTTGGTTTCATACGAAACCAACCTTTGATTAGAAATACAAGGTTGGGCTTTTTGTTAAATGTCACTGTGAAATCCGTGTACTGAAAATACCAATTGAGAGAACTATCCAGAAAATTTATTAAATTTTTCTCAAAATTGCCAAAGCTTAAGTTTTTTAAGATATAAATTGTTGCATAAAGATTTCCTTCAGATAATCAATTTTAATATTGAAGTTGGAAGTATTTGATATTTCCATCATTGTATTTACTTAGAAGCGGTATTTCTTGTGTATGTCAACACATATAAATGCAGAAAATGAAAAGAATACATGATAATGTGACTGTCCCCCCATGTTGGATACGTCCCACATGTTAGGAATATGTCTTTCATTTTTTTTTTCCTACATCATATTACAAAGAAAATGTGGTATGCTTGCCTATGAGACAACTCTCCACAAGAGATCAAATGACACAGAAATTAACAAATATTGGACAACGTACGGTCTTAAATAATGAGCAAAGCCTAATACCGCATACTAGTAGTCGGCTATAAAAGGCCCCGAAATGACAATGTAAGACAATTCAAACGAGAAAACTAACAGCCTTATTTATGTTAAAAAAAAATGAACGTAAACAAATATGTAACACTGGGACAGTGGTGTAACAGCACAAAATAGGAAAGAACTTTAAAATCAGTTGAAAAAGTCTAAACTCATCAGATGGATAGAAATACAAATACAAGTGGACGTTGCTGGGTACTTGTACATCCCAACAAGAGAGTTCTCCGTGGCAGTTACTGACAGCTAGTTCAAAGCCACCAACAACTGATAAAAAAAAAATCACTTTTTTTTTCCATATTGGCATAAATTTTAGAAATCTGGCGCTGTTCACAGATCTTAAAAGATCTTAGATAGAAAACATTATATAGTGCACCTCCTTTGAAACCAATAACTACATGTATATGGCTTTCTAAATAAATTTTAAGTTTCATAGTGGATCTTATATTTTAAACGTAAACAGATTCAAATTATTAATTTTGAGATTTGACTATATTTATGATATTTAAATTCAGCTTCTAACATGGGTAGAAAGTGTCTTACAGCATACATTTGTGTAAATCCATTGATAAAGATTGAAGACATTTGGATTAAATGTCATGTTGAAATCAATACAATTAAAAGGTCTACATATTTCTTTTTGTTCGATAGTATTTATTGTTTACATTAGAAAAACGTAGCTGTGAATTTGATATTCAACATATTGTTTAAAACAATTTGGAATATAAATTATGAAAAATATTCAATCATTCGGTGGGAATATATCGCACCTACATAAATAGGTTCAAGATAATTCTTATTATTATATAATTTCATATTTCAGATTACACTATGGCTGGATAAAAGTTAGAGGAAAGCAACACAAGCACAGTAAGCTTAATTTAATACATATTCCTAAACATTCTGGATACATGATCTCATTATTTTATTTTCTAGAAATTAGAAGAAAAAAATTGAAATAAAAATTGTTCTTATAAAACTTAAATCATATATGACGAATTTTTCGTTTATCCTTATCGTTATGAATGTGTCATTTCTGTTTTTAATTCTATCATAACAGTTTGGGTTTTGATAGTATAATAATGTTTCGTAAAGTTTGTCTATACCTTGACAGTTTCAAATGAATTGACAATACCAAAAGTCGTCGCATTTCAGTGACCTTGGTTACACCAGGACGGTCAGCTTTTATTGGTAAAAATAACCTGAGTACTAGGGTGAAAAAAGTCCAACCTTCAAAAGATCGGATATAATGTACATTGCCACTAACGCGATTCTTACTCACATCCACAGAGTTGACAGGCCTTTAGACCAACTAGTTAGACCACTCGGCAACTGAGGTCACAGAATCTATTAGAAATAATGTTTTTGATACATGATTCTTTTTTCATTATTGTAGTTGCTTTTGGCCATGGAATTGCTTTTCGTTACTGCGAGTATTCTCAGATCCACATTTAGTGTCGTGTTTTGTTAATAGGGATAAGAGATGAATAGATACTCTGCCACGTTCGGTCTGTGTCTGTGTTTACTGCTTTTTTAATTGGTATCATTCTGATAAATTGAACTGTTTCATATTTTGTTCTTATGTTGTGCCGTTATACCACTGTCCAAGATTAGGGGAGGATTTAGCGCTCACACAAACATTTGGTATGCGCCAGTACAAAGTGAGGAATCCAGAGATTGTTGTTGGTTCGTGGCTGTCATATTTGTGTTTCGTAAATTGCTGTGTTATCATTAAGACTTGTAGTGTTTACTATTGCATTGTTTGATATTTATTATGTCGGGCCTTTAATAAATTGTATTCGAAATCATACCACATCTCCTTATTTTTATATAATACATTTGTAGAAGCATTATAGATTAGATCTATGATCAACAATGCTAAATAATATTCATTCATAAAGACATGCATTATTCGTGAGTTTGAAAATAAACTAAACTCTAATAGTACATATAATTTACCTCAATTTTTAAACATCAATCAACAAATAACTTTTAGTACGTTATGGGTCTCCTTCTAGAACAAATTAGGTATTAAGTGTATCATTAAGAATAGGTTCAGAAATATGACAGTTGTTTTTCAGTCGTTTGAAGTGTTTGGACTTTTGGTTTTGTCATTTGAATGGGGACTTTCTGTTTTGAATTTTAGGCCTCGGAATTCAGTATCTTTGTGATTTTACTTCTTTCTTACACACATGGGTTTTGTAATGGTGTTCACACCTCATTTTAATAAAAATACAATACCTTGCACTTCGGCAATAATTTTGACAATGTAATAGTTTTAATTTTTCTACAACTTACGCACTTAAATGGTGGCAAAGAATGTTCTATTTTCGTTTTAAATCATGGAAATTCTTTAAACCAGCTAAGTATATCTCAACTCAATTTTGAGTCGTTTTGTTGTTGTCTTATTTACCTATACATTTTGATATTATATATATAGGCTGTGAAATAATCAATGATTTTACAAGCTGACCATTCTGTTAGTCCCCTTCTGTTGATAGAGTGTTTTTATTTTATTAAATTGATGTATGAAATTCAAGATATATAATGCTCCAAGTGATATAGTGATATATTTTTCTATTCTTGTGATTCAGTGTCGTGATTCATCAAAAATAAAATGTTGTAATTTGTCACAAGCTTAACTTTTCCAATATTGTTTGATTACTAGTATATTGTGTTTACAAATTTACCACCTTAACATTATTGTTTTTTAATAGATTTTGCAATGTTAATATCAACATTTATAAATTCCAACGAAATCCGTTTCTCAACTTAAAACTTATAGATATTGGTAACTGACGAATGACCTGGTTTTATTTGTACATTTTTATATAATTTTAATTTAATAGTGTAATGGGGAACCAACAATAATAAACCATACAAAATATTATCTCAAAAACAATCATGTGTATTCTTTTAAACTGTACTAGACTACCTATCATATTGCAGTTATCTTTATATCAACTGTAAATATTGTTCATATTTTAAATGTATGTTAGCGTTGGGGGTCTTTTAATTTTAAGGGAAATTGATATATCAAAATATTACATTTATGACAACTAAAATTAAAATGATAATTAAATTTAAACATCAACATCCATTTGTAACTTTTTTTGTATATAAATTACCCATAATTACCTACTTTTTACCTTCTTAACGACTTTCCATGAACCCCGACCCCCTCGATAGAATCGGAATAAAGTTGATATTTGGAAGGTTGTAAGCACGTTGTTAACTTTGTTACGTACAAAATGTAAGTATACCAATAAAGTTTTCGTGTTTTATCAAATCATGTTTACTAACATTTTATCACTATGCCACATGACAACGATGGGGGAGTGGATTTAACAACTACCATGCCCGTTTGTCAATTTATTCTTTCTTTGTTTACTGTTTTTCCGAGAATAAAAACGTATATTTAATGTACATGCATCATACATGTATTATATAAAGACACGACAGGGGATATCTGTGCTATCGCCGATATTATCAACATAAAGACCTATTTCATCAGCTAGCCTCGTACTTAGACATGCATTCTTTGTTAGTGC
Organism: Mytilus edulis; assembly: GCA_019925275.1. Lineage (NCBI taxonomy): Eukaryota > Metazoa > Mollusca > Bivalvia > Mytilida > Mytilidae > Mytilus > Mytilus edulis. The sequence goes on from CM034358.1 coordinate 48,616,503, forward strand.
GCGTAAACAATATATATATCATAAAACATACTACATTAATTTTTAAACTGCAGAAGTTATCGTTTGTTGGTGAGGTTCCTAGGTTTTTCTCGTTTGTCTTTTTTATATATAGATTAGACCATTATGACATGGATATATAATAACTTGATTATAATATGATAATTGTAAATTTTGACATTTCAGGCATGTCTTGTAGACCTACATCTACACCATTCGGATTTCATATTCCGGAAGGAATGAAACCATTCCCGTTACCTCTAAAATATGACAGGCAGTACAGTAAGTAAAATGTCATCATGGTCATATCTTACTACATGAACCAAATACAATGAAATAAATATTTACAACTTTAGTATGTTTATGAATTAAAGGTTATTGTCTTCAAGTAGATTATAAAAAAGAAGATGATTCTAGATCTAAAAGGTTTGTGAAAAATATTTCACACGTAAACAATAAAAATGCAATAAAAAAAATACATGCATACAACCAACAAATTGTATTGCATTCCGCAAGTTAACCATTATAATTGGTTTTTTTTTAAACTTTATTAATGCTATGAATGTGTGAATATTAAAACACATCAACTGTGCATTATATTTTCACAATTGAATTTGCCGAAAATTTCAGAATCCTTCTCAGCCAAAAGAGGTAAGGCGAGTTTATCCTGTTGCTTTTTAGAGCTATTCATTTGAATGTTTACCATTGTTCATAAACCATATAGCTTTTATTTGTATTGTGACGTTTTGTCAACGTTATGTCCTATGTCTGTATACTTAATCAAATTCATATGCTTATAACTTCATATATATATTAAGACATGAGTCAAGGCCTAATAAAAAACAAATATTTTGCTTTGAAGCGAATAAAATATTATTTTGGTTTAGAGGCATTGGTTCATACACGTACCTATGCATTTTACTAAAAACTCATTTATAAGAAGGTCATTTATTGTCAATATGATGTCTTATATTTTAACATGATTTGCAATCTTAGTAATATTCCAATGTTCCTTTTTTAAACTTTTTCTATGACTAAGGAAACAAACATTTAACTGCAGGGAGGGGAGGGGCTTGTGCTTGTTTAAAAAATAGTATTTCCAAATTCTACGAAAAAGTATATGTCTGTGAGATACAAGGGGGGCGGAGTTCTGTTTTAGAATGCTTGCCATTATATTCAATGTTAATTTGAGTAACTAACAAAATTGATGATAAGGTGATACGAGAAAAAAAATCTGAGGGAAAAAGCGAGAGAAAACTGTTAAATAATCATTACCTTACATGTATACATAAATAAGTTTGAATTGATTGAAGAATTTGATAATTTTTGCTCTATAGTGGTTAAATAATGCCTCGTGTCAATCAATCTCCTTTTGAAAATATGTTTCTTTAAATATGAGTAGTAAAGTAATACCTAAATCAAAATGTTATCGCAAGCATGTAGTATATAGCCTTTTAGATACACGTAATAAAAATGATAAAATGATATTTGATTGACACTACTCTCGACCAGATGATAACAAAAGGACATAGAAGTTACAGTACTACATTCAACAATGGGCAAAAGCAATACGGCATAACACGGTTATTCATTTTGATTCCGGTCGTGTTTCAATTAATGATGGCAATATGTTATCAACATTTCCTTCAACATACACAATGTATGAGTAATAAAGGCAACAGTAGTATACCGCTGTTCGAAATTAAACCGATCTTATTTCATGTATTTTTGTAACAAAAAAGATGTAAAAATCTTTAAATAAAGTAAATCTTAAATAGAGAAAAGAATTCTTTTCATATTTTTCATTGCTGTCAGTTTCATTATTGTTTAAAGTGCTTCGTCTTGTGTGGTCACATGAAATATTTTCTTTTATTTACACGATAGGTTGGCAATAGCATAAATACAATTCAATAAAACTAGGATATAAATAGTTATTCAAACTTTGCCTCGGAGCCATTGTAAAAATCGTCTAAATTCTTACTTTTCGACAGCAATAATCAACACAGAAGATTTATATTACCTGTAACAAACTAGATAAGACGCAAATTAGAACGTACAATTTTTTTACCAACAGTTATAATGCTATCGCAGATAATAAACATGTTGTTTGGGGGAATGTTTCTTAAGATCAGCGCTTGCTGTTTTTATAACTTTAGTTGGGATTTATTGGATTGCAAATAAAGCCTTGATTTGTCGAAAAACTGATGACGTGGTTTACAGTAATAGTCATTCCTATTTAATTAACATGTCATTACTTTTTCAAGCAACTTCTGAAGTCAGACAAGCTTGGGTCAATGCACGTGGGAATGAGAAATTAGGGGAAAGACTATCCGTTCGTCAATTTCCTATTTCGTTGCTAAGACACCAAGTGGATAACAGACGAGTACACTGTAAAAGTGCAGATCCGCATTACTGGATGTCAGACGAAGATAAAAGGAGAGCAGCAGATAAAAGAAAGAGTTTCGAACGTCAGTGGAGTGCAGAGGTTTCAAAGAGGTTTGTATAGAGTTATAACTATGAGTATATGAACATGTCACTTTCGGTGCCAATATCGGTGCCAATTTTACTCATACTATGCGCATTGCGATAATTGATATCCCCTTGGGTGATGTTCTAGCTCAAAATATTTGAAAATCCGAAATCTTATCCATTTTAAAGCGTGATATCGTTATCCGAACTTTAGGTTTTGATGTTTTAATTTTGTTAGTATCTTAAAAAAATAAAATTGAGAATGGAATTGGAGAAAGTGTCAAAGGGTCAACAATTCGACCAAAGCGCGGAAACACGTTTGATATTTTTTAATCTGACTCCATCTGTCAACTTATATATCAACATGTTATTTGTTAATTACACCATACGCACCAAATCAGAAGATATATTGACCTTCTATTTTATTAAGTAAACTGCCATATATTTATGTTGTTATAAAGTATAGTTGATTTGTGCTTATGATAATATATATAAATAGATTATAACTTGATTGAATCAAGACATTGTGTATAGATCTGCATAAGCAATTCCTTGATTGAAATGTTACTGCTGTGCAAGTTTGTTGTATAATTGCGTCAAATACTGTACTTTGTAAGTTGTATCAAATGAACATCTGTGTTTCGTATGTCTCTTCTTTGTTTATACAGTGCTGATTCGATATGAATAACTTAAGACTTCCAAATTTTGCGGGAATCGTCCTTAACGATAGATTTGTAAGGAAATGATTATAATTAAAATTTTGAAAATACTTTGAACGACAAAATTATTTTATATCGCTTCCTGTGTGACGTTTTCATTCTGACGTCAAACATGCGAGTCTACATTTGAGTTGATGTCAATCTTGCCATGTCACAGGACAAATATTTTAATCTTTTATGGGTTGCTTTAAGATACATATATAAGTAAGCAATGAATGTTGTTGTTAAATTTGATAGATGCATTTTTGTGTTACTTTGTTAAACATTTGTTTGTTTTTGATCTAATTGAACACAGTGATGACTACTGTATCCCTAATTTGACAATTTTACCTATTATGATTCTATTATGTAATGGGATTTTCATGCATCGTTGAAAATATAATGGAATTTGATGCGACTGTCATACAAGTGATAGACTATAAAACCAGGTTCAAATCCCCATTTTTTACATTTGAAAATGATCTGTACCAAGTCAGGAATTTGAAAGTTGTTGTCCATTCGTTTGATGTGTTTTATCCTTTAATTTTGCCATTTGATTGGGGTTTTCCGTTTTGAATTTTCCTCGGAGTTCAGTATTTTTGTGATTTTACTTTTTTTTATATACATTAAGTGCATTCGAAGCGATAATCTGGATTGACACTTTTCAGAAACGCTCAAATAGCTAAATATTGAAAGACAGAGATGTATTAATATTTGGTATATTAAAAGGCCTTTAAAATAAAGGCAACAGTAGTAAACAGGTGTTTAAGAGTCATACAAAGTCATACAATTGGGAGGTTTAGCTAACTATAAAACCAGGCTGATTTTTAAAGTTCGTTCTTATGTTGTACTGTTATACCACTGTCCCAGGTTTGGGGAGGGTTGAGATCCCGCTAACATGTTTAAACCCGCCACATTATTTGTGTATGTGCCTGTCCCAAGTCAGGAGCCTGTAATTCAGTGGTTGTCGTTTGTTTATGTTTTACATATTTGTTTTTTGTTCATTTTTTTACATAAATAAGGCCGTTAGTTTTCTCGTTTGAATTGTTTTACATTGTCTTATTGGCGCCTTTTATATCTGACTATGCGGTATGGGCTTGGCTCATTGTTGAAGGACGTACGGTGACCTAAAGTTGTTAATGTTTGTGTCATTTTGGTCTTTTTTGGATAGTTGTCTCATTGACAATCATACCACATTTTCTTTTTTATATTAACATTTTTCTTTTGAAAATACCAGTTCTAAGTCAGGAATATGGTAGTTGTTTTGCACTTGTTCCGTGTGATGACAACGATAGATTTCGTTACTTTTATTGAATTATATTGGAGTACGGTCTTTTTGCTATATCTTTCTTCACTTAAGATCACCTTTCTTACAAAAACTTTTACTAAATTTTATCAGCGGTACAGTTATACTATCAGGTATTTCACATCCAATCTTTAATAGTGATATTCTTTAAAAAGCACAAAAATGTCGGCATTCATATCAATATCTTACAAAACCTTTATATAGAATTATATTGGATATAGTTACGATACTGTTGTCATTAAAAACGGCATATTTTAGTATTAATAGTGATTCACTCATAAGGTCTTTGCATCGAAAATAACACATGTATGCTAAACCAGTTGTTGCCATCATACGGGTTATGTTCCTCTCATAAATTTTAGCATTGCATGCTCCTAAACCCTTAACGAGAGGGGTTGCACTTGATTTATATATGATGAAGACATTATCTTTCAATCAGTTTAATTGGAGTGTGGAGCTGGCGGGTCAGTAAATGCTAGTAGGCCGTTGTTAACAAAACCGATAAGAAAAACCGTAAATCGACTAAGTAGATTAACATATTACTTAATCTATATTTTCAAAGTAGTGTCTACGAAATGATGAGATGGGGTATGATATGGACAATGATGCAATTTGCAATTATTCACCAGATACCAAAGGGTGAGAATATTAAATACTATATATAGTATTAGAAAAAAACGATGAAAATACAAACAACAGTACACAAAACACAACTTAGAAAGCATAAGACTGAGCAACATGAAACCAGCTAAGAACCGATGGTGATCTCATGTGTTTCGAACGCGTTGCTCTGCAATGAAAAGCTTTTTGTGAGAACGAGGATATTCTTGTGCGCGCGTCCGGTCAATTTTACTGTCAAGTCATTACTGGAATCATAGTATAGTATTTAATCTGCGACCAATTAATATCCACACATACATGCAGAAATGACATGTAGGTATATCATAAATAATAGATTTATTCTGTACTTTTCCATTTCAGGAATAAAACCCCTAGACCAAATTATACAGTTACGATTCGTCCACCTACTCCACCAATCCGTAAATTTATTACAGCCCCATGTGTGAACAACGGTACGTTCTTCCGACTAGCTGATACTCATCGAACGAAAACTAGAGAAGAAAAATATAAATCTTCAAGACACTTTGTATCTCCGGAGTGGAAATCTGAAATTGTTTCTTGGAAAAGATTTAATAATACTTCAATAGATATTCATAGATATAGTGTATTTTGAGGAAACATATATTTTTGGCGACTTATTTCGCCCCTCGCTATTGGTTCTCATTTTCTAAGCATGCTAAGTAGAGCTATTTAAACTGATAAATTTATATACATTTTTCTAGCATATCTATCCGATGAATATGGAAACCTAAACAATGTACTGAATTTGTGAATACAATAGATTTTCCAAAACGGAATTGCAACAACATATTGAAATATTTGATATCAAGGAAACTTTTATATAATTCCTATGAAATGAAGACACACAAGTTAACAGAGCAATTACCGTTGTAATTGAAACTGTCGAATCTCAATCCTCTACTACTGCACTCAACAAATTCAAAATATCATTTGCACATTCATATAATTCCTATAAAAGTTGTTGATTTGTTATTATCGTCAGGTATATTTATTTTTTTTAAATATATTCTTTGTTTGTGTTTGTGTTTGTTATGTATCTTTTTATAACAATCTACTAACGTATGCTTAACATTTTGTTTATAGTCAAGTCTATTAACATTTAAAGTGTAAATGGCAATGGCAATGAGTTCTAATTGGCTGGAAAATGTAAAAACAAGATATTTAAATAATTGTCTCTAATTTTCTAGTTTATCGTCAATGGTTAATGGGTTTTGATTTAGATAAAAGCTCCAAGGCTTAATAGCCTTCAATGGCCTGACTCAAGACAATTTAAAAAAAAAAGTCTATTATCACAGTGACAACGGTCCTATGACTGCATGCACATCAACTCTTGTGTAGAGTCGTGTGTTTGACGTCAGAATGTAAACCTCACACATAAAGAAACATAAATTATGTCGTTCAAAGTATTTTTAAAACTATAATTGCACATGGGGAATGGTAGTATACAGGGTTGAATATACAATAGCTTTGTTAGAAAGAATTTCAGAAAAGACCGAGATTTTAGATTATCAAGAAGTTCTTTAGGATGAAATTTGAAAAAAATAGGCAGGACAGGAGTTTTGAGTAAAACAAAAAAGGCAGGATGAGACACTTGCAAAAAAAAAAGTCAGGACGACAATTTAGGTAAAAACAAGTCGGGTAAACTAAAAAAAAAAAAGGCAGGACCGAACAGGGTGAAAAATAAAAAGGCAGGACAGAGATTACAGCTAAAAAAAATCCAGGACAATTGTTTTCATCCTAGCCCCCCCCCCTAAAAATCAAATGGTAGCTCCCTTACAGAACACAGACCAAATAGTAAAAGTAATATTAACCATAGAACAAAGACAAATAAAAGAACAATTTAGCACGTAGTTGAGATGATAAACAACGTCAGTACGCACAATATATAAATCAAGACCATTATGTATTATTTATGAAGTTGATACGAAATATTTCTATATATAAACAATGTCTGGGTACCTTCCGATGAAAGTTTTTTTTAGAAAAAGGACGAGACATTCTTTGAAATATCCCTGGTTCATCAACTTTCTGCTCAGACACTGGTGACGTTTTACAAAGTCTGAGTAGGAGCTACAAGCTCTTGAATATCGAATAAGTTGTATATCCTATATAGAGATGAAGTTGGTATACTACTTCTAAGGTGGGGGAAATTGATAAATCGTCTCGTTTGTCATAAATAACCCTTGCTCAAACCCTCTGATAAGATCCGTGTGTTGGCGATTGCAAGACATAACTTTTGCCTTTGTCAAGTTTCCTTGTTTTTCAATGACAGTTCGAATTTCCCACCCTTCATCATAGTCGACCTACACGAAAAATGTTTACCTATAATGTATTAATGTCGTTATTATATATTTTCCGGACCATATGAGTACTTGTACCATAAGCCTATGGTTATGATTATATGCGTATACATACTCATATGGTCCAACCATACGCGTATTTATATATATTTATATAGATTACATACACGCACTTTTTTAAAGTACGAAGTTGAAAAGGACCAAAAATTCCTAAAAATTTTGCCAAATACAGTAAAGGTGACATATTGCTGAGGTAGAAAAACATTAGTATTTCAAAAATTCAAAGTTTTGTTAACAGTATATAATTATGAACATATCAATGATAACGCAAGTCAACACAGAAGTGCTGACTATACAGGGCTGCAGTAAAAAGCGTACAGTGATACCGTGGTCTTGGGACATTCCATAACAGTTCATTAAGAAATTTTGAAAATGTCTTCACAATTCGACATATAGCCATTCACTCCTTTTAACAAATCGGTAATGACTATTGGTATTTAAGATTTTTACTATTGGTGTGACTATTCAGTTTAATTATATGCATTCAACTGCTTAATTGTATTAAGTTAAAATTTTTATCATATAATGTTATATAATGACCTTTGATATCTTCTTTTTAATCACATGACAACTAGCAGGGTCATACTTAATGTAGAGTTTTTAAGTGTTAACTGTAAACTTTTAATTATCTCGACCATACGCACACGGTCAGACCATGCGTATGGTTGGACTATATGAGAGCTGGTGTATGTCGAATAACGCCAGTCGTCTCGTCCTTTTTTTCTAAACATTATCAATTGAATGATTCTTAGACCTTGTTGACAAGTTTTCATTATCAACTTCTCAAACAAAACACGATGATCTTGAACTAAAGATTATGCGTAATGGTATTCTTTAACTTGTCTTTTTAATATTACTTTTACTGTTTAGTCTATTTTTGGTGATATCCATTTTACGTGGCTCTATACTTATACAGCCCGTCATTGTGTTATAGTTCTATGGTAAATTTTTGTACTATTGGCTTTTATTTTTAATATTGTGCTTTGTCTTTATGCCTTTTTGTGCTTCTTTGTAACATGTGACGTGGCTCTGTACTTATACATCCCGTTAATGTGATATGATTAAATTTTGCATTCTTATTTACTGATTTCTTTTTTTGTTTGTTTCTTGTGTATAATTCGGAGATTAGTATGACATCCATTATTACTGATTTAATATACATATTTGTTAGGGGGCCAGCTGAAGGACTCCTCCTGGTGCGGAAGTTTCTCGCTGCATTGAAGACTAATTGGTGGCATTCGGATGTTGTCTGCTCTATGGTCGGGTTGTTGTGTCTTTTACTCATTCCTATTTCTATTCTCAATTTTATTGTCTTTCAATTTTGCCTATATGCCTTTTTGTGTTTCTTCGTTACTTAATTATTTTGTTTTTATTGTGATTAAGATTATTACACATTGTTGACTGTTGTTCCCAAATTTCTGACATTTTTACCTATTGTGTCTGTTTGTTTTGTTTACACATCGTTGTCAATATAATGGTATTGTATGCGACTGTCATACAAGTGAGTGGTTTAGCTAGCTATAAAACAAGGTTAAAACCATCATTTTTTACATATAAAAAATGCATGTACCATGTCAGGAACATGACAGTTGTTATCCATTCGTTTGATGTGATTGAGCTTTTGATTTTGATAGTTGACAAGGGACTTTCTGTTTTAAATATTCCTCGAAGTTCGGTATGTTTGTGCTTTTACTTTGTATGGACACAGTCAGGTAAAATCCAGAAATGTCAACTGCTCCTCAACAGTTGTCAAAGGTGCAATCCTGGTATCTATGACGAGTTTATTTGCAATCACTGGGTCGATGCCAATGCTGATGAAGTTTGTAGTCCCCGAGGGTACAATGTATCACCAGCCCAGTAGTCAGCACTTCTGTGTTGACGTGAATTGTCATTGATATGGTCATAATTATGAATTAACTGTTTACAAATGATTAAATACGAAGGCTTTTCTACTTATAGAATATATTTCATTTGCTGTATTTGGCAAAACTTTAAAAAAAATGGTCTTCAATGCTCTTTAACTTCGCACTTTATGTGTCCTTTAAACTTCTTTAGATCCAAGCGTCACTAATGAGTCTTTTGTAGACGAAACGCGAGTCTGGCGCAAATACAAAATTTCAATCTTGGTATCTATGATGAGTTTATACGTCTGAAAGGACGACATTCATATCAATTTGATTGTTAAGATACAACTTGTCTTAAACTCGAGTTTACAACTTTCAAATTTAAAATTCCACTTATGCATTTCCCGTTCAATTCATTATATGTTTCTTATAATTATACTAATTGTCCAGTTGAAAATCTTATTTACATTGTACCAATCTGCCAGTTTCAGAAATACGTAAACTTTTTCAAATTGAAAATTCCCTTAGCTATGTAAAACTCAGATCCCATTATATTATATAATGACTGGTAAAATATAATATAAAATATTTAAACAAAAGACTACAAATGTTACAATTATCATTACATTCAAACATGTTTCGTCTTTTATTAAAACTTTAAAACTAGAACTAAACAGTTCAGAACAAGAATCCTATATAATAAAAAGGAACATTCGACACCATTGGCTTTGTTAACGTTAGGCGAAACTCTGTCAAACATAGGATGTATATCGAAACGAAGTCGATGAAACTGTTCATCGTGAAAACTCTCAAAAGTAACGATCATATAAGTTGATACCACTTTGTTCAAAGGCTCTAGTATTGTTAAATTAAATATGTTTTGAGAAAGAAGAGATAGAGTTCCGTGAAGTAATCTACCATACTGAAGTGTAAGCGTTTCGTTGATAACTGCAACAGATGCATCACCATAAAGAGAGTTACTATAGTTTCCAATGAATCTGTCAGTTTCGGAGATGTTAATTTGTGTCTTATTTCTTGCTGTCGTGTTCTTCTCTGGAATGTGATTCCATGGTGATGGGTAGCTACATGCTGTTGTTTCATTCAGCCATGGTTCAAGCTCCAGTAATGTATCGAAGATATGATACATGGTTGGAAGCATGATATTACGGAAACCTGATTCTCCTAAGCCATTCGAGTTTAGAAACACACTAATATTTTTGTTTGGAATAAATCCGAGAACTGAAGTAAATCCGTATAATCCTCCAGTGTGAAAATACATGTCCAAATCTGTAAAATATATATGTATGAATGAGTATAGTATAAATATTACACATTAAAACGCGTGTGATATAGATCTTGACGAGTGATAAAAAGATACATAGGCACTTGTGTCAGAAATCCCCCCTTATATACCTTAATATCAAATACCTTAATATAACACATATATATATATATATATATATATATATATATATATATATATATATATATTATCTTTCTATTATAAAACATAAAAAGTTGGCGCTTTTAATCTTGGTGTTATTTAACATTTGCAGCTATTGAAAATAAGTTGTAAAAATGATTCTTAAAAGTTCAGCTTCGTTTTTAGAATGAATGGCAATATATTTTTTTTTAAACAAATATATGACAGGGTATACATATATTCTGGTCTGGTGTGCACAATGAATGAAAAGGGAACGGTTCGTGAAGTCTTAGCGGCTTTCCCAAACATACAAGAAAAGAGAAAAGAATTAAAGTGTTTCAAATTGTTGATGGACGATTCATGTATTTTGAATTTTAAACGGAAGAGTTATTTATAGTTTTGACAGTTAAAAATTTAGAGTATAATATCGGATAAGACAAAAAGTGGCGGATCCAGAACTTTTCAGGGGGGACTGACCTTAAGTGGGGTGGGGGGTCTCTCCAGTCATGCTTTAGTGATTCCCTATATACTATATAATAAAAAAAAATTAAATCCCACGAAAGGGAGACCCCTCCCCCCTGGATTAATTCGCCTATGACAAAGCTTACTATATTCAGCGTCGGGTAAAAATTGAGACGAAAATAAAATAGAAAAACGAGAGTAACTTATCATGTTCCCAGTTCTGCTGAAATCTGGAATTCATAATTGAGAATGGAAATGGGGAATATGTAAAATTGACAACGACAATAGCCGAAGGCATCCAATAGGTCTTCGACGCGGCGAGAATTCCACGCAAAATACGGAAATAACAGAAAAAGTTGTATAATTGCCGATCCGACACATGTATTGTAACTATCCATGCACCCGTCGAATTAATCAACGAGCTCGACGTACAACCTTCGACAATCAACCAACACATGCGAAGTGTACTAGTATATATATATACGTAATAATTTATAAAATGTCCCGATGTGACAAAATGTGAAACAATATCCTAGAATATGTGAAATCGAGAACAAAACAAAAAACCGAATTTGGCAGAAAGCAACAATCGGATCCCTGAAAAATTAACTTTCAATTCAGAGACTCAAATTTAGAACGGTTTAAGAAATCTAAAAAACTGAAGAAAAATGTTTAAACAAATTGATCACTATGAGGTTTTGATTTTTATGACCCCACTTTCATCGTAGGGTATATTAATTTATCGCCTACAGGTTCGTTCGTCTACCTGTTCGTTTGTTCGTCCAGCTATATATATAGATTGGTTTGTCTGACTATGCAATTTTGCGCCTGTCCCAAGTCAGGAGCCTCTGGCCTTTAATTGTTTGTCTTGTATGATTTTTGATTTTAGTTTCTTGTGTATAATTCGGAGTTTAGTATATATATAATATATGACGTCTATTATCACTGTACTAGTATGCATATTTTTAGGGGTCAGCTGAAGGACATCTACGGGTGCGGGAATTCTCGCTACATTGAAGACCCATTGGTTGCCTTCGGCTGTTGTCTGCTCTATGCATGGTCGGGTGGTTGTCGCTTTGACACATTCACCATTTCCTTTCTCAATTTTATTATCACCTCGTAAAGTTTTTGAGTTGCAACTGAAACACTTTAAGTCAAATATCCTCAACATGCAAGGTAGTTGGATACATTTTATCATAAAATGCAGAGAGAGAGAGAGAGAGAGATCATGGTTTGTCTTGCTTCCTTTTCCGACTTTTGTTGAACTATACAGTTTTTAATTTCAGAGGTTGCCTGACCACACAATTGAGATGTTTATGCATGTATACCTCGGCATTTTGATTTTTGTCAAATATACTTAAATGCCAGGAAGACCGAGTAGAACCTTAACAATTATGTATATTACAAGCATCTAGAGCTACTCCTACATTTTCTAAGCAACGACCTTGATATCTTGTAGGATGCAGAGGCGTATCAAGCGAATCCGGTGTCAGGTGGCCTGCTCCCCCTTTTGGGTATTTTTTTATTGTTGATTATAAAAGAAGCACCGAAACAAGACTGGAACAAGCCCTTGGCCTTTTCGTCAGTCACTGAGCCCCACTTATGAATATTTCTAGTTCCGCAACTAGGATGTTTATACGCATGATAGTGATGTGCAAGTCCATATTTCGTCTTAAATGATTAGTTGTTAGTGGCTTTGAACTATCTGTCAGTTAACTTCGAGTACTCTCAGATCTGTTCCTAGTGTCTTTTTTTTGTTAGGATGTACAAGTACCCGGCCACGTCCACATGCAGTTTTGTCATCTGATGAGTTAAGCCGTTTCAACTGATTATCTATATATATATATATAGTTCGTTCTTATTTTGTACTGTTATACCATTGTCCAAGGTTAGGGTGAGTGTTGGGATCCCGCTAACTTGTTTAACCCCGTCACCTAATATAAGTATGTTCCTATCCAAAGTCAGGAGCCTGTAATTCAGTGGTTGTCGTTTGTTGATGTGTTACATATTTGTTTTTCGTTATTTTTTTTTATATATATATAAATAAGGCCGTTAGTTTTCTCGTTTGAATTGTTTTACATTGTCATTTCGGGGCCTTTTATTGCTTACTAAGCGGTATTGGCTTCGCTCATTGCTGAAGGCCGTAGGGTAACCTATATTTGTTAATTTCTGTGTCATTTTGGTCTCTTGTTGAGAGTTGTCTCGTTGGCATTCATGCCACATCTTCTTTTATATATATATATATACAGTATATAGGATTTTTTTTTTCAAATATATATTCATATACATTACTAGTATTACTAATAATTGGACTTCAAATTAGAAATCAACTATATATAGCTTGGGTAATTAAACGTGTATTATAGACACACATAATTTACGTTTTACTTTTGTATTGCTTTTTGCTAAATGAAATGTATGCAAACCTATGTTGTTTTATTCAGTGGTGTCAGAAGGAGGCTGGGGAGGGATCTTCTGCATGCATATGTAGTTCCTAAAAAGGATGTTATAATTTTATACGTTATTCATTTAAATCTGAATTGCCATAGTCTTTCTTAATCATTCGTTGAACATCTTTTCATTTTTGCCAATTATTATTTCTTTCATTCGCCCACATTTTTAGAAACATGACGTTAACACATATAAGTTAAATAATAATAAAAAAAATCACTTCTTATGTTATTTGAACCCACCTTGTTCGCCATGGGACATGACTGTGTGATAATCATATATAGGCGGTATGCTATAACATTTATGTTTTTGTGAACGGGATGACGATCGGATTTCATTTTTGTAAACTTCGGAAATTAGTACATACATGTAAAAAAAAAGTTCTTATCAGTAATCGTGTCAATGATATCGCTCTTATATATATTTTGGCGAGAAGCTTGGCAGTCAGCACTGTTCTTCTTTATAATTCTTAAATGTATCACCCTACGCGACATGCGTTGCGGTGGACATATAACTTTTCTATGGGCGTCCGAACGTGTCCGTGTTTCTGTCTAGCCACCTGGTTTGTTAGCCCTTTCATGTAAAATTCTTGTCAATTGTGAATCAAACTTATATCAGAGATGAATCGTTAATAATGCCGTAATGGCTCAGACGGTAAAAGAAAAGGGACCAGTATTGAACTTAGAACTAGTACTAGACATTGCTCATATAATATAGACATTTAATATATTTTTTATAAATATCTGTCAAAATTGTCGTCATGAGAGCGCTTTGGTACCCAATGCTCTTCAACTTTGTACTTTATTTGGCCTTAACTTTTTTTTTATTCGGATTGATGAGTCTTTTTTATACGAAACGCGCGTCTGGCATAAATTCTTGTATCTATGATGATTTTATTTACAATGCAATTTTTTTGTAAAATTTTTCCGTATTTCTGAAGCTTTAACACATTTTAAAAAAGCTGGTCGGACCAGATTTTCAAACTCGTCGGAACCATTGCTGATGATGGGCGTAAGACATTTTTTAAAATGTTCGATCTTTCTTTTGCGCCGTTTGTGTTCATGTAAATTTCTTGTGGATGTTATTTTTTTTAGTATTAGAATAAACCTCTTCTGCTCGCCATTTATATGCATATGTTATGAATTGTCATAATAATTGTTCTTCCCTGCAAATAGGCTGTCGTTTTTATCTGGAGCAGAAATAACTGTGTGTGGGGGGGGGGGGGGGGGGTCAGTATAGAGAAAACTCAAGTGATATTGGTTTATGGGTATCGCAGTTTTTCGGTGACCATTCCTTCCCTCATGAAATCGAGGACTGGTTCACGTTTGACATTATGTCTGACGCTCAAATCCGTCTGATGACAATTTCATGCATTCTTAGATGTTGTACTTATATATGTTGAACTTCAAGTTAGCCGTCTCATAGCTTGTCAGCTGCACGCGTAGAAAACTGTAAAATAACGGTGCAAATTTTCATGGATGTAAACAGAGTGCTTTTATCTTTTACTAGTAATTTTTAAAATTGACTAAATTCGTTCTTAATTTGTACAGTTTTACCATTGTCCAAGGTTATGGCGAGGGTTGGGATCCCGCTAACATGTTTAACCCCACCACATTATTTATGTATGTGCCTGTCCCAAGCCAGGCGCCTGTTATTCAGTGGTCGTCGTTTGTTTATGTGTTTCATATTTGTTTTTCGTTCATTTATTGTACACAAATTAAGCCGTTAGTTTTCTCGTTTAAATTGTTTTACATTGTCATATAGGGACCTTTTATAGCTAATTATGCTCATTGTTGAAGGCCGTACGGTAACCCATAGTTGTTAATTTCTGTGTCATTTTTGTCTTTTGTGGAGAGTTATTTCATTGGCAACCATACCACATCTTCCTTTTTATAATCCTGCTCGGAAGCCTACTTTCACCCCCTCTCCCCTTTGAGTATGTTACACCAGTTATATACATGTTATGATTGACAATTCAAAACTAATGTACTGGCTAACGGAAGAGATTTATAATGATCAAAACGACCCTGTAATTTACACGTACACAAACAGCGCAAATGAAACACAAATTCGACGAAAATGTAATAAAAAAAATTCGATGCAATAGAAATGCAGATCTGATAGGTGCAAATGATGAGCAATCACTGATATCGTTATATTGGAATTTGATTGTTATGGTCCCAATTTGAATACATCAGTTTATTTGAAATTAAAGATAATTTTCTTCTAATACCCCCCCCCCCTTTTTTTCCCCGTTTATATGTTTTATCGAATAGAAACTCAAAGGATCTGATTCAGAATTTACATCTATTTTTATCTCTGATCATGTTTCATTGAATGCAGCTGTGTACCTAGTTGCATGGGGTTGATATAAATTACATGCTAGTTTGAAGTTATGTAGTTACTGATAAGTTGCCTTGACAGTTTCACTAGATAATTTAAGAGTGTTCAGACTGGAGTGTTGTTAATGTGCACAACTTGTTTTTTCTAATTATAAAATTTCTATAGCAAGGTCAACATTCAAAAATTGAATGATTAACTTTGGAAGATAAAAGTTTAGTCGTATTAATAATAGCCTGCTACAATAAAGACTCTCGAAAAGCATATTTAACTGTAGTTTTGGGGAGAGGACTCGTCAAAATTATAAAAGAGGACGTTTAAAATTTAGAAGGGGGACCAGGGAGCTCCCCCGCCCCGGGTTTCTGTGAAAAATTGGTTGATTATCACTGAAGCATGACCAGAGCGGACACCTCTTAGGCAGTCAGTGGGTCCCCACTTATATCATTTCTGGATCCGCTAGTTAAATTCCTTATTCTTATCATGGAACTTAATGCAATAAGTCTTTCAAGCTTCATTAAAATATGAAAAGGGTGGGAAATTTAAAACGGTCAGGGTTATTTCTAATTAAGTGTCTGATGCAATTATATATATTTATTGTGTTGCGGTTAAAACCACATTTGTAAATGTGTCAGATGTTTCCGGCAGTATTTTGAAATTTGCACCAATTTGACATCTTAGTAAATAGACTGTAGGAATTTGCAATTGTCGCTAAGCATGTTTTAAGAGGGAGTGGTAATGTACAGATAAATATATAGGTTTAGATCTCCATTTTGTTATATAAATATCTGGAAATATACATGGGTATATATCATGTTTAAATAAAAAATATTTGAAAAGGGACAGGTCAAAGGCGGATCCGAGGGGGGGGGGGGGGGGGGGGGGGGGCGGCCGGGACCCCCGTTTCCTGGAGAGAAAAAAAAGATGATTATATAGGAAATCACTGAAGCATGATTAGAGCCCCCCTTGAGTCAGTCAGCACCCCCAACCCCCCTAATGAAAAATTATGGATCCGCCACTGCAGGTATATAGAGTCTCAATGGCTGACATCTTCCTCCAAAAAACGAACAAATTAAATTCAAAATTAAAGGTCCTTTTTGGGAAA